>CM023485.1:104479573-104829573 GCA_013339685.2 Hyalomma asiaticum | reverse complement strand
TTTCTTCCAGCACCTTCCCCGGCTCCCGATGTTCCCGCACTCTCCCTCGCTCAACAAAGAGGCGCTGTGTAGCGTTCAAGACCTGCGACGCGCATTATGTCTAGCGCGCAGTGGGTCGCTTATGCGCGCCCTCGTGGCTTTGCGCGGTGTAGCGGTGCAGCTGCGTTTGTGTGTGTTAACAGCGGGGCTCCGAGATGAGCGCGCGTTGAATCGAGGCCCTAAGTACCTCGCGTTGAGCGTCGCCCCGTTGTTGGCGCTACATCCTTAGCTCTTTTTTTTTCTTGTCACGACACCCCGCGACTCGGGGAAAAAAAAATCTGAGAGGAAATTCATGAGTGGGGTTGTCGGCGCTACCTTCCTGATTGAGACGGAAACAAGGATTACCGCGGAAGGGGAGAATGGAAAGTTTACAGGGGGAAAACAAACACACAAACAAACAAACAAACAATAGAAAATTTAAAAAAAGAAAGCCGGAATAACGTAGGTTGCGTTTGGCGAAGCTAGCTTTCTTCTTGCAAGCTGGGCAGCATAAATGATCGCCCAGCCAACGGCAAGGAATCAACATCACGGCGCCTCATGTGCTTCAGGTGCAGGGGCGCGCTTCGTTAATGCGCGTCGCTCATATGCGCAACGCCCTCAGTTTTGCTTGAAGCGTCGGAACCGTTAAGGCGCCGAGCGTGGGGGACCAAACGTGAGTTTTATGTTCGCAGGGGAGGTTTCCCGGAAATAATGGGGAAAAGCGCCGTGCAGGCCAGGGAAATATACTCGGGAAAATGGAATGAGAAGTCGGTAGAACGACCACAGCATAATGTCTTATACGACACATGCAGGGAATTTGGGCGTAGTCGGCGTCGTTGATGAGGTGGCATGCTCCAAGGCAAGGAGCTCGCTTGCTTGCGCTCGTACATACATACATACATACATACATACATACATACATACATACATACATACATACATACATACATACATACATACATACATACATACATACATACATACATACATACATACATACATACATACATACATACATACATACATACATAGTGAGATGAACGGTGCCGTGGTTGGACTTCGACACGTTCTTCCACCTGTTTTTCCACAAAATCGGGTTATTATCTCCAACAAATATTCCGACACGGAAAAGAGCACAGCTCGGAGACCCCTTCTGATCACCCTTCCTAATATAGTGCATAGAATTTGAAAAAAGAAAGGACAGGCTGTAATTACTCCATTTGAAACATGATAGTTCACGAGAAAAATCCTGGGGGTCTCGTTAGCAATGGGACCAATGTGACCGCCGAGGTATGACACCTTGTTATTTACCAAAGAACCAGGTTTTCCCACGATACTTCGGCAACAACGAACGTCACAAAACTATGCGGAGTTCGTTTGTCACGTCTCTTGGCTTAGACATGAGGGCGTTGACAAAGCAAATGTTATTAACAAGGACGACAGACATGACCTTACCCGCTTTAATTGTCCGCACAGTGACGATCCGGTCGGAAAAGGTTCCGCAGTCCGAACGCGCCGCATTCAAACCACGTTGATGCATATATTTGCTTCCATCACACCAAAAAGCAATTGATGGCTGCATTTGTTTTAATTCGTGAAAGATAAACCAAATACGCCCAGTCATGAACGAAAGATAAAAGCAAGAGGTAATTGCGAGGCTCTAAAGCGATATCTGCGGGGCATGAATTCAAACTGGGAACTCCAGGTTAGTCGGTAAACGCTTTCGCAAGGCCCGGTCGAATAGCGAATGTTGTCCGTGATGACAGAACCGTCAAAAGCATTACCTTCCTTTTTCGAGATACTGCGCCCCTTTACGTTCGCTTTCATTTATACCTTTTTTCTCCTATCTAACGAACTAAATACCTTCGTTTCGAAATATTGCCGTGCCCTTGACTCGGCGGGGGACCTGAATCGAATCGCCCGCGGAGCTGGAGAAGGTACGCTTCCCGTTCGCTTTCCCAACTCGAAACCCCTACTCGGCTTTGAAAACATTCGTTGTCTGCTTCCGCGTATTCTTCCTCTTTATCGCCAGCCCTTTATGACATTGTCTGGTTATCATTTCAAAAAATCCAGAACGACTGCGAGGCAAAAATTTTTAGAAAATGAAAGAGTAGCGAGAGATGAAAGTTTATAGCAAGCCGCGTGGTCCAATAAAAAGAAATGAAGAAAAAAAGACACATATAAGACGGAGAGACGTAGAGAAATTGAGAGAATAGAAGGGGAACCAGACTGGCAAACAACGAAACACGTCATTTCATTTCGGCCAATCGAGTTTTCCGGCTTCAATCTTTATTTATGCCACCCCTTCTTGTTCTCTAACTTCTCTTTATCGAGTTTATCTTATGGCTTGCCTTTCTCTTATTCGGAGGCGGGGTGCTAGTCAGCCCACCACAGAGTACGGCACGCGCGCTTGAGTGTAAAGAAGGGAAGCGCCTATTGCACGGCATACTCCTCTATACGAAATTGTTAGCAAAGAGCGCTCACACTCACGCACACATATATATGGGCACCCCGATATATACAAGCGGGCAAAGGCCAGCCGCGGAGACTACGCAGAACTCTACTATATGCTGCGTTCCTGCCAAAGAAGCAGCGAGAAAAGGAACTGGTTCTGATACAAATTCATAAAAGAAAGAACATTTTGTGCTTGTGCTTGTGTGGGCCAGAGAGAGAAACAGGGGAGAGAGAGAGAGAGAGAGAGACAAAGCAGCAATGCTACACAATCCTCGATTCCGCAAGCCTCGAAGAAAGCAAATAAATAAAGTTGGGGGAAACTAGACGGCACAGACTTTGCAGGGCATATTTGATGCAGAGTGATCTCTGCTCTCTGTTTCTATAAATGCCTGTCCGTCTCCTCTATCTCTCCCTATATATATATATATATATATATTAAGAAGGAAATAAGCTACAGCATCTGCGTTTGAAAAGGGCAAAGCAGTGGTGAAAAATCGTTGTTAGTGCAGACAGTAGCTCGCGCTTTATCTCAACTGCTTCCGTTTGGTTACTACTGTAAACATCGGAAACACGTAGGCCCTCAAATGAGGCCATTTGAACTTTCCCTGCCCCTAGATTTTCGCAATTTAGGTAAACCGAGTCCGAAAACACACGCCAGCTCAGAGGACTTGATAAATGGAGACAGCGAAAAGTTTGTCTTTCCTAGAAAGACCTCGACGAGAGCTCGAAGATGGTGTTTCCTTTCATTTAATTTTCACTCCAGGGCGTATCGTTACAGCAGCCCAATGCATTAACTAAGTGCCACCACAGCATTCCGCATTAACAGCATGAACCTCAACACAAGTTTGATATTTCGTCTAAAGTCGCGTTTAGAAACATTGTGACAGCGCTGTCACAATTTCATATTGCATACGGTATTGATGAAGCGATGCTTTACATGCGTGGGTGTTTTGCCAAGATATCTATACTCGTATTTGCTCTTTGTGTTACGGCAAGACGTGTTGGACCCACTATTCTGCGGCCTTGGCGACTGAAAGTACTTCGCAGTAATGCGATAAATAATAAGCAAATTCTTTCCCATTGATTTACAAAACGCCTCGTTAGTCCTCACCAATGCGGCCGCCATTATAGTGGCCGTTTCGTAGCTAGCCTTTGTTTTGGTCCTGTATTGGACCAGAACAAAGCGATCTTTTGATAACCCAGTACAATGTAGTAGACAGAGAATACCGTGCATATTTTGTTGTTTCATTATCTGCCCACGCGCGATACGAAGCTATACACGCGGTCTGCGAATCACTGCAGCCAGAGATGGCCTCACACATGGAGATGGTGTGGTAATGCCTACGTGGGGAACGCGGAGTCGGATGGTTCTTGGTATTCCTTGGCCGACCTATAGCTTGCGTATACAGTCCCTGTGACGAATCCCTATGTCAGCAGCATTCCCTTTGCGAGATACCTAGAGGCAGGATCGCCTTGTTTGCCAGCCATGTCCTGCTACGACACCACCAGGTGGAGGCGCGCTTTCGAGAGATACGTCCGTTACGTTTCTCTACCTTGATTCAAGGCGCACTGAACCAGAACCCAAAGAGGGAACTACACTTCATTAACAGAGTCACACTCTCGAGTACGCATATATTTCGCACCAAGTCCATCCAGGTACTACTTCTTGTTTGCCGAGCGCACAGTTAATAATTTCAGGGGTTTACGTCCCAAAACCAGGATATGCAACTTGCTAAGGGCCCAGATGCTTTTGTCACCCGTTCTTTTATGCATCTTTCGCAAAATAAATAAATTGAATTGCAGCGAATTGAATTGAAGAGACGCTGTAGTGGAGAGCTCCGGTATGATTGGGACCATCCCGGGTCACTGACATCGTACAGTATACGGGCCTCTACCGTTTCGCTTCCATAGAAACGCGGCAGCCAAGGCCGGGATTGGATCCCGCGACCTTCGTGTCAGCAATCATGTGACATAGGCACTGGATCACCGCGGCGGGTCTCGAGAACACAGTTGCATAGAGAACAGTGTCGGAGACCAACACACGTTCGCTGGGCTGATTCCTTGATAGGCGACCCGGCGAAAAAAAAAATTCGTTGGATATCCCGGCAAATAATGCCCCGCATTAAAACGAGGGCGCGAGCGCACGCTCGCGAAGTTCGTTGGTTCGGTCACAGTACCGACGGCAGGTGCGTTCCCTTTTTTCGTCCATTTCAATTCTTTTCCATTTATGACATAATTACTATACACTACAGCTAAATACTACAAGCTATTCCCCCTATCCCTTTCTTGGCCTCACTGTATGTCATATTCATGAGGGTGTGTCTAACAAGGAAATGAGTCCTTGATCAATTCTTCCCTCGTTGCAAGCATAAGCGTGCAGTATACAGGAAAGACGCGAAGTTGCTTTTAAAAGTTTTCTTTCAATGATACTTTAACAGGAGTAGCCTTCGTTTCTTTTCATTTCCCTCTTCTTACATACGAACGCTGATAATTTCGCAAGCCTCTGCTTCACGTTCAATTTCCCCTTCCTCAATCACTACGAACGAGGTATTGCGCGCAAAGCGTAGTCATATTCGTTTCCTTTTTTTTTTTTTTGCTTTCTTTCTCGTGGCCTTGCATTGCCACCCATAATGATTAGGGCAGCCGCTCCATTCGATATTGATACCGGCGAGTTCTTGGGCAACACAGGTGACCATTAATATTACCGGGAGGAATGCAAATCCGGCGCAGTTGCGTCACACGTCCCTTCAATCTGAGACAACTGCAAATCACGGAGTTTCGGCATCCAATTCAATTTATATAGCGCGTTCGAGAAAGGCAATAGATATCTCAATACAACCGTACATAGGAAGCTGAAGTCATATTAAATCAATCCTATTTTCTAATATATACATCCTGGGTGGTTTTGTGGGGTTAACGGCTACGTACGTATAGCATGACGGGACCCATCAACCAGACTATATGACAAAGAAGTAATAAGAAGCCATCTGCTACAACGATTTACATGAAACAGCAAGTAACAGCAATTAACAGCAAATAAGAGCAAGTAACAGCGAGTACAGATCTATGCATTGATTAACATGAAATTTCAGCGACAGCTGGAATTGCTCAAGAGCACAAATACCAACTACAGCAAAATTTGTAAGCGAATAAAAAAAAATATACAGCCATCGAATTTTTTATCCGCGATAATAGCTCTCCGCAACGGTGCTACAATGGTTACCGCGCATGATTGTTGACCCGGACACGGTCTTGGTCCCGGGACCTCAGCGATCACATTTTCGATGAAGACGAGAAAGCTAGTAAAACCAGTGTACTGTGCGATGTCAGTGCACGCTGAAGAGCCCCAGGTGGCGAAAATTTCCGGAGCCCTCCAATACGGCATCTCTCTTTATTCTTTATTCACACATAACGCCACTTTGCCAGAAGCGTTGCAGCAGGGGGGTTACAAAGTCGTTAAAAATACATCTTCATTGACGCTGCACATTTGCTCAGATGTCAAACGATCCCCTGATTAATAGTTTTAACAACAACAACAACAACAAAAAAAAACTAACTTGCATACAGGTCTCTCATAGTCACATCGTGGATTTAAAGCCTAAAACCCAAGCAAATGGTGCTCATAACTCTTTCATGTGTCTGACGTCAACTACGGAAAAAAATTTTTTTTTTCTAAATATGCCAGCTTTGCAAGAAATGTCGGCGCTCACACTCTGAACATTCCCGCTCTCGCGCAAGGTTATTGTATTTCGGCTCTAGCTGCAGCGGTGTAGCTATTTCTGCTCACCATTAATCATCATTACGTGTCGGCGCCAACAGAACTAACTTCCTCATCTGCAACCAACGTGCCCGCTGGTTTAGTCAGCGATATACACGCGCCCTTATCTATATACACACGTTAGAAACCCAAGCCCTCGACGCTGACCATAAGGTACACGCTGTATAGCGACGGTCACGTAATGACAGGCAGCAATGTAGGCCACCAAAACACGGCAATACGCGTGGAAGTGAAGATAAGCATTATACGACGTCTCCCTTGCGAACGAAATGTGTACAGATGAAACACGCTAATGGGAAAGCATGTTGATAACTGGGTGCCTAACTCGCGCAAGATAACTAGCGATGCGAATTTCTTTTACTATCGCATTTTCGTGATAGCGAAAACGCTTCGCCATATTCACTGGAAAGACGTTAAGAAGGTCCAATCGGTATACACACTGCGTCGTCACGTATGCGTCGGCTATGAGGTCTGCTACTGTAGAAGCACCAAAGGTTATATCGCAAACCAGTGCCTCACAGCGTTAGGGTGGTATCGATTTGAAGCTTAACAAGCAGCCAGGTCGTATAATAAGACTAGCGCTGAAGAAATAGCCGCTTCGTAACGCTGTAATTTTGCCGCACTAAGAAACTCGCTTCTAATTGGCACACGAAACGTGCTCTATTGTCCCCTGCATGCATGCTGCCCCGCAGCAAACGTTACAAAGTGAAATATTGACCTCACAAAAGAAACTATAGCGACGGCTTCGCTCCTCTTGGCACGCCAGGGAAACATTCACGCTTGCGCAATGCATAATTTAAAAAGCAACTGAAAACCAAACACGTTAATCGCACAGGGCAATGCCCCGGAGTGGCGCGATTTCGTCACTACAAATATAAAAAAAAAAGAAAAAGGGGGGGGGTGTCCTTCTCAAGCTGCTTGGCCGTTTCGCTCCAACTTCCACGAACTATACAAACAACCGAGTTTGTGAAATAAACCTCCCCGAAACTTGGCAGAGCGCCAGGCATGGCCGCGGCTCGCTCGATGTTTGCGCCCCATGTTACGGTACGCATCTAACAGGCCTGCCCGCCCGTTGTGGTTTATGCCGTTAGCGTACTAGTTTCGGTAGTCCGGCGTCAGCTAGTCTTCTTCTTTTTATTTTTTTTTCTTGGAAAGAGCACGATATTTCGCTAGTTATTTTTAAAAAGCATAGTCGGATACATAATGGTATACTGGCACATCGCGTTTCCAAACCAGGTCAAGCGACCGAGAGAGCTCGGAAGTGCCAGCGCTTTGATTTTTTTTTTTTTTTTGCGGAGGGAAAGAAAGAAAGAAAGAAAGAAAGAAAGAAAGAAAGAAAGAAAGAAAGAAAGAAAGAAAGAAAGAAAGGGAAGAGAAACAATGTCCACCTCGATAGGCTGAAGTGGTCAATGGCGAAACGAGCAGACGGGCCCGAAATAAGCGTGCCGGACACCCACCATCGGTCGGTCTCGTGTACTACGTATTCTTTTCCTCGCGCGACCCCCCTTGGCGGTGATCCTCTTGGAAGGACATGTCGATTAAGCAGTTTCTCTGCCGGCCCGTCCGATCCGGTCGGTGGAAATTCGCCAGCCATAGAGAAGGCTCCCCCCCCCCGCCTCCCCCCCCCCCTTTCTTGCCCCCCCAAGAACTGTCCCCTCGAGGAGCGGAAATCGGCGGTAGTACGCTCGCTGCACCGTTGTTACCGACGTCGTGGGAAGACACCCTCCCTACACCTATACTGTCTGTCCACCTCCTCATCCTTCTCTATCTCTGCTTTATTTTAGCGTCCCGTATTATTTTACGCCGTGTCTCCTTCGCAGGCTGCGTAACCGCGCTCGATGGATCCTTTCTCGGCCCGTTACAAGCTTGCTCGCTTTATTTTTATCGCGCTAGTGGATATTTTGCTTGCGCAGCTCGTTTCGTTGTATCTCCTCTGCCTGGTCTTGTCTACCTTTCTTGTCGCTCTTGTTTGTCTCCATCTCTTGTTTTTGTTGTTGTTCTTGCAAGCGTGTAAGTTGTTTCACATTGTGGCAGTAACATTTTTGCTTTCACTTCGCGAAAGAAGCTGATGAGTTTCAATGAGTTTTCGATCCGTATTGGCTGACGCGTCGGCGCGAGGACCCCTTGCTCCGTAATCAAGGAGGAATGCATTAAGTGTTGGTGTTCGTCAAAGGTTACTGGAAGCTGCGAACTGCTTTTTGTAGCTGTTCACGGAACGTAATTGTCAATTAAAATTTTGAAGCTAAGTGACCACAGTTTACCCTTCTGCAGGTAAAATTAATAAGACATATATTTATTTTGCGTGGTTCATTCTCTCAACCATAGAAGACGGGGAAAGGAAGCAAAAAATGGAAAGAACATAGTGGCACGCGGACGTCGCTCTATTGTTTGTTGGTTTCGCTCAAAAATGTCGAATATTATTATTTGTTTTGCGGATGTTTGCGAGTCTTTCCGGCACCACCAGGAGTGGTGAGGGTGAGGTCGAACACACACGTAAACTTAACATATTGAAAACGCCGGCTTCTGCGCGGCTGCATGCATTGCAAACCCACCAGCGCACGACCACGACGAGATGAAGGGGGCGAACCAGAAATGAAATTCAACATGTTGAAAAGGCGAAACAGCATAAAAATAGGTTTATCTGAAACACTAATGAAGTTATGATTTCTAACGCATTAATACCCTATTCTAAAGCCTCAGCATTTCGTTGAGGAAATGCCTTTCTATACTACTAATAACAACCGCTTGGATTTTACGAGCCATGACTTCGACAAGATTATCAAGTGACAGTATTACGAACCATCGTCAGGGGCTCCTTAAAGCGTACTCAAGGCAACATGCACGTGTTAGCATTTCACCTCCATCGATGTGCGGCCACCGCGGCCGGGAAGCGAACCCTCGTCCTCGCGCTTCGTATTGCAACTTATAATCATAATGATAATATTATATAATGTCATAATCATAATAATATCATGGTTATCAAAACTATATGATTATGAGGCGCGCCGTAGTGGAAGCCTCCTGAAACTTCGACCGCTGGTTCTTTAAAGTGCAATCGCAACGCAATGTATACATGGGTCTTTATAGCATTTTTGCCTGCGTAGAAAATGCAGCCGTCGAGACCACGATCAAACCTCCCGTAGTTCGGCTGAGTACTTGCTTAGCCACCGTCTCACGGGTACAAAATTGAGCTGCATTGTGCTTGTGTGTCCACCGAAAATTGCTAGACGTCGCATGACAGCCTCACGCGAACCCGACCGAGAGGAAAGCTCGCAAAAGTAGGACAAGAATAATAATGCGAAGTCGCTGAAGGAAGCAGGCGCTAGGAAAAGAGAGAAACAAAAATCGCCGAAGGAAATGAAATACAGAAAGCTCGCGAACAGCCACGAAAGTACACCACGGTACATCCTCCAATCGAATAACCCTGATCCACGCTGCCTCCGTCTGGCTTGGGTAAATCAAGCGAGGAGTTCGCGCTCTCCATCCTGTTCCCGCGCTACGCGCACGGGACCCGAGGATCTTTGGTAAGAGCTGATTCAGTCCAGGACTCTGTGGAAACAGGTGCGCGGCACGGCGGCCCAAATACAGGTATAATTGAGAAAAGCAGCGCCGCGTGTACCCGGGGCCGAAACAACTACATTGCCTTCTGCTGGACGGTGCTTCCCCGCAAAGCACCACCATCTCGCCCATGCAGCTAAACCTCACCGGTGCCTACCCCTCTTCTTTTCCCGCAGACAAATCGGATTCGGGAGCGCTCGGGCGTGCCGCCGACACGAGCGCTGGGGAATTCCGCGGGCGTTTTTAAGGCAAACACACGGGAAGGGCCAGGTGCCTCTTTGCAACGCGAGAATCGGCCCGGAACAGCGCACATACGAGGCTGCTGCGGTGTTCGCAACGGCCCTGCGCATGCGCCGCCCGGTTGCGCGTGAGACTGTTGAGTACTAGCCAGAAAAGGGAGAGAAGAATGTGAAGATATGAAACACGACGATGTGACGAGCGCAATTACGCGCGCGTGCGCGAGCACAGGAAACGGCGACGTACCAAATGCGAGTTGCAAAACAACTAGCCTGTTGGCAGGGGGACGGAACGAGGGTAGCGTCAAGGCGGTGGCCCTCCCAGCACGCCAAAAACAAACGAACAAAAAGCAACAAAACAGAGAGAGATAAAAGAAAAGCATGTATATGTCGCGGGGGGGGGGGGGGGGTGAGGGGGTGCTGAGCCGCGAGAAATCCAAGCAAAAATTATTGCTTCTCACGGCGTCCGTTTTGTATCGCTCTTAGCAACCCCTCTGGCTCCGTCAGTCCCTGATAAATGGTTAAAATAGAGAAAAAAAGAAGATAACCCCCACTAACGCGTTTATTTATTTACTTATTAATTTATTAATTTATTTGGGTAAAATTCAAGCGTTGGCGACCGGACTATTCATGTCCATATTCTCACGCAACCAAACTTCTCGTAAGTGCCTACGGAGCATGACAGAATGCCGGCAAACATCTTTCGCCAAACTCGCGCACACGAACACCAAAACACGGGACTGTCCGTTCCACGCATAAATTGGATGTACTCGATAGCATATATCTCCATATCTCTGCGTGACACCAGCTATGCTTTCTTTCACCGCCACTGTTTCCCTTTTATTAACAGCCCGTACAGGCGCTAAGCGAATTACGCATGCAACTAACCGGAAGGACAGTTCGTGTTTCTCCATCTCTTCGCCAGCTGTGCCTACTCCTCATTGGCGCAAAAGAGGAAGAACGGTACATAGTCAAACACGGCGGTGGTGGGGGGGACAGGTGATGGGGAGAGGGCTAGGAGTGTCTCGGTCGATGAAAGAAGAACAGGACGACGGTCAAAAGCCGCGTGTCTCGCACACACGAAATCGCAAAAGGACCTCGACAAGTGCGCTGTCCGCGACAGCGGCAGCACTGCGTGTGTGTGTGTGCGACCCCTTTCAGTCTTCTTCGCAGCGCCCATTCACTCCTATCTACGGCGAGAGAGCAGCAGCCCGTTCTTGGCCGACTCTTTAGCGGCAATTTAATTTGCGCGGCGGGAATTGAAGGCAGTTGGGGCCTCGAGCGTAATTACCTGTCTGGTCTGCCCCCTTTCGAAAGGAAGCCTGCAGCAAGAACCCCGGGGGCCTTCGAGTGTTCCCGCTGTCTGCTCCCTTTCGACTTCGCCGGTTCTTCGAGGAGGCCAAGCGCAAAACGAGCTCCCCGCAGAGGCAAGCGCGTTGTCTTTAGTTTATAATTTTTTTTTATTTTAAGTTTTATTGTTTCGGTGACGCGGGGCGAGGTATAGGCAATTCCAGGTCACTCCTGTTGTACTGCAGAGCTCACCGGGGCTTGTATAACGCAGCGCCGGAGGCATCGGGCTTCACAAGGGACTAAGGGAGGAGCGAGTGTTGCTTTCTGCAGTCGTGCGCACACCGAACTTCGAAAAGGAGGAGGCGGAGTGTGGTTTTTTGGTGCATCAATAGCGCATCGCGCACACTGTAAAGTTACACTGTCGCACTGATGCTGCTTTAACACCGCCCTCATCGCTCGTCGGCCCAGAAGGCACTGAAAGCACTTTTGCGCTTCTTGAAGATGACGGGTTTGCGCTAAAGCCTCTCACTGATGGAGTCGTCCTTTAACGTATCTTTCCTTTTCCCCTTCTTTCTCTCTCTCCCATCTTTCTATTCCCCCTTCCCATTCCCCCAGTGTAGGGTAGCCAACCGGACGCCTTTCTGGTTAACCTCCCTGCCTTTCTGTGTTTTCCCTTCCTTCCTTCCTACACTGTCGCACAAGCAGCAGAGAGTGTCACACGTCGTCTTTTCGCAATCGTTAATAGCGCGTACATACGGGTGACGATGGAGAGGCACGGGCTACTGGAACAGAGCACCAGCCATTCATCAGAGAAAGTAAGGCTTGCTTACGCGGACACGAGAGGTGAGAACTGCAATCGACACAAACGCCGTGTTGCACCATGCCACGCTTTCGCACGTTGTGTGCGCGCGCTAGCGCGTTAATGCACTGCTTAGACGACGTGGTAGTGGCTAGCGGTGGGCTACGGTACTCTTATCTTTGCCCATGGTCGTCGCGTGACAAAAGCTCTTGCTACTACCAGGGTCCCTCAATAAAGAAGTATTGAGGGAACTCTCACACACACACATATATATAATATTTATATGAATTTACATGTACCTCACGCTATTCAAATGTTCCTCGTTCTATTGATTACTTTTTTTCTCTCAGCCTCTGTGCAGCATAGGGAACCTCCAGACGCTGGGCATTAAAGATGTTGCCTGGGGGTGCTTTTAATGCAACCTATTGCACAACCGACCCGAAGTACACGATGTCTGCTCAAGTGCAGCGCTGCCGAACACTCGACAAACTATATGACCACTGAGCGCATATCGTCTATTATAACAGCAGAAGAGAGTGCGCTTTATTCTTTCAATTCTGCGAATAGATACTCACTTCTTCATTCTTTCTTTTCTTTTTTTGCAGCTGTGTCGCTCTCATTTTGGTGATTTGCACGCGCTTGCTTTGCCTTGTATTCTCCATCCCTTCCTTCCTGGTGCATCCAAGGAAAACCATTATTTACACCTCACTACGGACCCTCCGTTTCCTTTAATCATCCACCTTATCGAAAGTACGATACAGATAAACAAATGCAGCCATGTTTAGAAATCTGCGGAAGTGCAGAACAGAGCTAGTATAAAGATATCGCGGTGAATGCTTACAAAAATCAAAGACAAGCCACGACGAAGTGTTAACACGATCGCATCGTTTTATGTCGCGCATTTAGTCAGTAACCATACCAAGCACCCGTACCGCGCAGTTGAGGCGTTTATTGCTTACAACTCGGAAGGCGCCGAAAACATTGCAAGAGAAGCGACACTGGCCAAAACTGGGCCACGCTGTCATAAAACCCCACGGGTTATCAGGCATGCAATCACATGCACATCAAATATACGTTTATTCTACGCCGTAATATGTTGGTGTTCGCCACGAGCATCCCGGTTTATGCGGCGTTTACACAATACCGTTTATACCGATAGAAAATAAGGGACTATATGCATGTTATCGCGATGATGTGCAGAGCGGATGTGTACTATAGCATGTACGACCCCGTAATACATAACTTGGGGTAAACGTCAAATATTCAACGTCATTACACCGAACTATCTTGTCATAGACCAAAAAAAAAAGACTCGTAAACCGCAACGCTTTGCCATGACGAGAAAGTGCTATTTCGCGCTGTATGCCCACAAGGAAATGTGTTATATTTATGGTGGCCGCATAGCATGACCCGAACAAGAATAATAACAATAATAATAATACGAAGTTGAAACTGTCGTATTAAGTAACGGCTTGCGCAATTTTCTACAGATGTGTAAGCTCGAGATGCTAAACAAGCAAGGATGAAAAAAAGGAAGGAGGGAATACGCTTTCGTTCCCAGTTTTAAGCAGATACAAACATCTTCTTGAAGCGCCGTCGTAACTGTACATTATTCTATCTGTTTAAAGGAACAAAGCGCGGGTTCTTCGCATTATCCGTACAACGTTTTTACAACCTCGAAACTAATCCGCCGGGGTCCATTTTACTGCTAATTAGCGAGCGCCAGGAGGACGAGCCTTCTCCTTCTCGTAACGAGATTCTGTCGAAGCTATAATTAAGGTTTCGCGGGAAAGGAGGGAAGAAAAAGAAAGAGCAGGTGTCAAAAACAAAGCAAAAAGAAAAAAAATGACAGTGCTAAGAAAGGAAAGGGCGTCGAGGGGAGGCCTGTATGTTTGGATACGCCTATTCGCTCGTGCGGATAGGGACCGTAGGGAAGGAGGGGGAACAATGTAGGGACCCTGGTGTGAAGGGGAGAAGCTTTAGGGAACAAATGTTTCCAAGTAACGCTCTCTCTCTCTTGTTCGGGGCGTTACCCAGACGACAACAGTCAGCGCCTATGCTGGACCGCAGGGTCTTACAGAGAGAGAGAGAGAGATAGAAAATACTAAGAAGGAGGAAGGGGATGTCTTTGTTTACGCATTCGATCTCACGCTGTAAAAGGCCGAGACGACGACGAACGACTGCGTGCGAGGTTTCTTCACGAACTAGCCGGGCCAGTGTGCGAGATACAGCGTGGGAAGTCCGCCAGATGCGTACGTGGCGAGACTGCTCGGCTCGGGCCTTGGTTCACTCTCCCGACGACACTGTTATACGAACCACCTTTCCTCGCTCCCCTCTGCATCCTTTTCTCGTTCGCTGCGCGCCGAGGAAAAAAAAAGGCATGCCCATGACAGTGCCTGCACGACTGCGGCAGTCCGTAGAAAACTGCGGCCGAGCCGTCGCTCTCTTGCCCAAACCGCCGTGAACACCGCGCACCGCGGAAGCGGTAGACCGTGCTCTGAACTGGAGGCTCTCGTCGGCACTCATAAGGGGAGGCGAACTCGAAGATGAAGAGGCTTAGCCTCGTGGACGTGCTCCCGGAGGAAGCTCAAGCTTGGAAGGGAGCGCACCGGGCACCGGGGCGGCTTACACACACACACACACACACACACACACACACACACACACACACACACACACACACACACACACACATATATATATATATATATATATATATATATCAGACGGCGGGATAAGTTTGTTACAATGTTATGCTCAATTTCATAATTGAAGACTGTTTCCTTTTAATAAGTGTCCGATGTGATGTCTCGGAAAAGCGTTTCCCATGACTGCGTTGCCGTCCTCTACCCGGACAGTAGATGTCCAGCGGCCAAAGGATAACGTCACAACGTAATATAAGAGAATATATATTCGTCAAATTGGTGAATTTTGAGTCTTCACGTTGCTGATGATCACTACACAAGAACATTTCGGCTTCTCACCCTGTAACGGTGCTTTTGGTGCGCTACACTACATCTTCACAGTGAAGCACGCTTCTGGGGATTTATTGAGGCACGTGCTTGTGGAAGTGCAATTTCGAACTGGTACTCTAGTGTGTGTGCTTGTGTGTGTGTATATATATATATATATATATATATATATATATATATATATATATATATATATATATATATATATATATATATATATATATATATGGTCGTACATTGACTTATCATGGAGCCATCATGATTTGTTACACCGTAGAAACTGCACGTCAGATGCTGTGATTACAAATCAGCGGGCCGACAAGATGCAGTAACAAACACGCTACTTACAAGATGACAAGGTGGCGCCCAAGGTGCCTGGAAGCTCCTTCTGAAATAGAAAGAAAAAAAAAACGTTATACGTTGTACAAAAGTGGCCAGCTTGAAGGTGGTATTTAACACATCGACATAATGACTCGTAATAATAATAACTCATGCGCGTTTACATTCCCAAACCACAATATAATTATGAGAAACGCAACGTAGTGTAGCGCGCCGGAATAATTTTAACAACCTGGCGTTCTTTAACGTGCACCTAAGTCTAAGTGCATGGGTGTTTTACTGTTCTTTATTGCCTTTTTTGCGTTTAATTTCCATCGAAAAGCGCGACCGCCGTATTTGGGACTCGAGCCCGCTACATCGGCCTTCGCCGGTCAGCAACCTAGCCGTTAAGCTACCACCCCGAGTGTGATAATGACTTGAAAACTTCGAAAACCGCGTAGTCGTAACGTGCTACTATGATCCATCTGGGAGAATGGCTTGAGTGCGTGTTTCTAGGAATGTGTATATGAGATTAACTTTATTGTCCGCATTTTAATATTCAAAGATCGCTAGGTGTGACAGTACATGAAAAAAAGAAATTTATGTTGTGTGTAAACAAAAGGGTAAATAAGTGGGGTGCAAGGATCTAAATGAAACCAGAACAAGGAGGTCACAGCGTCATAGTCGGGGTGCTTATACCGAATTTCGACTTGGGGGTGTTAAGCTGCACATGAATTTATAGTCTGAGTAATCTGAGTAGTGGAGACTTTCTCTAAGCCACTTTCAATGGCCGATAAGCATTATTACAGTTTAGTGTCGCTGCTTTTTTTTTTGTTTTTAGTATACAGATTTTTGTTTCCTTTTCATGCGCTGCACTTGGATACTTGTTCTGGCCGCAATAAAGTCCAGCCGAGTATCCAAATCCAAAGTCACTGAACCACGATGACTACAGCACGAATGTTCCAGGGACGGCAACAAGACGAGCAAAGAGCGTAGGCAGTTTCGGCGGCGACTGAAATCATAACGTCGCTGCAGGAGTGTAAAGGGAGGGGGGAGAGATGTTCCAAAATATGTAGACGCAGAGGAATGGCTCGTTTCTCTTTAAGAATGAAGAAAATAAAAGGAAAGAACACGGCGATTCCAAGAAGAAAGGCACCGGAAAAGTGAGCGAGCAGAATCGCCCGGAGGGAAGGGCCTCGGCCAAGCCGCAGTGCCAGCCAACAGCGAGCGTTTAGAACGCAGATCCGGAGCGGGTGCCGAAGGCGAGCCGGCTCTCGCCGACGTTCTTGATGTGACACCATTCGTCAAGCGGGCGACGCGGCCCTTATCTGCCTTATGGGCCCACCACGCTCGGCTGCCGGGCCGTTTAAATTGTCAGTGCGGCAGTAAAGATGTTGCAGCGGACAGCCGGCCTACCCACCATGTACGTGGCACTGCGGTTTTTGCCGGAACGCCCGGGCGCGCTCCACACGCAGCCGCCTCGGGGGACACATCTTGGCGTTGCCGCCGCAGTGGCCCGGAATCATCGGTCTAACCATATCTCTCTCTCTCTCCCTAATTTCCCTCTCCTATATCACTCCTCTCTCCCTCTCCCAGGTGCACACACGCACGTACACCGCCTCTCTTGCCTTGCTTACTTCGCGCTTTACCTCTGCTAGACTGTCACTCACGGTTTCGGCGAAGAAAGCACAAAGCCAACAGCCGTCTCTCAGCGCCCAGTACGCTTACGCAGGGAACGCCAAAAGAAGCGTGCGTGCGTGCGTATGTGCGTATGTATGTATGTATGTATGTATGTATGTATGTATGTATGTATGTATGTATGTATGTATGTATGTATGCGTGTTTGTATGTGTGTGTGTGTGTGTGTGTGTGTGTGTGTGTGTGTGTGTGTGTGTGTGTGTGTGAGTGTGTTTAGCGGTTAAGCTCGTGAGGAGAGTGAGTGGTGCAGGCACGGACACGGGAGGAGGCGTACAGCGACAGGGACAAAGATTGTATAAAAAGCGACGACTTGATTTATATGCGCCCAAGTTTACTGGGAACGGGGCGAGAGAAAAATGAATTGTACTGCGCATCACGTGTGTCATAACGTTCGCCGGTCGTTTTGAGATAAGCGCCGGAGCAAGTGCATGCTGACGGGGTCGGCGAGGAGCTGATCAATGTCCACTTCCCAGCCGACGACGAGAAACTAAAATCGATGCGAGGCTGCGCTCTACGCTCGTCGCCGCAGCTATTGGTCTCGCGTGGCGTGGTGGTCACGTTGAACTGCGTCGATAGTTCGAGCCTTGGTGTTTTACGTTATTTGGTGTCTGTCTGTTCGCGCTACACGCCGCGCAGTATAGAAAACACACGTCGGCGACGTGCTTCACAGAGCCTGAGAGTAAATTGTAAAGCTAACGGCACACCAGTCGGGTGCGAAGCAACGTCAAAGAGATCGCCGAACGCGCTTTTTAAACGATGGTTCTATTTCGCGTGATGTGCGGTTTCGAATACGCCCTCCTAATATGTATCAACTCACTGCTCCGTCGAGCTAAGCCTCAATGAAAGGTTTCGTGGTACTACGGACTCGGTGGTACTATGCAGACTATTGCTCGTCATTTGCTCCCATTCGAGCGAGCTGGCTTGCCGCAGAATATAGGTTCCACTGAATCGCCAGCTCACAACTCGTGGTCACTGCGCACCAAAACGTGGTGGTTATGGAGGCACTCCTGGCTAGCCGAGATTACACAGGGCAACCATCATGGGCATGAGTAAGTCACAGAATATAGCTCGATCCACAGGCTATAGGAGTAACTTTTCTTCAAATGCGAACTTTTTATTCTGGGAAACTCGTTCGGGCTTTCCTGGCGCATTTGTCGTATATATATTCCAGCGGCTGTTGCTTTCTCTGCATTCCATAAACCCGCGTTCACGCCTGAAGTTTTCGCAGAGCCTCTCGCAGAAGCCACTTTAATCATTCTCATATATTTATTGTCGTTATACGCTCATTTTTCTGCATACCACCTCGTAACAACACCGTTTTGTTGACCATGGAATACGCCTGCGATCTGTTTTTATTATTTTTTTTTGTATGTCGTAAAGCCACGGGCAAGTCAGATACTGTTGTGAAGCAATGAACACCTAATGTATCAAACAATAACATCACCGAAATGGCGGCGGTACTGTTACCTTCCGGTCCCTTAGTTCTATGTATGATTGCATAAATGCCGTCAAACTTAGAAGGGACACCAGAAAGTACACTAACGAGCAAGACAATTTGTGGTGTATTAGCACACTAACCTTTCACAATAAAATCGGTGGGCCCACTTGCTGTGAGATAACGCTTGTGAAGCGAGAAAAGCGCATAAGAAGAAAATTACAGATCGCGACGCAGCCTTGGACTTTCCGTGACAACTACAGCCGTGACATCATAGACTTTGAAGTGATATGACGCGAGGAATGTATTTTCTGCTAAAGATTAATCACGTTTTCTTGTAGAATAAGAGGGGGGAGGGGGGCGTGTCATCCACTTGCTGTCCTCTTCTACTGGAACTGAACGTAGGAAGTTTTGTGAACCTTGCTTGAGGCACTGCGGCCAAATAGGCAGACAAGACTTTGAAATCCACTAAGTTGTCACGAAATAAAAAAAAGTGCGACTTTCATCTTAATTTTTTCGTGAAATCAACAACAATAATGTTCTTATACAATGTCTAACAGCCTAAACTTACTCAGTGTATTGCTGTACTGTCCCTTTCAAACACTCACAGGGAGGTACGAATGGTCGAACAGACTTAAACGAGCCACTAAGGCATTACGAAACTTCCACCTAAGTGAACCCGAGTAAAGCCATATATAGCTGGATTTTCGATTAAGGCTTCGGCGCGCTCGGGGTGACCCGCAATGAAACGCAATCGTTTAAGAGCGACTTCGTGGCTAACGAGCCTAGTTAGTAACCGGGAAACCAAGCTTTTATTTCCTGACGCGCATCGGTCGCTAACGAAAGACAAAGAGAGAGAGAGAGAAAGAGGTGAATCAAATAATAAAATTATCATTCTGTTTTGATTCGCGATGACCCCAACGCTGAAACAGGAGCCGAAGCGTGTACTCTGTGCGTGGGTGAAAACGGGGGGCTGCGTCGAAATCTAATCGCGAATGGGACAGGATAACAGTGAGTTGTCGCAACCGCAACCCCCCTCCCTCCCCCGATGTCGAATTCGCCGCGCTAACAGGTAAATTAGCAACCGCACGACACGGGACTCCCACGTGTTCTAGCGCGCGAGCTTGGTTGAGGTCGAAGCCTCCGCTCATTTGCGAAAACAACGAGTTTCTTAATGAGCGTTTTAACGGGACCCAGGAAAGCATGCGTGCGACTCGGGTGACCCAACGAGTCCTCGTCCCCCGGAACGCGGTTTATGCCTGCACCACGCGCGCGGGATAGAAAATGACATTTAAGTGAGATTAACACGGAGGTCGGATGATTTGTGCAGTAGTAAATACTGAGTGCTTTAAGAGGAATTGCTTTCAGAGCACCTCACGCACTTCCGAGCAGGAAAGCAACTGAGAAGGAGATAGAAATATACTATGCCTTAAGGGCAAGCCCATTTCGCAATAAAAAAAAAAAAGAAATAAAGCTGTACTTTAAGAGTAATTAAGAGTATACGTGCATCTGAGAAGCAACTGAGAAGGGGATAGAAATAAAGCTGTACTTTAAGAGTAATTAAGAGTATACGTGTACATGATGCACGTATGCTTAAGCATTAAGTATCATGCGAATAGACGTGGGCGCGGTTCCGGTGCAAGTGCGTGAGCTACATTTTCTTAACAGTCGTTTTTGTGCGCTCTACCACTTCGTATATACTTTTGTTATAAAACACGACTAATTAATTCGATTCTATATCTCACCTGCTTTTCATTAAGTACCTAATAGAATTACTAGCGTTTTCTACGCCAAAATCACTACAAGTCTATAACTTATGCCGTTCATGAGGGCTCCGCATACTCCGACAACGTAGAGTTCCTTAGAAACGTGGACACTGACAACGCGCAGTTCACGGCTCTCTAGCATTTTCGCCTCCATCGAAAATGCGACTGCCGCGGCCGGGATCGAACCCACGGCCTTCGAGTCATCAGCCGAGGATCATAGCACATGCATTCAATCGAACGTTAGATATTCGCGTGATTTCGACAAACAGATCGCCTCATTTTCTTTTTTAATTTTATGCACTCTTTCGGATTTGATGGGGCTAAGACGAAACATTAAGGTATATGTACACAGATCGTCATTGAATTTACAAGCATCATTTGCCCATACAGGATCTTCTTACAGAGCACGATCAGAATGAAACGGTAGCTTTCTGTGCCTCAAGAAAGCGCCAAAATTCGCTTGAAGCTGTCGGGCTATATATAAAACCATATAGTAGAAAATGCAAGCGTGGGAATATTTTCAGGCGGCGCACTCTAACGACAGCTGTTTCTATATCGAATGCAACTGTACCTACGTAAAATGCGTTACGCTCAAACCTTCAACTGATGGCTAAGAATAATTGAAGGTGAGCACTCTGAAATCATGCTTTTCGTCGAACCCTGCGATATCATTGAAGCGACACAAATCCGGCGTTTCTTATCTCCACGGTGGGAGTCATCGAGGTGTACATAACGTACCCCTCCAGCTAAGAACGCATTATAGCTTAAAGACGTACTTTCCAGCGGCTTTGCTTATTCATCACTGCGAAAGTGGTTTTAAACTTTACAGTTTCCTGAATTATTCGTGAAACAGTCTTCGCGTATTTTCGTGGCGGCGAAGCCGCGTCAAGTAAATCGCCGTTCGTATCGCAATCTAATCCCCCAAAATCCCTGAGCCTAACCTTTCGAGATAGCATAGGAGAAGTACCTTCACTTATAAGCTGTGTGCCCGGTATACAGTGCGTAGGAAGGGGTGTCCGAAACCGCTCGACTAGAGGGTGCGTGTTTCACGTATTATGCATGAACCGCTAGAAGACTGCGCGTCCTCAAAACGCAAGATGGTGATAACAGACTCGCTGCACCGTCGAAAATCGCCTCGCTCTAACGGCATTTTCCACGGTGGATCCGGAAGTGTTGTAGGCGTGTGCACGTTTTAACTTTCCTGTCCTGCTTTGAACGCCCACGTTTCTCAAGCACGGATTCAGTGCAAGAATGACTCGTTGGTACGGGGAGACGCGCGGTCAGCAGCTGCTCGTCGAGTTCCTTGGAGCGGCAGATGCTTTGTAAGACACCTATTTCCATGCCTGCATCCATGGAACCGTTCAGATGGTCAAATTCTAAGTTCAAACATATTTATTGTTTAGAGATGCTGCGTTTCGTAAGGATTACGCTCCAAGTATACTCGCCCACATTAAACTATACAAGTATGCTATATGAAAGAACATTCCGGCGCTTCAACAGATAAATAGAACACACTGAAACAAGCATGTTAGGATGTTAGGAACAAGGAAAAGCAGTGTTTGCTGAAGTATGGAAGGTGTTACAGAGTGGGAAGTAAAATGGAATACGCGGCT
Organism: Hyalomma asiaticum; assembly: GCA_013339685.2. Classification (NCBI taxonomy): domain Eukaryota; kingdom Metazoa; phylum Arthropoda; class Arachnida; order Ixodida; family Ixodidae; genus Hyalomma; species Hyalomma asiaticum. Next base: position 104,807,638 of record CM023485.1, on the reverse strand, counting down.
GCAAAGGCACCTCATAACGTGTCTCGTTTTTTTTTTTTTTCGGTGCAAACTTGTTTGCTGCAGCACAACCTAAACAGGCGCGGAATCGTTCCCACTGGCCATTTGTTCGTAACACGGATAGCATTATACCGATTCCCGCTCACCGGAGGCACCTGAGGTCATCAAATGCCACTCATCAATGCAGAATCATCGACCTATTTCTGCCATACCTACGCACCCGGAACGCGACGGTATCGAGGGGTCAGAGGGGGGAAGGTCAAAGGGGACGCAGTCTAACCAAAGCCTTCCGCGCACATTCCCGCAAACACCGCGCGCACGCGGCTTCCGCTTTTGCTCCCGCGTACACTTCCTCATTTTCTTTTTTTTTTTCTGTCTCGTCTCCGACACACCACCGCCGAGCAACCGACGCGGAAACGCAGTTCTTCGCGCCACTGCCAAACCCGCACCGGAGGCATCACCGGCGCCCACGGGAGGGCCACGAGGTGACCCACGTATAGAGTGGGGGTTCAATACATGGCCGCCGGGTTGACGTACGCCGCACCGGTCACTCTGTATGCCACGGCGAGCTCGGATGGGACGAGAGGACACAAAGAACGCGTATACAGGGGGAAGATGGGCAGACAGAGAGAGAGAGGGGAAGCCGAATCGAACGAACCGTTGAATGGCCTCGCCAAGGGTATAGAGCGCACAAACGAAAAAAAAAAGAAAACAAAAAAAGATCGAGATAACATATACCTCGACGAGAGAAAGAAAGAAAACATTAATCATGCACAGCGATAGAATCACTCGGCTATCGCGTAGGTTGCCAATAGAATGCCCCGATATAGCGAGGAAATTGTGTATAGCGGGGGAAAGTGCAGATAAAGAAACAAAATGTGACAAAACTATAGACGCGAGATGCGCAACCAACAAACAAAGAAAAGGCCGCATACAGCTCGGTGAAAGTGTCCACCCAGCTGCCCCTGCAACGGTCCATCTAATGCACTCCGCGTCCCAAAAACTTTTTGCCTAATGCATCCGTCGGGCCGGCCGGTTCTTTTCCTATGTACTCTCGCGCTGGACGCAGACAGAGAAGACACGAAGGGGGAGGGGGGGGGGGGAAGAACCGTGAGGGAGGGGCGGAGGGGGGCATCGTACTGGACAACTGCACAGTGGACGACACACGGTCCGAGCAGCTCGCCGGCCCGGCCTTCCCTTTGTGGGATAAGGGTGTCCTCACCCTCGCACCTTCCACCGGCAACACCACTCTCTCCTTTCGCGAATGCGCGTAAGCGAAAAGGCCACCCTCGCACAAAAGATTTATCCAGGTGAAATGGGCCGGAAAAACGAGCAACGGTATATGCCACACGCCTGCACTTGCACCCTGCAACGCACGGTGCGTCCAGCTGGGCACTTTTCTTCCTCTTTATTTAACGCCACGAAGAGGAATAAAAGAAAAAAAGGAGCATCATCGGGCACCATTAGATCGTCGGCGTATATCCCGGCGTACCTTACGTGTTATAGGCGTAGGTTGTCAGTGAACAAGCCTTTTTCTGTATTTTTTTTTTCGTGAGCAGCCTCTTTCCTGTTCCAGATAAGCTGTTATGCTCAGCGTTAGTCCGTGTATCATCTACAAAAAAAAATGATCATCATGCGCCGCCGAATTCAAACTTAGTTACACTTGACAGTAATCACTTACGTTAGCATCTAAGATGATGTCTTGCCTGGTCACGCGTCCCTGCAAAGTTTTAGCTTTGAAACAGCATAGCCGAAGGTCGCGGGATCGAATCCCGGCCGCCGCGACTGCATTGCGACGGATGCGTAATATTGAGGCCCGAGTACTCCAAGCGATGTTAGCGCACGTTAAAGAAAACCACGTGGTCGAAATTCGCGAAGCCCTCCACTACGGCGTCTCCAATAATCATATTTTGGTATTGGGACGTAAATGCCCAGAAATCATTGATTATCGTAACACACAGAAAACACTCGCTCGCACACTCCTACACAACACGCTGCCTTCTCTGCATTAAAGCTATATATTGAGACGTGTAGCTTTGCTGAGCAACGTTACAGCAAAAGGAAGCCCAATAAAACTCGGCGGCGTTTCAAATAAGCAAAAGGAAAGTCATTGCTTTGAACGAGACCGTTACGACGGCGCATAGGTGCACAAATCCGTGGCGCATAATTAAGCGTGGCGGGTGTATTTCTTTGACGTAAGACTAAACGTACACAGTGAGGTTACGCAATTCAGAAACGCATGCAGCTGTAATATCGCGCGTATTTTGCATCGTGGTCTGAATATGCAGTTCATTTCAACAGATTTAATAGGCATTACGCCGGCCGAACACTAACGCGCCTAGGAAATAACAAGGCCTGAAAAAGCAACATGCGTAGTGTAGTGACTCCTACTACATAAAGGCAGGTCTCAGCGAAATGTGCAAAATGAAAATAATGAATACCAAGAAGCGAGCCCACGGAATGGATTAATTTGCTTGCAACAAGACGAATAAGACGTACCACACAAAGACAGCCAGAGCACGGGTGGTGAAGCTGAAAGCCGCGACGAGAGAGAAAAAAGCAAAAAAAAAAAAGCGCGTGATTAAAGTTCGTCTCTTTCTACAGAAGCGATGCCAACTGTCGGGCACTCTGAATGCAGCAAAAAGCGCCGACAGCAGTGAAGAGCCGAACAACCTTTCTTTGAACATCGGTGCCTTTCAAACGGTCGACGTCTTTCAGACGATTGGGGGACCGGAGAACGAAACGGCAATAAGGAAGGGGGGGGGGGGGGGGCTTGGTAGAATGAATGTCTCCAGCGCATGGTAATGAGCATGCACTGCGGCACAGTCGTTCTCGGAGTGACAGTGCTACGACATCGAACGCCATTCAACGGACGACACTATTCACGTTGGCAAAAAAACTGATAAAATTGAGATAAGGTATAGATAAAGAGATGTGCAGCACTGCCAAAGAAGGCCGAGTGGTTCTGCGATCGGCGGCACACACATATATTGAAAGGGCTTCTCCGATGTATACCATGTTGGCATATAAATGTCGCAGGCGGTAATTCGCGTATACATGAACGTCAGTGTATTCGCGGTAGGGGGTGAAACGATAGAGCCTATACGTGGGCGCTGTGCTCGTAACCCATAGTATTGGCACAGCCACGCGAAATTAGGGGCGGCGCATTCGCGGCCTCTTGATTCGGGACATCTGCAGTTGCACAAGAGAACTAATTAAGCGCTGTCGAGAAACGCAACTGGGCAAATATATTCGGACTATATATACCGTATACGGTTACTCAATGCAAGTATGACGGTATACTCATTTAGAGTGAGCTGCACGCGCGTAATACGTGCGACCCCGGACAGTTTCTAATCGAGGAAATGGAAAGAAGGAAAAAAAGAAAGGAGGAGGTGATGCACCTACCATGTATGAGAAAGGAGGAAACAAACGTGCACTGTTAAATACTGTGTAAGTAGTTAAGTAAGAATAGATATGAATTAAGGGACGTATATAGTACATTGAACAGTACACCGAAATGGCGGCGACACGACGAGCAAAGATTAATAATGCCGAAAAAGTAGTATTACGAGCACTCATGCTAGTAGCAAATAAATTCAAACAATCGAAAAAAGAAAATGCTGGGAGGAAAGTGAGTTTGTTCGCCCACAGCATAAATCTGTCCTTACGAGCTATATGATGTCTGCAGTTCGCCATCGACGACAAGAAGCGGCCCCTGGTGCAGCGTGACGCAGATGTGGGGAAACAGTCAATTAATGAGGCCCCATCTGCCCTATACCACCCTCTCAACCAGCAACGAAGACAGGCACAGCTATGCGAAAAATAAGCGTCGCCTATAGACCCTTTTCATAAAACTGTAAAGCTAGCTCCCCTGCAACGCAACGAGCCCTACTAATGGCGACAACTGTCTTCATTTAAATGCTGTCAAAATTCAAGTTGCGCATGCTGCGGATGTTTGTATCAGACGGGCTACGTTGACATTTTACATGCCCCATCGCAAGCAAATTGCGCTTGCACACGTTGTTTGCCGGATTGCCAATGCCGCCATTAATAGGGCAAGCTGCATTGCAGGAAAGCTAGCTTGCAGTTTATGAAAAGGGTCTATAGTGCACGCAAAGTGGATGCGCCAATATAACATTTACAAAACTGGGCGTGAACGCAGACCTTTGGGAGTGTGTCTGAGGCGGGCACGAGGTACTGGAGAAAAAAAAAAAAGATCAAGCCACTTCCACAGCTTGAAAACAGTTCGAAAAGCGAAGCTGTTATCTTATCGCTCATCGCGTCTAAGTGGTAAGGGTGTCAGGTTATTGAAGTCATGACGTATCAGTTACGTTATAATCATGCCACACTTCATCATTATACACTAACCGCACGTTCACCACCGCACTCTTTATTGCGTCTTTCTTTCCTCGCATTTCGCGCTATTGAAATGCAGCCGCGGCTGCCGGAATCGAACGCACCACTTGGAGCTAAACCTTTTCTACTCTTCATCGCGCACTGGGGCGTTGCATAATCCCCTGTCATATGGAACTGAGCTGAGGGAAAAACTGGGTCGAAGGCAAGTGTTTTCTTCGAAAGTACGAACCAGCTAAGCGAGCAACAAGTACTGTTAAAGCTGCTACACTTGTCGAAGCTACAACGCCATAGAGGAAACCATCGCCCGTCGTCCCGCTCCTATAGGCTTACCACTGTGCCGAATACTCTATATAAGGCCCACTTCCGTGCACGGTCGGCCTACGAGCTCGCCTGTCCGCCGCCGCGACTTTCACCTTGAGCACTGCAGCAGGCCCGTATATAGAGTGCTGGGAACACAAAATGAGGCGTCGATAGAAGCTGTCCTCCTGCTCCGATTGAGCCGGGATGTGTTGGGAGCACGTGAAGACGAAAGGTACGAGGAAAGGAAGGGGGGGGGGGGGGGGAAGGGGTGTCACTGCCCTACCTCCCGTCGCGTTTTTGCAGCCGCGCGTGCAGGAACTATACCCAGCCCCTACTCCACGCCGCGGCAGGCTCCTAGCGTCGCTTCTTTGTCACTCGTTGCCTCGGCTCTATTTATTGTCCACCGCCCACATGGCGTTGTCGCTGAAGAGCGTCGACGAGCCCTCTAGAAGAATGCGCGCAAATAAGAATTGGCGGTGCCTAGAAGGGAGAGCTGGACCAACAAACGCCAGGAAGTGGCTCGCTAGAAAAGATCCCAGCACACCTCTTGGCGGCGAGACGGCAGCACCGTATCAGGGTTGTGGCCGCCCCGGGTTCGCGCACACCTTTTTTCTTCTCCCGACTTCCAAGCAGAGACGAATTGGGTGGGCACCGAGCTTCGATTTTCGTCCCCGACAACGGGTGCTGATTTCATTTAGGAACGCCGGGAATTGAGACGGCGAAAGGGGGGGGACACAAGCTTTCGTACGCGGGGGATTGAGCGAGGGAAAGAGGAATGAAAAGGCAGCACGCAAAGCGAACCGGAAAATCGGTTCTATCTCGAAGGCTTCCCAACTTATTCTTTCCTTTCGACGGTCGCCGGAGTCGTGCGCGAAATGATGAGAGAAGCGAGACTGTTGGGACATTTTCTGGACAATGGCGCACTCAAGCGGCCGTCCGTCACAGGGGATACGTTAAAGCACTCCCTGCGTAATGCCGTAGAATATCGCTGCTTATATTACGTAAATCAAGAAGAAACAAAATAGGAACAAAAGGAAAACAGAAATGCTGATATATCCAAACACTAAGAAGCGCCGAATAGCGCTTTTCTTTTCCGACACGTGATTTGTATTGTACAGCGTTCAGTGGTTGGGACACCAGATTTGAAATTCTAAAATTCAAGTCCAAACCCGCGCAAGAATGTAGAGATATGGCTGTCATCGATGGCGATACTACAATTCCCGGCAAGGACACGTAGAATTTCCGCACAAAAGAGAGGGAGAGAGAGAGAAATAAAGGTTGGTAGAAAGAGGCAAATATGAATTTTCAGATTCACATGACGATGTTATGTACTTACGGTTTCTGTGGCTTATTTCGAGAGCAATTTCTGCCTGCGCAGGGTCGAAGTGTGGAGGTCTATTTAAACCGCGGTCGTATACGGAGCCAGGCAAGTGTAGTGGAACATAATGCTTGCCTCGAGCCTCAGAGAATCCTCGTATACGCCTTCAAAAGAGCGAAACAGAGGGCGCTCTCGAACGTACCCAAAGATAGCTCGCTTGACGTCAGCGCTATATTACGAGCGCCACGCAGAAGAATGACGTCTGCCGTTCTTATCGCGCTTTTTTTTTTCTTTATAGTTCTTATATAGAGCCCTACGTATCCATACTCTCTTTCTCTAGTTCCGTGCAACAGTGTCGAGCGTACTCGACCACAGAGCGCAGGTTCCAGCGAATTGAAATTGAGAGCCATCAGATGATTTTATAGAGTTGGTAGTGCCCCCCCCCCCCTTTTTTTTTTTTTGTGGTATTGTGTTGTCCCCCACCTCCAAGGAGAGAACAAAAGAACGCAAGAACATGCGTAAGCAAAGCCGTATGGGTACTCAGCAGTACGGCTGTCTACTCTGTGGAGATGAGCTTGCCTCTTCCGCTGCATGCACTCGCCACTAGCGGACAACAAGGCGCGGAAGAATACATTTAGGAAGCGTTCGCCATCGTGATTTGTCGAAGATGCTTGTAGCATCCACAGTTCTGCAGATAACTATTTAAAAAAGGTACATCTAAGCAGCCCAGAAAAGTGCACGTTCTGTAGCTTCAATGGGGAGGGGAAAAAAAAAAGGGGGGGGGGGGGGTGGTGCTCTACGTCTCCTCAAGGTACACGTTCTGTAGTCGCTTTGGGCACGGCCGCACAACGCCCCCATTGATAATACAGTGAGCTGTCATGCTCCGAAGATAATCGAGTTACATCTAAGACAGGTTAACCACGCACACCTACGCGCTCCCTCTCAGCGTGTACTGTATAGTTGAAGTGAATACAAGGGGCAACATTAGGCATAACCATGTGGAAGGCTATCCAACACTATACATAACCTACAGAGAAGCGTATTCAGCCAGACTTTCCTGCAGGTATATTTCAAGACATGGGCATGTCATCCATTGCATATACTGTTGCACGTGTACGCTACTCTGCTTTCTTTTTTTTTTGTTGTTGTTGCTTTTGTTGTTGACGATGGCTTGTTTCTATCGATTAGTATTGTTACGCAGTTATCGCAGCGCGCAAGACGCGCTTATATTATATGCGTTAGCTTATCGACTCACATTACCCGGACAACGGGAATACTGCTTTATATGCTCGAACGTAAGCGAACACTAACCATCACTCGGGGCGCTGATACCATGGCCGCTCTTATATACGTAAGAATCAATATCATATACGGACTTTATACACGACTACAGAATGGAGGGCTACGAGTTATTCCAGTGCGGTTCATCTTTTGTTTAGGAATGCATGGTACACTCAAACACGGATTTAAAGAAAAAAAAATTGGCAGATCCCACGTGCAGTGGGAATCAAGGAAATGCGAAGCACGCATCAGGAACGTAGACTGGATTTGCATTGTTGTCTCGCTATACCGAGTTTGGTACATATGAAGTTAACGAAACGGCCGCAAGACCACCATGACTGTGGCGTGTAAACCATGCCGCTCATACACGTATGTCATGATTCTCACGTTATGACTTGTCATTTACGTTCGTCATGCAGTCGTGTTGTGCCATAGCAATATCGGTATACATCCCTTTAAAGAAACGAGTGGCATGGAGATCATGCCGCTAATGACATGCATGTCACGATTTTCATGCTGTGACCTGTCATTTATGATCGTCATGCAGTCCTGTTGTGCCAAACCGATTTTCGTATAGGCTCCGTGCAGTCGAGTTTTCCATGTGTGACATCAGCGCCAGAATGCACTGCCTGGCGGAGAGAAGAAGCAAAATTGCGCAGACTGTGACAGGGAAATACGCGAACGCGATGCGCGTCTCCAACTCTAGCAGCAGCGACCGCCCGTCCCACCTTCTTTCGTTTTATTTCCTTTGAGACGCGCGCTCCGAACCTGCGACAAACTGTTCCAAAGGGCGACGCCGCGAGCATTCGTGTGGTTCGCAGCACGCCCGGAAAGCAGCGAGAAACGCGCGCGTCGCTGTCGCCTCGGTTTCCACCGTGCGCGACTTAGCCGTCCGACGAGAGCTACGTAGCGCCCTCTGGTCAGTAGACGGAGCCATCCCATTAACGAAACGGCAGTATAGCGCCAGGACCATGGCATGTATGTAAATCATGCAGCCCATGACATGCATGTTATGCTTTTCATGTTATGACCTGTCATTTATGTTCGTCATGCAGTCATATTGTTGCATACCAATTTTCCTACACATCCCACTAACGAAACGGCCAAGAGAGCACAAAGACCGTGGCATGCAAATCATGTCGCTGATGACATGCATGTCACGATTTTCATGTTATGACCTGTCATTTACGTTCATGATGCAGTCATCTTGTGGTATGCCAATTTTCGTATACATCCCGTTAACGAAACGCGTGGCGTGTAAATCATGTCGCCCATGACATGCATATCATGATTGTTATGTTGTGACCTGTCAGTCATGTTCGCCATGCAGTCATGTCGTGGCATACCAATTTCCGTATACATCCCATAAACGAAACGGCCAGGAGAGCACCAAGACCGTCGCGTGTAAATCATGTCACTCATGACATGCATGTCATGATTTTCGTGTTATGACCTGTCATTTATGCTTGTGATGCAGTCATGTTGTGGCATGCCAATTTGCGTATACGTCCCATTAACGAAACGCGTGGCATGTAAACAATGTCATGATTTTCATGCTATGACCTGTCATTTATGTTCGCCGTGCAGTCATATTGTGGCATACCAATTTTTGTATACATCCCATTAACGAGACGACCAGGAGAGCACCAAGACTGTGACATGTAAATCATGCCGCTCATGACACGCATGCCATGATTTTCATGTTATGACCTGCCATTTATGTTCGTCAGGCAGTCATGTTGTGCCATACCAATTTTCGCATACATCCCATTAGCGAAACGGCCAGGAGAGCCCTAAGACCGTGGCATGTAAATCATGCCGCTCATGACATGCATATCATGATTTTCATGTTATGACCTGTCATTTGTGTTCGTCATGTAGTCATGATGTGGCATACCAATATTCGTAAACATCCGATTAGCGAAACGGCCAGGAAAGCACCAAGACCATGGCATGTAAATCATGCCGCTCATGACATGCATGTCATGATTGTCATGTTATGACCTGTCATTTATGTTCGTCATGTAATCATGATGTGGCATACCAATATTCGTAAACATGCGATTAGCGTAACGGCCAGGAGAGCACCAAACCGTGGCATGTAAATCATGCGGCTCATGACATGCATGTCATGATTTTCATGTTAACCTGTCATTTATGTTCGTCATGTAGTCATGATGTGGCATACCAGTTTTCGTAAACATCCGATTAGCGAAACGGCCAGGAGAGCACCCAGACCGTGGCATGTAAATCATGTCGCTCATGACATGCATGTCATGATTTTGATGTTATGACCTGTCATTTATGTTCGTCATGTAGTCATGATGTGGCATACCAATTTTCGTAAACGTCCGATCAGCGAAACGGCCAGGAGAGCAGAAAATCGTAGGCGGCTAGATAGATAGATAGATAGATAGATAGATAGATAGATAGATAGATAGATATATAGATAGATAGATAGATAGATAGATAGATAGATAGATAGATAGATAGATACGCTCAAACTCGCCGAAGTTCGCTAAGAAATGCTTCGCATTTAATAAACGCGAAAACAAGAGAGAGAGAGAGAAAAGAGGAGAAAGGCAGGGAGGTTAACCAGATATTAGATTCCGGTTTGCTACCCTGCACTGGGGAGAAGGGGAGGGGGTTAGAAAGATGACAGCCGAGAGAGGGAAAACAAAAGCATAGAACCTCAGCTGACGTGACTGAGAATGACAGCATCCCCACCGTGACGTCACTTCCACGTGACAACGCTCGGCACCATTGGTGCGTAGTACACGCTAAGCTTCACTGTCTTTTCTTCCTTCCACATCTCTTTCATCTGCTTTCCTTCTCGCCCTGATTACACTACCACGCGCGAACAATGCCTGTATTTTCTATGAAGAGAAAGCCCAAAGCATAGGAAAGCAGAGGGAGAAGATTCTCAGAAAACGAAAACCGAGATAAAAGCCTTAGGCCTTCATGCCACGGCTCGTGACCGATTGTCAAGCTGGGTGCTGTAGCAGAAGCCAGGGATGAAGACGAATGTGGGGAAAGGGAGATGGGGCTCCAGCTCGAGTGGATGGCGGTCACGTGACGAGGCGACGCCCGGCCTGCAGCGCAGAGCCTTGCCTTTTAGACAACGCTCTAATACGTCATGGCTCCCCCTTCGCGCGCTTTGAAGTGTAATACATACGCGCCACACATAAGCGCGCAAATGAAGATGCGTGGTTATGGCTTGCTGGGGGATCGCTCCTGTCTGTCTCTGTCACTTAACGGGTGGAGAGTTGATGTCGTGTCATGGTTTCGTGTTCTACCTACATATATATTTCCTTATATGCGAAAGGTGCATCTAGCTTCCATTGCACTGTTATATAGAATTTAAGAGCAAGGAGAATTGCATTCGGTTCAGGCTCAGAATAGTGCTATGACGCGCGTACAGGCTTCCTGTCGTTTTTTTTTGTTTTTGTTTTTTTTCCTTTCATTTCTGTTTCCTAGGGGAACTTGTGACAAGACGCATTATATCTGGCAAACGCAAGAAATATTTCTTCTATATATCTCTGCCAATAAAACCAAGCTTTGATCAAAATTTAGTGGCCAGAACTACAAGGCAGAAAGAAATTTTCTCTGTTAAAGAGATTTCTCCGTGTTGGAAGGCGTGTCTCGCCCGGTACAGAAGCACTAACTAAACCTAAAAAAGCGGATCGAATTCCGAAAATCTCTTGACGAAAGTGAATTTTGAATGTTCTGCGTAGTACGTTCGAAAAAAAAAAAGGGGGGGGGGGGGGCATCCTGATGTTCCTTAAAGCGACTGATTTCCTGATCAAGTGCATGCATGGACATCAGGACAGCAGATAAGCCTGCAAAATAACTTGGGCAATAATGGATAACCACATACAGGAACATTTGCGTAGTTTCTAATAACGTGGACGTAACGTTCACGTCATCTGACGAAGCCACGAGCGAACGCTAATCAGACGTCGTCGAAAAAAGCAAAGACGCAACAGCGTTCACGCGTCTGACGAAGTCGTGAGCACGCGCCAACCAGACGTCGTAAAAAAAAAAAAAGAAAGCTGTAAGCAAGTTACCACGTCGTAAAGCCGTTAATCACGCTTAGCATTACCGCTGCGTCCACGGCTGCTCTACACAGCTTCGCGAAATGAGGCCAAGAGTGGTAAAGCCATCCATCGCCCAGGTCATACAATGTAGCGCGTCGACGGGCCGCCCCCGCCGTTTCGCTCGCGTCATGTGGGCGCTGATTTACAAGCGCACAGGCGTCGTCGCCGCTGAGCTTCGTTGGCGCTCGTAGACCGCTACGGCAACGTCGAACAATCAAAAACCAACAACAACGCCGCGGCGCCTTCGAGAGTCGCCCTCACGGCTGTCAACGAGAAACGCTTTGAGCCGGAGAGAAAGAAGAGACAAACAAACCGAGAAAAAAAAAAAAGCCGTAACTACCGCACCGTTGCGTTGCGGCGAAAAGGTGAAAGTTATATGGTCCAGAAACGGGAGCAAGAGAGAAACGGGAGGCTCGGATGAAAAGAGCATCGTAAGGAAAGGAGTGGAGGCGTAGGAGGGCGTGTTGTGTGTATACAGGAAACGCTTCTAAAACTAGCTGCGGGCCAGGGGAAAAAAAATAATAAAGAACGAGTTCGCGAGGGGGGGAGTGAGAGACGTGACACGGCCGCTGCACTTGAAAGAAGGACAGTGAGAAAGGGCGCGTTATGGGGTCGACACGGGCGCAGCACAGACAGACACACAACACCACAACGCGGGCGGCCGGCGAAGGAACCAGCCGTCGTGGTGAGGAACGAGAAACGCGTCACGACTCTGTTGACAGTTCGACCAGCATCGCTCGCTCGTGCGCGCGCCTCTCAATCGCAATCTGGCCGTCGCGAAAAAGACAAACAAAAAAACAAGAGCAAAAAAAAAAAAAAAGCAAGGAGCTCGCGACGAGGCTGGACGCGCCGCACGGCGGCTCTACGATGAATAATACATGACGCTCTCGAAGCAGCAACGACGACAACGATGTGCGGGTGGAGGGAAAGGGTAGCGAGATGTACATTACTTGTAGTGTGGCCAATCCCCCTCGTGGGTATGCGCCAACTATAGAGGCCACAACAACAAACACAACATGTACCGACACCGCAGATGAGAGCAGTGGTAGTAGCAGTATTGCCAGTAGAAAAGGAGGCGACAAGTGCGCGAGGGTTGGGCGGTGTAGGAAACAACCGCAAGGCACGGCATACCGTTGCACTAAGCCAGAAAGCAGCACCATATGCAAACTTTCGCTTCGCCTCTCTTCCCACTCTCATCGGGCTCGGCGGAAAAAAAAAAAAAGAGAAGAATTAAAAGGGAGGGGGGGGGGCAAAGAGGTAACGAAAACAACAACACGTCGCCACGTGCGTGTCTTCTCTTCGCACGGGTCACGCTGCTTGTCCGAGACGCCGCGCGCACAGAGACGCGCAACGCGCTGTGTGTCCTGTCATCTTCGAGACTGTCGGCGAGGTTCCTTCCACGAGCCTGGAGCAACAACCGAAACAAGAAAAAAAAAGAATAAAAATAAAAAGGAAAGCATTAAGACGATGCACCGAGGAAAAAGAACGTGTGTACGTATACACACAGCTAGTTCGTCCGCTGTGGGGCCCTCAGTTATTCATGCCGCTCCCACCCCTCCGAACGACCCGTCCGCTGCGGCGGGAAAGGTAAAGAAACGTTGGGTCCGCCGTGAAGTGCCTCCCGGAGCTGTCTTACGGCGAGTGTGTTTCGTGTATTCCTCCAGGAATCAATGAGATTTGAATATTGACTTCTTCGCGCTGGCCGTGTTCTCTCTTCCTTTATTTTTTTTTATTCTTTACTTCCTTCTTCCATAGTTTCGGTATCTCCTTTGGGTTTCGCTTCAATTCCACGCTGGTGCATGGTCTGGAAAGGAAGGCAGAGGTGTGTGTGTGGGGGGGGGGGGAGGGGGGGGAGGAATCGAGTATGTGCTTCCTAATCAACGCGAAAGAACACGCGCTGCCCTCCTCTCAAAACTCTAAGCGGTCTTCGCCGTCTTCCCGGCGGCGGGGCGAGAGAAGGGGGGGTAGGGGAGAAGGAGGCGGAAGGTCAGGCGAGAAGCGATGGCGTAAATTAGCACGCTCGATAACGCCGTCAGGAATAACAATGAAAGAGCGTAAGTTTCGGGAACTCGAGAAGACTTGTCGGTTGTAACGGAGGTACGAGAAAGCGGACAGGGAAAGGAAAAAGAAAAACAATAAATAATGTTCCGCGAGAGGCAGTGTAAGCAGAGGCGGGAAGTTTGTAATATACTTAGGCACTTTAGGGAACGCAAAACAGCGTTTATAACACTCGCGAAACGGTGGACGGAGGAACGGAGCCGATCGCAGCGCAGAGCGTGGATGATGTTCAGATCGAAGCATGTAACACTTTATTTTCTTTTCTTGCACAGCTTTCATTGATGGCCTTGCGAAAAAAGAAAAAAAAAATGCGTGGAATGGCGACGCAGACGGTCATATAGGGCAGGGTATATTCCCATTTCGCAAGTCACGCTTTTGAGCTTCGCGCAAATCCAAGTTGTTCTAACGGCTATTCCTCGCGCAGGGGGAGAAAGAGAATCTCAAGAAACATGTTAGCGGTGTAACGGACGCTATCAACTTCAATTGGCTTTTAGACGGGCTTGACACTGCTACACGTACATACGTGACGAAGGTTTTAAAAGCAGGAATAGCAAAGTATACCCTGATCTATACATTGTTTCTTCGCAAGTGAATGCCTCTAGTGAAGCAGCCGGCGTTATGCTGCATTTCCAGTCCATTGCCCAATGACGAGAAAGCAAACGAACGAAAAGCAAAAAGCACGAGCATTAGCGCGACCCACCGCGACGTACGCGTATGCGCAAAGGCAAGGCACGCAAAACCGGCGGGGGAAAAAGAAAAAAAAAGAAGAAATTGCTGAGGCGTTCTCCGCGCAGTGAGCCCAGTACTCGCCGAAGAGCAGTAGTACGTCGATAGATACAAGCGCGAATTAACCGAACGGGAAGACGATAGAAGGGGGGAAGAAGGGAAGGGGGCACTCCCTGACTGCCGTTTTGGGTTAGGGAATGAGGGAGGCGTGTGGGGGGAGCGTGGAGTGTGCGAGAGGGAGAGAGAGAGAGAGAAGACGGAAGATGCAGTGGGTGCATCGGCGCGCACTCGAGCCAAACGAACCGAAAACACCGTTTGTGCGTCCACTGTCGTCGTCCCCACCCGGCTGCCTCGCGTGGCAAAGCGGTGTGCGCGACTAATTTAACCTCCTCTCCCTCTCTCTCTCGCTAGCGCAGCAAAGCCGAAGGCATGCAGAGAACTGCCCGCAAAGGAGAGATGAAAGGACAGAGAAAGGAGAAGGTACTATGGGACTCACGGTTCCAGTAACTGCCACGGCGAGAGCCAATGGAGAGGGAACAAGGCCGAGGCGGCTCATCGAGCACGCGAGAGCGCATTTCGACGGGCAATAAAAGAGCATTCTGGCGCAGATAGCGGAACCGAGCGAGGCCGGCCCGGGGTCGAAGGTGTTCGGGGTAAGAGGAACGGGCGGGGGTTCACGCGGGTACAAGCGTTGCCCGTGTGTTTCGGGGGCGGTCAATCGGCAACCCGTTCGGCCCCCGACGCGAGCGTGTATGGCCGTTTGGGGGTGGCGGCCGTAGCATTGCGCATAGAGCCAGCTCATCTGCCTCGAACGGCTGTAAATCTTCGCGCCTCACTTGAACTGTCGACGGTGGGGGCGAGCCACGACCGAGAGCTTCGTGCTCGGTGCTTGGGGAGAGGAAAGCAAACCGCGTTTTCTTCCCCGTCGGAGAGGTAATTTTCTCTTTTTCTTTTTCCCCTCAAGTGGTGAGGGAGTTCCCTCTCGCATCCTCTTATCTGAGGCAAGCCCTGGTACTGCGCCCAATGTCTCGGTGCCCTTTCGTAGACAGCGGCGTTTATGGAAAAACCGATTCCGTAGAGCAACAACGAAACGAGCGCGTCGATTGGTCGGCTCTCGGCACTGAAGGGAAACCTTTCTGAGTCCACCGCTGCAAACTTCGTTTGCCCCAGTGTGCTGTTCGCTGGTGGAGAGGTTCACGCGAAGTAACAGATTATATTGTACACTTATACAGAGAACGAAAATGTTGCCTCCGAAGGCGATGCGTAGTGCCTTAAGCCGAGCCTAATTACTCCGCCAAATTGCATTGCTGAAGCCTAAATTAACGCGAGCGGAACGTAGTCCCGAAATAGGGTAGCACCTTGAAGCTTTTCGCCATGCGTTACCATAATACATATTATGCTACACTGTGAATTTGCCAGAAAGCGCCCCCCCCCCCCCCCCCCCCCAATGCATGAGATAGGTACAACTGGCAGCAGTAATTGATGATGGATTTTACACATGATGATGAGAGACGCCGTAGTGCAGGGCTGCGGAAGTTTCGATCACCTGCGGTTCTTTTAACGTGCACCGTCACATCGCACCGTACACGGGCCTCAATATTTCGCCTCCGTGGTAGTGCAGCCGGCGGTCCCGCTGATCCTACGTATCAGAAACCGAATGCCGCAGCTACTAGACCGCCGTGGCGGGGCACTTGTAGTAACCATAGGATGTCCGGTGAAGAAAGGTACTAACAGCAGGCAGATAGAAAAGAGAAGAGGAAAAAGACGTGTGTAGCTTATTTCATATTTACGAACATGGCTCAGGGCTTACTGCATTCGTTTATTGGTGTTGTGTATATTTTGTCCTTTTCTTCTGTACATTCGAAATTTGTGACATAAAATGGTGGCAATTGTTCTCAACTTGAGAAAATTTATGTGCCCGCCTTCCCCCTTCTTTATTTTTGTATCTTTTTTAATAACATAGGTTCATTATGATTGTTACCCTACCTAACTGTTGTATAATTTTGTACCATAATGTATGTAGACCCTTTAACCCACTCCTGTAAAAATCCCTGACGGGATTGACAGTATTACTAGATAAATATGCATCCGTAACACTGAGGTATATGCTGGCAACTGACATCCTACATGTCGTGCGATTTGTAGGCGAGTGTCGGTGTTTCGTCAGTTACAAAACCACCGCGAACTGAGCTCCCTCCTCCTTCAGCACCCCAATGCGCGCGACAGTAACGGAACGCGCGGGCCTATTTCGACGGCCACTTTCTCGACCGCATCAAAAACAGAAGCCACAAAAACACCTCCGCTATATAGCCGTACATGGGCGGAACTCGATAGCGATTTCACTTTCGTCGCTCCCCACATACCGCGAGTTATTATTATTTTTTCCCGGAAGTGGCGGCCATAAGATCGTTTCTTTTGTACCACCGACTCGCGAGCTCAACATCGCACAGCACAAAAAGAAAGAAGCACGCGGAAGCCCGTCGCGTTTCCATATTTCGCGGCAGCTGAGCGAGAGGAAGCAGAGCGCTCGGCATTGCGTTTCCACGGAGATGCCAATATCGTTCCACTATGCGGTCGCCAGCCCGAATTCTTCGGGCACCGAGGAACGCGGGCTCCTAACGTCAGAGGGACTGCTGCGACGGCGACAGAAGCCATCATATGCGGACAGCCGAAGGGGGGAGGGGGGCACAAGAGAGAGCACTGCGGTGGGCAAGGAAAGGGTGCTGACTGCCGAGCGCGTAGCTCCCACGGTGTACGACCTACGAAACAGCAAACGATAAAAAAAATACGGTATGACTGTATGGCCTCAGACAAAGAAGAAAAGGAAGATGGGGGGGTCAAGCGAACACAGTGCATAACGTATGGACAACCCTCTGGCGGGAGGCTGCTGGCTTGTGTGAGAGACGGCCGCCGCGACGGAGAGGGCGTGCGCAGCTCCGGCGGAGTCTATCGGAGCGTGCTCGGCCTCGTCGTGCCGTGGCTTCTGGCAGGCAGAGTCGGTGCGGAGTGTAGAGGCTCTTGCTTCGAGTACGGGGCTTTATTGGCCGCTTGCCCGGCGCTCGTCGCCGAGATGACATAGAGAGATGCGTCGCAGTGAAAGCGAGGGTTGCGCCGCCTTGACCCAGTGGAGAACTTCATTACGGAGATGAGAAAGCTATCTGCGCGCTGCGCGGGACGACGATCTGTGCGCTGCGTGGGACAATAACGATAATAGAAGTGGGGGGCGTAACGGACATAAGGAAAGAGGAAAGATGACGCCGCTCTCAGCCCCGTATACAGGGACCACCGGGAAACAGCGAGCAAACCTGTGTACGCGTCGTCTGTGCACATAGCTCTCCTATAACAATCTCACGAAGCGGGTCGCGGCATTTAAGATTGTGCGCTGGACAAGTCCGACAAGGGGAATAACGCCGAGCTACTTTCACATTTTCTTTTCTTTCGACCAAAAAGAAGAAAGGAAGCTATGAAGAACGACGGTAATTAGCTAAAAAGCTGCGTTTACTGCTCACTTTGATACCTACTCCATTGAACCGGGAGTTCAACTGGAATATACAGTGAGATTATACATCCACATCTGAAGGAATTAAGAGCGTGCAATGGCGCAAGCGTATAGGAGAAACAGCAAAGTGTTGTTGTATCCTATAGGGCGACGCAAGAGAACTATAATGAACAAAATTTTCATTCAGGGGTTAGTGTCGTTAGGCAGTATACATGCGGGAGACCTACCGATAGAAGGAATAGAACCAGCGAGGTTGCAACCGTTCGAAATAAGGCCCCAAGAAGCGTTCATATGGAAGCAAGCCATAGTTAGCGCAAATAATAAGCACACCGTACGCACAAAAAATGGCGTTCGTTTTGTATACGCGTGTGTTTCTTCTGTGTCTGCTCTCTATTATTTGCGCTAACTATAGTTTCCTTCGAAAGTGTCAACCGACTAGCCCAGCAGCACGTACTGTTGTGCGTTTCTACTTCACTTTTCCTCGTCGCATTGCTGTTCCACCAGCACAGTGCAGGGTAGAAAACCGGAGGGCATATTTGATTGACCTCCCTTTCTTCTTCATCTCTCTGTCTCTTGCCACGCTCGCTTGTTTTCGTGATTGTTAAGCGCGCAGAAAAATAAATTAGACCTTTATTGTTATCAAGTATGGCTATCGACTAAGAGTCTGTTTCTCGTGACGTGCTCTATAAACTATAGAAACTTCCTAAACGTATACTCGGAGGAAGCTCATTCCAGCATTGCAACCCATATGGACCAGAACTGTCATCGACTTGTAGAAAGCGGTGATCCTTGGCGGGGGGCTCTTGATCAGGTGGAAGGAACTATCACAACGGCGTCCACAACAATAACTTAACAACAATAACGTTTTACGTTCCAAAACAATCATATGATTTTTGAGGCACACCGTAGTGGAAAGCTGCGGAAGTTTTGATCCCCTCGGCATCTTTGGCGGGCAGTGAAAGCACACGGTACATGGACGTCTAGCATCGCGCTGCTGCCACGATCGAACCCACAGCCTTGGAGTAAAAGCCGACACATCAGCGTCCAGTCTTTCCTCGTCGCACGCTTGCCGCCATAGTCACCACTGGCCATCAGCTGTGACGTCACTAAACATACGAGGTGCCATTGCGTTGGCCGCGCCGACGTATGTAATAACAGGTGCAAATATTATATTTTTATTTTTTGTAAATGCTCTTTGCCGGACTTCCTCGTTATATGTCCAGTAGCCGACTGCACGTTTCCACTTATACAAACAATTCTACCGCAAGTCGCCTTTTCGTGAAATAACGCTCTAGTCTATACAAGTGACACGCGCAGCAAACGACTTGACGGCCCCTTTCGAGACGTATATACTTCACGAATGAGTGAACGTTGTGCCCGAATGCTTCTACAAAGAATCTCGATCAGAACGAGGAATAATAAAACGAAGAGATATAAGCAATTCAGCAACACACGCACTGTTTTCTACTGGGAACCTGCACGATCAACCAAACTCCACTTGCTATGCATGAAAATAGGAAAAATATCAGCCGTTCTAGCAGACAGCTGGGGACTTCGGTCTGCGTTGCGAAAGGAACATGCCTTGTTAGGCAACGTTACTGAGGGCGGCATTGCGCTGCACTGCTGACAGGGAAGCGAGCAGCAATCCAACAGTGGTCGAGTCTGCAAGAGAGGTGAGGGAGAGAGAGAGAGAGAACTTCCTCCATAACTGACGTCCGGCATATATATATATAGTAAGCGCCACCTCATTTGCCGGCTCTCGGAGGACTCCTCAATAAGTGGCGATCATCTTCAGCTGGGGGATTGCGCAAGCACGGAGACCGCTGACCCCTGCTGGCACCGGGAAACCGTAATGTACGCTCGGAACGTGTGACATGTGGGCGCGTGAAAGGGTCGTTAAGGCATCCGCGTTCCCGCAGGGCAAGCGAGCCTCGGCGAAGCCGTGCAGACCGCTGTCACATGGAGATGAAAGTTAAGTGCAAGTCTACGTGCCGCTTAGCAGTTAACAAAGAACAAAGTTAACACCAGAACACTAGAAGAAAGAATGTACCTAAGGAGACAATATTTCGACACCGTGAATTGTTTCAGTCAGCGAAGCGTGGGTACATGTCCTACCTTCTTACTAGCGTCATCTCGCGTCATCACACTACGTCACTTTCTTAAAATACTGAGCGTAGACTTGAAGGATTCAATAATCAGGTCAAACCGATAACATGTCCAGCTAAGTGCTTGACGGTGTTGCACAAATTAAGATATGCGCGCGTGTACGAATTACATCGGCGAAGCGCTCCCTTTTATAAGAAGTTCCGGGCTAAATAAACTTATACCCCTGACACACGGGCATGCTAAAGTACTTTAGGTAAGGGGACATCTACCGCAAAGGCGTTCATGCCCAGTGACACACGACAAAGGAGTATCTCCTTCCCGGCAAAGTTCCTTTGCAGAAAGGTAGATCGGCAATCTACTTTTCGAGCGTAAAGGCGTACTCTCGCCAACAGCGTACACGACCCGTAAACGGGAGAGAACTTTTCACAGTATTACAACACCCCGGAAGTATTTTCTTGCCTTGCGTATAAGCTTTAGCTTTTAGCCGTGTAATGAGATTTGTCGGGCCGCAAAAATTTATTTTTACCGCACTCTCGCACGCTCACATCGCCGCCATGCGGGATTCCGGCAGTCATCTTTTTCGTCGCGGCGTGAAAATAACCACCAGCATTATTAGCCATCAGCAATAAAAACGATATTTTTACGATCCACAATCGCTAAAGGTAATTAAATGCGGAACTTTTTAAAAATGTTCGCTATCTTGCTGCTTTAACAAGGAGCGCCATTTTTTTGCGGCGTTCGTCTTAGGAACCACCTAAAGAAGTTCACGTGCTGCCGTGTGTCATCGGCGCAACTACTTTCTGCAGACGGTCCTTTAGAGTAGAAAAAGGGGTTCACTACAAAGGACTTTACTTTCGCCCGTCTGTCCGGGGTATTAAGACGATGAAAACCAATACAATTTTCGTGTTATTGCTTGTCTCGAGGTCCCGCTGGGAAAATGAGCAGTAAAAGATATATACGTGAGCGAACCAAAAACGCATTACTAAGGGCAAAGAAAGCTAAGCGGCACACAGAGCGACGTCATCTTGCCCATCTTGTTCTCTGCAGCTTACGACCGGATTTAAGCCAGAGATAAAGTGAATGCATGTAGACATCCATAGTGCAATTTCCGACAATTATTTAAGTATAAGAGCGCCGCGACGCGTTATGCCTCCCCCCACAGTTACTATTTTCCTTTCTTTTTCTTTTTTCACTGTCTGCATCGCGTTAAAGCGACAATAAGGGGGGAAAGAAAAAAGAAAAGATGGAAGTATACGGCGCGCCAACTACTTTTTCCCGGGACATTTGCGCAATATCCAGGGAAATCACAAATCGCATTACGGCGGCTTCCAGACTCGTCACAAAAACAACCGTTCTTTGTTTATATACCGTTTCATCCCGAACGATACACCGCGTGAGCCGAGCAAGAGGGCGCGCGAAGACTGAAAGAGATAATCACTGCCGTCTCCGGCGATAGACTAATCTTTTTTTTTTTTTCCTTGCTCCTCAAATAAGTTGCGGGACCCATCGGGACTCCGGGCTCGTCTTATCCCTGGCGAGCTAGAACCCGGGCAGCTAGGACGTGCTGCTTCACTCGGCTCGCTAGCGCCGAAAGCGTTCACAAACACGACACGTCAGTTGGCTCACTATTAAAACAAGAAGAGAAAAATCCGTACCAAGGAAGAAAGAGTGGCGGGCGGAACCGGGTGCAAATTGGGAGGCACGCGAAGTGGAGCGCATCACCGAACAAGAACACCCGGCCGTACGAAACGCACGTACACTCCAATATGAAGGAACACACACACACGCGCAAAAGAAACTAAACGCGTTATACGGGACCGAAAGCCAAAGCCGGAGACTCATTGGATCCGAAGAAATCCAAGTGCGACCAGTACCAATCGTCATCCGTTCTTATTGGCGGAGGGCAAACCGTGGTACACTCGCGCGCCATGTTTCTTTTTTCTCTGGCTCGCCCATCGGACGCGCCCCAGCAGCACTCACGCGTACACTGCATTTCTCATCAGAGCCTTGGGGGGGAGCCAACGCCGGCTGGCGGACTGTGACTCTCCCCCCCAAGCTTCTCTCCCCTTCAGAAACAACAGAGACGAGAAATCTGGCCAAAAAGATGGAGAGTTCGGAGGGCGGACCGTCGACGAGTGTATATCCGAAGCTGCAGAACGCTCTCTTCCGAGCCGGTCAGTGCGCACGTATATGAAAACAAGAAACAGCGTCGAACGAAGCACAAGCAAGCGTAACGGCGAAGCTTTTGCCATGAGAGAGGCTTAGTAAAGGAATGACCGAAGGGTCGTGCTCGTTCTTTCTTCTATCTTGGCTTACATCTCCAGTTTCTTACTCTTATTCTATTTATTTTTTTTTTTTGCGTGACTGAAGAAAGTCATACAGAAGAAGCTAGAAGGGTGAGCAAGAAGCCTTTTTCTTTTTCGCAAGAAATGTCAGGTCTGGAGAACTATGTGGCAGTTAAAACAGCGGCGATCCGTCGAACACAACGGAGCGCAGATACGCAGAGAAGGAGGCCGGCGCGTAAAGTCAAGACGTAAAAAAGGAGAAAAACCGGGACGACGAAGACAAAAACAAAACAAGACAAAAAAAAAGGCAAGTAAACGACGTGGAGCAATGTTTCGAAACAACGAGGCGCCGCCGATGGAAACTGACAGGTTGTTCTGCTGCACAAGGAGGGATGCAAAGCAGAGAAGAAAATCGCAGAGCGGCCGGGCTTCAATCACGAGTGCATCGTTGCTGCCTTCTAGACCCTGGGTCCGCGCCTCGGGGTCTCCCTTTCCTTCGGTTTCCACAACCTCCGCTGCGTTACCGCGAGCAACGCCCGACGGCAGCAGCCGTGGCAGCCATCGGTCGAGGAAAGCCGCGGGTCAATGAAGGCCAGCTCTGCCAGAGCCCTGCCCCGTACAGCACAAGGAGGAGGTGTTGGAGCGCGGCGACGTTTCTTCGATAAAGTCGGCCCCCGGGCTTCCCAGATGCGGCACATCGGCACAAGCCCTGGCCACCGGTTGTAACCGCCGCATGTTCGGATCGGGGGTCGAAGCAGGAACGGTGCCGGTGTTGCAGCCGATTCGCCGCTGCTGTTGGAGCTAGATGGTGTCGTTCGCCGATGCCCACAGCTTCAACCTCTCACCATTTCGGAACTACGCACGCATTTAAGGTTTTCCCCGAAGACCCCACCCCCTGCTTTTCTTTTTCTTTCTCTCTCTCTCTCTCTGGGTGTCCAATACTCAAGGGCAAAAAAAAAAAAAAAGAAGGCGACTTAGTGGCAAATGCAAACGATGCGCGTTTGAATTAACTTAAATTACATTTATTTAATAATTGCTGAATTGATTTGACAGGGAAGACTATAGCCGTAATAAGTCAGCGCTGCTGTTATGCGAGCGCATGCGGTAGGGTTCGCACACTCAAACCAGTGTTAACGCGCGAACTGCACGCATAAGATGTCATATGCGCCCGTTATCGTGGTCAAGCACGCGTAAGCACACATTAAGTATGTATGTGGGCGCAGTTCATTACAAGGACACGTTTCTCAAAGTTTCGAAATCATACAGACGAAAGGCACACACGTGTCACGCGCAGGTCCTGTCAAAACCGACATCTGTCAAACGTCTCGAGTCGGCACGTGTTTTCCCCGTTTGGACAGCGACGCATCGCGAACCACGTGACGCAAAACAACAACAAGGAAAAGAAAAAAAGCGACGTAGCAAAAGCAGACCGAGACGGTCAGCTAGGACAGGCCGGTCACATCAAAGGGATCTGACGAGCCGGTGATCAGACGTGCATCAGTCAAACCTCGTAGCGGCGGTCAAAAATAGGACCAATCGGGCATACAGAAGAGCCGAAACAGTTGCCCTTGTGCGGGGGCGTACGCATATTCGCACCGCCAGGCCGTATGGCCGCCCGCTGTAATAAGCGCTATTTTAGGAAAGAAGCGGTGCACAAGTGGGGTGGCGCCAGGGTCGTTCCGGACAGCCGCGAGCCCTGGCGGGTGAACTCGTCCAATTAACCCGAAAAGCAGGCCTAGAGCCGTACCGAAATAAGGAAGGAACCCCCTTGCGCTGAAGACTTCGCTAGCGTCGCTCCTATAAGGACGTGACCTGGCAGCTTTGCTGTTCCACAAGTTCCTGGACAGGCGGCCGCACATGCGGCGCGTATCGCAATTTCCCGCCGTACAGCCCACGTGACCAAAGAGCTTCGCTCAGTTCCAGCGGTCAGAAATTCTGCGTTGCAATAGGAAGGGAAGGTTCATATAGCTGGTGGCCGGCGGACAATTTGCGAAAGCTCGGAAACTACGCTCCGCCAGAGTGTGACGTCATCATCATCATGTGTTCTATCAATTCCAGGACGAAGGCCCCTCTCAGTGATCTTCAATTCATCCTGTGCTAAGTTAGCCGATTCCACTTAATTCCCACGCACTGCCTCATTTTCTGACTGCATCTGATTCGTTGCAGCACCTCTCTCCGCACCATTCCCCTGCGTGCCAGTGAGTCACGCTTAGTGAATAAGGTTTCACCGACGTCATCAAGTGTAGAAGGTGAAATGAAATCCTATAAGCCCGTAGTAACGCTCAAGACGAAGGCCGAGGGCGAAGTTCAGCTGGTTCGATGACATCAGCTCAGTGAATAGTCGGGATCCGGCATTGTCGAACATCAAACTCTGAAACTAACCTAGACACAGGCCTCATCTAGAAACTGCTGTTCACTGAAGTTCCAGATAAGGCAACACCTTCTGTATTTTCTCGTTTCCTTTCTTCTTCTTACATATTAGCCCCATTTCCTGTAATGTAGGGCAGCAAACTGAAGCTGCGAAACATTGAATTTCTTTGGGCATTACGCACATCTTCTTCTATGCATATCATCGTTATCATCACCATCATCACTACAATCGCTACTTTCATCGTTATCATCATAAGGAGGCTCATCCTCATCGTCGGTGCCATGTGGTCATTAACAATGGCTGTGCGCTTTTGCTGGTTCGACGCTGAGTATTCGAACCACATAAACTTCGTTCCAACAGAGTCGTATTATTTCTATTTTCGTTCTTACCCTATCTCTTTCCAACCTCCGAAAGCAGAGGTCTCTTCTAAGGACTGCCACTGATCTTGTTGAACTTCAGGAATGTCCCAGCTGAAGACCCGAAAAGAGACCACACCTTCGGCAGCCATTCGGCGCACACTGTCTACAATGTCTTCCACGAGTAGTAAAGACACTTTATGAAGATTATGGTGTCCATCTGCAGCGTCCTTTTCTTGGTTCGTGTTACGCTCGGTTAGTTTATGGTTGTGTGAAAGCCTTACCTGAATCTAAAGCATGTCTCGGTTCTCGGAGCTTTCGCCGACTGAATTATTTATTTATGCGAGTAGAATGTGGGTCAATAAAAGGTGACTGTCGATGAAATGCCCCGATGAGCTGTACATTCACTACAGTGCCTTCTAGCTAGCATTGGGCGCCGAGTCATGTCCCCTAAACGGGCTGCGAAAGATAATGCCACATTCCCTTTACACGTCAGCGAATTAAGAGCGAAAGGATGCGGTATAGTCCCGTTCGGAGAGCGACCTTACGACCTGCACGCTGACTGATTCTCTCGGGCCTTGGAACGACTCGTCTGCGGAAACCTTGCGACGTTTGTGAGAGGTCGGCTTTAAATATAGAAGCCGCGTACTCCGCATGTTCCTCCACGCACGACGTGCTCGTAAACGTCACGCGGAGGACGGAACCCTGACGCGACAAGAGCCGGTCTTGTTTTCGAAGAGATGAAACGCCGCAGATGCCTGCCGAATAAGGCGACCACATTCACGACTGCAGTTCGGTTGCCTTTACGGAAAAAGGCTCCGCATTGGCACGCGTACAGATGTCCTTCACCGGGAGCTGCCGTCGAAAGGTTGTGATAACACATCAACATCAAAGAAAGAAAGAAAGAAAGAAAGAAAGAAAGAAAGAAAGAAAGAAAGAAAGAAAGAAAGAAAGAAAGAAAGAATAATTTCCGGCGTTTTACGTCCCGAAACCAAGGTAAGTTTATGAAAGGCGCCGCACGTCGTAGTGGAGGGCTCCGAAAATTTCACTTCCTGGGGTTCTTTGCGTACACTGCCACCACCCAGTACGCAACCATCTAAATGTACACGACCTCGGGTACGCAACCTTGGGGTACGCAGCCTTCGAGTATGCAACCTTGGGGTGAGTAAAGCACCGCAGCGGAGCAAGGAAGAAATAAAGGATGCAAGAACGTAAATAAATAAATAAATAAATAAATAAATAAATAAATAAATAAATAAATAATAAGTCGTTTTGTGATGCTTTAAAATGTGTTTGACCCTTTGATAGCTTTATCGGAGGGTATCTAGTGCTAAAATGCTTCTCTCTTCTCTCTCTCGTAGAGTCCCTATTGGAGTCCGTGCGATATCGCACAAGCACGAGGTGCTGTTTTTCGCAACTTGCTAGACATTTTTAATGGTGCTCTTTACATGGACCTTTCTGGTGACATAAACATGCTAAAATACACGTTCGAATCTATGTCTTCGGACGTAAACCCCCTGCGGCAGCATTTTCCCATGCTGTGGAGACAAGCCCTGCTGTTTACAAGCCCACGTAGAGCTTCGTTGTTGCTCGAGTAAGCTGCCAGCCACCGCGCCCGCGCTTTACACTGGGCATACACAGCGCGAAAACAAAGAAACAAACAAAGTAATTGTTGTGTTTTGTGGGGTTTAACGTCCCAAAACCAGCTCTGATTATGAGAGACGCCGTAGTGGAGGGCTCCGGAAATTTTGACCACCCTGGGGTTCTTTAACGTGCACTGACATCGCAGAGCACACGGGCCTCAACATTTCGCCTCCATCGAAATGCAGCCGCCGCAGCCAGTTCTATAACCACTAGACCACCGCGGCGGGTCAACAAAGTAATTAGCTACCTTACTGCCTCCCTTTCTAAACAATTAATTATTTACTTAACTACAGCTATTATTTCATTGTGCTCGGTATAGAATAGATATACATGCTCGGAAAGTGGTTGCTCCCTCCTTCCCCTTTTCTTCCATAAAAACAAAAAAAAGAACTGCAAAATGATGTACCAGTACTGTCTTCGTTCTTCAAGTGAAAGGCCAAATGAATGAATTATTGCCACGGTAGAGTGGAATAAAAGATGCAAGTCTTAGGGCAGCGTGTCTCAGATTAGCTGGCCTACGACTGGATAGGCGGAAGGCTCGACGCGTCTCTATCGTAATATAAGAAAGAAAGGGCGTGGAGACGTCATACACGCGTACAGTATGCAGAGAATCGAGGAAACGAAACAGCCTTCCAGCGAAAAAGGAAGCAGTTTATCAACACGCCCTAACTTGCGTTCCTCCAGCAAACAGTATTCTCACGGTTCGCGCTCGAGCCTGAGGTTTATTGAGACCTTCGACTCGCCACCGAGTAGAGAGAGCGGCACTCCAGTCCAGCCTGCTTTGAGACAAAAAAATAAAGCGTACAGTCCCGTACTTCAGCCCTATACCTCGGGTGCATTGTCTCGAAGCAATGCCGGTAGCAGCGGAAATTGCGTTCACCTTGCCCGGCCCGCCGTCCTGCAGGCGTGTTCTCGAAACACTGCTATATCGAGAAAGGAGTCGAAGAAGGTACGAGTAAAAGCAGTTGATGTTTAGTATCCCTGCCAACACTCGGCACAGTATACGCTGCATCGCGGTGGCTTTCGCCCGCGCTTATGGCGGCTGTATTTCGCGAAAGCTCAGTTATTTAGAATGGCGGACGCGCACGTCAGCGACTCCTTCACCTCTGAAAAGACGCATGAGGAGTGTGTCGAGTTTTGTCATCGTTAGTGGCGTTTTTTTTTTTCTTTTCGTATAGGGCTTGACGATCTCACGAGATGCGAGAACTCCCGCATCTCGTGAGATCGTCAAGCCCTATACGTCAATGCATAGCAGCAGGAATTTATACAACGCCCACAGGGGGAGGGGGGGGGGCATTTACAATATGTAGAGCGTAGGAAGGGACTCCGTGGACATGTGGTAGCGTGCTTCCTTGGCACCCTCGGTGCGTCGGGTTCCATTCCAGCCTCCCTAACTCGAGGTAGTCCGACGTTTGTCTGTTGCTGTGCGCTTGTTGTGTCTTCGTATCAATCGCAAGCAACCACGAGCGGTGGGTATTCCTCTGGTTTAAATCACGCGAAAGTGCGTTCTCACGAAATTTTCAACGACGATTTTGGTTGGTCCTCGACTAACATAAGCTGCAATCTTAACATTCAAACCCGATGCCCGCAATGCGGCTATGAGCGGCTCGGGATCGCGTTGTGCTCAATCGGGACGTACGTAACGAGCACATCATTTTAGTTACGTCTAAATAAACTATTCGCATCCGTCATGCATTGATACCCGTCATCGCAATCTTGCTATGTACCATGTGGACGAGACGGTCAGGAGAGCGCTGAGACATAGGCTGCTATATATAGATAGATACCGTCAAAGTTGCTCAAGTTCGCCAAGGAATGCTTTGAATTTTTTTGTAAAGATAAAGGAGGGGTGAGAGAGGTTTGATGGATTGATTGATAGATTCATTTGTGGAGTTTAACGTCCCAAAACCAGCTCTGATTATGAGAGACGCCGTAGTGGAGGGCTCCGGAAATCTCGACCACCTGGAGTTCTTTAATGTGCACTGACATCGCACAGCACACGGGCCTCAACATTTCGACTCCATCGAAATGCAGCAGCCCCAGCCGGGATTCGATCCCGCGACCTTCGGATCAGCAGCCGAGTGCCATAACCACTAGACCACCGTGGCGGGGCCAGTGAGAGGGGAAGCGGAGCATTCTCATTCAATTGATGCACATTGCTTCGCACCACTACCGCTGGTCCCTAAGAGCTTTGGGAACCTTCACTGGAAAGCCGCACCTCGGCTCAGCACCGATTCCTGCCTGAGATGATATGCGAAAGTGCTACCACCTCTACAGACGCCAGCTATTACGTAAACGCGGTCCAGCCGATGTTATGGTGACGGCGCCTGTCAGAACACTCTGCGCAACTCATCTAACGACCGCACAACGACCAAATGGCGCTGCACGTAAGAGCCTGATGACAACACCGGTCTTGCATGGTAGTAAGCAGGGCGCTCTCTCGCAGCGACACGCAGCACCTATTGCGCAAGGTGACGCCTCTACACGCCACGCTCATTTGTCGCGCGCTGTGATCCGTAATCGACACCCTCCTGGGCAAGTTTCTCATCAGAAGGCAGTAAATATATAACAAAATAAAACGAACAAAGGCGGGTCGCGAGGGGGGGGGGGGGGGGGGCATAAAAGAGCAGTATGTTACGTTACTAGTTCAAAAGGACAGAAAGTTGAGCGAGTTGGCGTTACTAGTGTTGTCTTCTCATGTGCTTTCTTTATCGGTGCATTTTTTAAATTGTCTTGCACGTATTTTCTCATGCAGTCCTTAAAACAACGTTCCTGTCTTGCTGCTTTTCTTTTTGCGATTTGGGAGATGACTGCTACTCAAGTCATATGTTGATGTAGGCTGCATATCTGTCACGTGTCACGCGACAAGCGTTAAAGGGACGCTAAAAAAAAACAGTGAATCCGTTGACACCGATAGAGTATTATTTAGAACTATACTGACGTGGATTTCGGTACCACTGTTTATGTATTAGAAAAAGAACACAAAAGTTAAAGTTTCATTTTTGAATTTCGAGCCGAAACCTATATAGGCACCCGCACATAAGCGTGACGGGACGGATCTGAAAGCATTTTCTTCGCATTTTGTCCACATTGGCTCAATGAGGCGTTTTCTGGCTTGCTAAGCGTTATCTCATGGCAAGATTGGTGTTGTTCGTATTGTGAAACCGTAATTTAGTGGCATTCATATTAGCCAATTTGCGGAGACAACAACTTCGCCTGGTAAAAGACAGCTGTTTAACATACGAAGGGGACATCCATCCCGCGGTAACCCGTATTTGCCTGTAGGACAGTATAGTCGACGACAATATGCACTCCTTACGTCAGTGCAGCCACAGCAGTGAAACTTGTGTCTCCCTGCCACCTTACGGCGCCCGAGGAGTCCATACGCTCCTGCGTTTACTAGTCTTCACAAACCGCGTATGCGCGCACACACACACACAAATAAATAATAATAATAATAATAATAATAATAATAATAATAATAATAATAATAATAATAATAATAATAATAATAATAAATGTAAGCGCGTAGAACGCCGGATTTCGGCACGCCTTTAACGCGCAAGGCAAGAACCGACGGCTTGTGCGCGCATCTGCCGGCGCGCAGTTTTGACAAAGGTCGTTTGGCTTAATTTGAGCGCGACGACTCCTATACCGCCGCCGCATTGCTATATGCCTCTCTTGCTACTACTTCCGCGTACGCATCCCTCAGCGAGCGCGAAACTTCTTTTGCTCGGGCGAACCAACATGGACAGAGGGAGAGAGAGAAAGAAGAAAGAGAGCCCGGAACGTGCGGCGAAGTTATATAACAGGGGGCAGCCAGCTACTGCAATGCCGAACCTGAACGTCGCAATCTGCGCTTCGGAGACAAATGGAAATCAGGCTTTCTTGTTTGCGCTTAGAGGACGATGAGGGAAGAGGGAGGGCAGCGCCATCACGGCCGGCCGTAAATGAAAGATGACTGCGCGCTCGCGGAGGGCGGCGTATCGTTTGTCATTTGCACTGCTCGCGCCGAGCCGCTCCACCGTTGGCGAGGCAAATAGCGCGCCTCCAGTCATCCGGGCTCGCATTCAGGCGCTCGCGGCCAGCAGCGAACAAAGCGACGGCGTACATACACAAGCCAGCGCCGCCGTGTGAGAAACAAAGCGTAATAGAGAGAGAGCGGGCCACCCAAGCAAGACGGGCTAGGAAGGCGGCGGAGCGGTGCCTTCTTGCCTATTTCTGCGTTCACTTCTTCTTTCGCGTTTGACTCGCTTCGTGCCTCCATTTTTTATTTATTTATTTATCTCTCTCCTCACTCCAGCGAGCGCTGAGCTCGGCGCGTGTCGAGGCGTGCTCGGGCACGCGCGCGCCGCGAGAAGAGCTGAAACGCGCTAATTAACGGCGTAGTATAGCGTACTCGTCCCGTCCGGCGCGCCACGTAGTTATGCAAAAATTTGCATAATTGACTTGGCCAGAGGCGATCGATTCACGGCAGACGCGCTCCTCAGAAGCGCGTGCACCATCTCGCGCCCGGTATATGGTATAGGGCACGCATTCTTGCCCCCCCCCCTCCCCCTTCATTCTCTTAGCCATATCCCACTTTGTTTCGGAAATGCTGCAGCGAAGACAACGGGGCGATGAAATCGTGACCCAGTGGATATGCCATATACGGTTGAGGACGTCGTCTGCGGTGCCGGTACTGGCACTCGCATAACTAATACGGATGAAGTTCGAGGGGCTCCCTGCATTTCGAGGGGTGGGAAACGGCTGACCACTGTCCAGGCGGAGGTCGGTTTAAAACTGTCCCCGTGCACCTGTGCGCACTCCTTTGGCGTGTATGCTGATCAGTTTTCCCGCAGTCGCGATGTCCACACAACGCATCGTGTCCGCAGTCAGAAACGTGCGCGCTGCGGCAGTAACATGACTTCGCTAGGTGAAGTGTATAGGCTATAAGTTTACTCAACAAATTCCGGAGAAAGAAAGATCGGCGGTGACGGCTGTGTTGGTAATGACGATAACAGTCATTATTCGATCGTTTTATGGCACTCGGCTGCCGATCCGAAGGTCGCGGGATCGAATCCCGGCCGCGGAGGCTGCTCCGGCGAAATGTTCAGGCCCGTGTGCTGTGCGACGTCAGTGCACGTTAAAGAACCCCGGGTGGTCGAAATTTCCGGAGGTCTCCACTACGGCGTCTCTCATAATCAGCGCTGGTTTTGGCATGTTAAACCACACAAATCAATCAATCAATCAATCGATCGTTTTACGAGATAAGAACGAGGAAAAACTGCAGAAAAATAATGAGGAAGAGTTTGAAGAAATGTTAGCGGCGTGCCTCACTGGACCTTGGGGAATCTGAGCCATTACGAAGCCGCGAAGCCCATGCACGGGTGCATAAAAAGAAACGGAGGAAAGGATTAATTAATAATGTCATAATTAGATTTTTTGAAAGAAATGAAAGCGCGATTCTGAAAGAGTCATTTGTGGAACCACGATGTCACTAGCCGCACTAAGGACACTGTTTCGGCTGGGCTAGAGCGGAATACAGCCGGAGAGAAACGATACGAAAGGTGACGGTGCTTTAAACGTGTAGTAGTGGCAGGCCAAACAGAAGTATTGTTGTTTTTGTGGGGTTTAACGTCCCAAAACCAGCGCTGATTATGAGAGACGCCGTAGTGGAGGACTCCGGAAATTTCGAACACCCTGGGGTTCTTTAACGTGCACTGACATCGCACAGCACACGGGCCTCAACATTTCGCCTCCGTCGAAATGCAGCCGCCGCGGCCGGGATTCGATCCCGCGACCCTCGGATCAGCAGCCGAGTGCTATAATCACTAGACCACCGTGGCGGGGCCCAAACAAAAGTAAACAATCGGGTTATGTAGCGTCTACGTAATTTTCGCATATTTGGCATTGAAGACACTAAAACAGAACTTCAATGCGGAAAGTGCTATTCCATTATGTACAATTTAGCGCAGATCTCTGTATAAAGGAAAATTTAACAAGCAAGGTGACGAAGGTGATGTCCATAAACAAGTCTTTTTTTTTTTTTTCTTTCACAATGGCAACGACGAATTACTCCTGCAGCCACTCTCACACGATACATTGTTTATTGCCACACTCCAGAACATAAACGTTGGTCCTATTGTAGCGAAACGTCGGGGCCGTGAATGTTAGACGCATCGGAAGGTCAGGAAGACGAAGAGGCGTGGGAGCCACTCCGCGCAGGCAAGGGATGAGGAGTCGACACGGTGAATTGGGAAAGCACTCATTGGGGGGTTTATTTAGCTAAGACATCTTGAAGTTGTAAAACACACAGGGCAAAAATTATAAAACACAGAAAATGGTATCATACCCCGTCGGCCTGCCGGACTGCTCCCTGGTGATGCCGAGCGTCATGGTCCCCGAGTTCGCTCCCTCAAAAAAGGCCAGTGTCGCCGCTTAAATAGCACTTTTTCAGCATCCACGGCGACGCGGACGGCTCGAACCACCACCGCCTCCCACCAATAGGAAACCGGCTTACACGGACAAGTCAGGCAAGTCGACGGTAACGATCGATGCTCTACAAGCTTTTATGATCACGTGCATCCGGCTTTGCTACAAAACTAGTACAAACAACACATTCCAGAAACTGGCCGCGACGCACACGCGTGGTCGTCATTTTCAGTGCCCCGTCCCTGGAAGACTCCCTGCGGCGAGCGGGCTCGTTTACTCGAGCACCCGCCTACAAAAGCAGTCGGAAAAGAAAAAAGAACAAGAAAACATTCTACGCGACGCGTTCTTCGCGACACCTCCCCCCTACGAAAAAGAGTGACCCACTCGTTTTACTTGCAACCCACGAAAAAAGAAGTACGAAAAAAAAAAAAACAATTTTACATACAACAGTTATGGGAGGTACTCGTTTCAGAAAAGTTATACATCTAAAAGGTGGAAAACTTAAAACAACAAATGGAGAATCGCGAGACTGAAAATCACCAAAGTTCACTCGCTGGCACTGTAATACAAGTCAGTATCAGTGTCGTAAGCGGCGGCATTTCGTTGTCCGTTGTTGCCGCTTGAAAAGGTCTTCCAGTCGCTGTAAAGTTCAGTTTCAGAGTCTGAGCTTTCGCGCTGTCTCACTTTATCACTGGTCCCTGATTCGCACACACCATGACGCAAACGAAGTTCTCGGTCCGCTCGCGAACCACACTCGCGCACATCACCATTGACGTCGCACTCGCGCACAACACTGGGGTGTAATTCGTGGACATCACTCCCGGCACTGCGCTCGCGGACTTCACTTTGATGGAATTCGCGGTCATCACTGCACTCGCGCACATCACCACTTGGATCTCGCACCTCGTGATCGGCACCGGACTCATCGTCCGCGTCGTCGGCATCGTAGCTGCGCTTGTTCTTTTCTTGCTGGCGCCTTTCCCGTTCATTGACTAATTTTCGAGCCTGCCGCTGCCGGCGAGCCACTTTCATCGCATCCAGGGTGTAGTCGCATCCACGTTGTGCGCCCGACCCGATATTTACCGGTAGCGACTGCTGAAACGGTCGACCTACAGCCGGGATTGGTTGGAGGGAACCGGCCGGCTTCCCCGGCGGTTGCTTTTGCGTCTGGCAGTCAGGGCAGGAGAGAACGTACTTGCTGACGTATGCGAACATCTTCGGCCAGAAATATCGGTAACGCAACTTCTCCCATGTACGCTTGACATCCAAGTGGCCTGCCGTACAGTCGTCATGGCAGTGCCTTAATATCTCAGACCTCAAGCACTTGGGGACAACGAGAGCCGCGCGATCTTTCTCAAAGCCTTTCGCCCTCCGATACAGTACACCGTCGATTAACCGAAAACTCCGTGCCGTTCTTTTGGTATTCCTGACAACGGGCGCACTCGGTTCTTCGAGGTGCTGTACAACAGCTCTAATCCATGGGTCTGCCCTCTGCTTCTTTCCAACATCCGCCTGACCCAAAACCAGCAACGGTAAAAGGGTTTCTTCGCTTACTGGTACGCGGTCGTGAGGAAGGCGGAAAAGCGTGTCGGCATTTCCATTCTTAAGGTCAGGGCGGTGTCGCAACGTTATTGTACCATTGGCTCGTGTGGGGACTGCGTGAAGCTGGCTTTCCGACAATGTGCCGATGGGACGGCCGGGCTGGCCCCTTAGGCCCGGCCGTTCTCGTTTCCCGAAGGGTTACGCTGGCTATCGTGATTGCCAAGAGACTCCGCATGATCATTTCTGTCGTCCCGGAAGCGCTGACAGCACTGTCGTGCTTCGTGGCCGATGCGGCTGCAAATCTGGCATCGGGGACGCCCGTCGTTGGCACGGGATGTTCTCGGTGGCCAAGGCACTGGGGGGCGACGCATCTCGTCTTCAATGTTTCTTAGCCGGTCCGATAACAAGGCGATGGAGTCTGCAATCGCCTTTAAGTCTCCCTCGCGGTCGGCAGCCTGCCGCGGGCAACGCAGTTCTGCTGCGGCGCAGGTGGCGACACACGTAGGAGTAGGCTGTACTGCCGCGGCGGCGGATGCCATCCCTACCGGAGGCGCGATGTTTTTCATCCACGACTGCAATCCATTAGGATAGTGGGTGTCGATCGGCCGTGACCAAGAAGCAGGGCTCATCAAAGCTGCGTAATTTATGCGCTGTAAAATTTGGAGGAATGCGGCGCAGGTTTCCGGGTTTGCGATGATCATTTTTTCCTGCACATCCGGACGCAAACCGCGCATAAGGTGCCGCAACCGATCATCTTCTGCCATAGACGGGTTGACCCTTGCGCAAAGCTGCACGATGTCATAGTAGTACTGCTCCGGGCTTTCGGACGGCAGCTGAGTTCTGTTTTGTAGTCGCAAATGGGCGATCTCGACTGAGTGACGACTCGTAAATGACGTTTTCAATAAGGTCGCCCATTGTTCCCATGAATTAGGGGCACCCGTAAGAATCTGAGTAGTGTGCCACTTCTTTGCATCGCCGTCTAAAGCCAAATATAAAAATTTTACTTTCGTGGCTTGGTCCCAGTTGTTGAGCGACGCGACATGTTCGTAGCAAAGAAGCCACTCGGAAACGGATTCCTCTGGCGCGCCTTTAAAGACTGGCGGTCCGACGAAAGGTTTTGCTTGGGGGGTAGCCATAGCAGAGAGAAAGGAAGGGGGTTCCGTCATAGTGGGGCAGTCCGAAGTAGTTTCCTGATGCTTATTGACTCGGGGCATAATTTCAGAGCGGGAATATCGCTACCGAGCAACCTCCACCACTTTGTAGCGAAACGTCGGGGCCGTGAATGTTAGACGCATCGGAAGGTCAGGAAGACGAAGAGGCGTGGGAGCCACTCCGCGCAGGCAAGGGATGAGGAGTCGACACGGTGAATTGGGAAAGCACTCATTGGGGGGTTTATTTAGCTAAGACATCTTGAAGTTGTAAAACACACAGGGCAAAAATTATAAAACACAGAAAATGGTATCATACCCCGTCGGCCTGCCGGACTGCTCCCTGGTGATGCCGAGCGTCATGGTCCCCGAGTTCGCTCCCTCAAAAAAGGCCAGTGTCGCCGCTTAAATAGCACTTTTTCAGCATCCACGGCGACGCGGACGGCTCGAACCACCACCGCCTCCCACCAATAGGAAACCGGCTTACACGGACAAGTCAGGCAAGTCGACGGTAACGATCGATGCTCTACAAGCTTTTATGATCACGTGCATCCGGCTTTGCTACAAAACTAGTACAAACAACACATTCCAGAAACTGGCCGCGACGCACACGCGTGGTCGTCATTTTCAGTGCCCCGTCCCTGGAAGACTCCCTGCGGCGAGCGGGCTCGTTTACTCGAGCACCCGCCTACAAAAGCAGTCGGAAAAGAAAAAAGAGCAAGAAAACATTCTACGCGACGCGTTCTTCGCGACACTATAATAGAACGAGCAGCATCTCTCCACTAACGTTTTCTTAACCTAGACGTTGCACAATCAAGCGTGCATCCAATATACAAGCCCAGCTCACCAACGTCTGCCAATAATTATGCTTTTGTTTCAGTAGTTCCGTGCAACAGTATCGAGGCCTAGGCGACCATCGTGAGCAGGTACCTGAGAAGCGTGATGTAGTGTCAGGGTTCGGATATTCTTGTCGCTTCGGCTACAGCGCTCGCAGCTAGAAGAGGATAGCGCACGAAAAGATGTATTGAATATGCTCCCGCAGTCACGATTTGCCAAAGAGGCACGCGACTCTCACAGTTCTGCACGGAACTATTGGAACACTATGTATGTATTATGTATGACACTAAATGAGCAGAATGGTGCCCATGCAATACCCGTTACGCTTCGAGCGAAGGCAATTGCTAAACCAAAGTCGGGAAGCTGGCCCGGAACTGAGTCGGTTTCGCTTTACTGCACTGATGAAGTGGGCGAAGAAGTTTGGAAGGAGAAAAGAAAGACCACTGTCCACTACGCCAACGTTACTTCGTGCTCAAAGACGTCGAAGGCAAATAAACGAAGAAGTCTTTAAAAAAAATGAAAATAATCACGCCAGGCCTTGCGTTGCCTTTTGTGCATGGCTTGGATGCCGAGAAGGGGTTCCTAAGGTGTTCATGGTGAAAAATCGGCACTATCTCCGACATTACAAAGTTCAACGTTTAGTGCAGACGAATCGACTTCATCGATTTGTTCAGGCAAGTTCTTGACCCAACTTCTACGAAGAAACATTGAAATTCTGTTGTGGAAGCACTGGCTCGTGGTCAATTCTCTTTTTTTTTTTTTCTTGTTTTCGTCGTTTATCACCGCAAGTTTGTAGCATTCCGCAACACAGCTGCCTCGTTCTAACCTCAAGGCAGTCTTACAGATTATCGGCGAAATAAACCTTTTTTCAACGCTTCAGCAGACAACTCTACGCGGGCATTCATTTGTGATGTGACCGAGACTCGAATGCCGCTGTCGGAGAACATCAAAGTCAATGTCTCACAAGGGTCACAATCTCGAAAGGTTTGCGCGTTACTACAGGACATAGCTGCAGCCGGGGAAGTAAATCTCCGGCAACAATGTAAGTCGACGCACTTCCTCCTTGCTCAGCTTGTACGAAGAGAGCTCGCGGTTTCGGGATCGAGACAGCCGCTTTGTTTGAGAGAAAAATGAAAGAGAAAGAAACTTCATACGCGGAAAACCTACGCGCAACTTCACGTCCTTTTAAAGGCAGACAGCCGCCGGCCGCTTCGGAGGCGCGAACACGAGCACCCAGAACTATACAGCCCCGACAGCCGGGCGGACCCGATACAAATTAGGTTCCTCCCGGCGAGAAACAGGCGAGGCTTTAATTAGAGAGGCCCGTCTAGCACGATAGAGTGCAAGCAGGAACAGAGCGCGGGAGAACCCGACTCGTGGAGTAGGCCACAGACGCTAGGTGCACGCCAGGTAAGACAATTAAACTGACGGCTGACGTCGCGGAGCCAAATGCCGGGGTTAGGGCGCCGTGTTTTCGAGTTTGTCTCCCTCTCTGCCACCCCAGTGCCTAACGGCGGGCGCGGTTTTGCTTCGGAATGCCTCGGCGTGAAATGCGGTCTGCGGTGAACAAAGAGTTTGTTTTCGCGCCTCCATTGTTCGCGCGACGACCGAACAAAAGGCAGGCGTCCCGCTTCGCGTGCTGGCCGCCCAGTCCGACAGGCAGGTCGACGACAAAGCGCGCGCGAGTGGGTGAAAAGAAGATGTCACGGAAGTAGAGACTTCTAGTTTGCATTGTGTGGTACAAGCCGTACACGTTTGGCGTGCATACGCGGTACGAATGCACGCCAAACGTGGGACTTACTACTACTCTCTCTCTCTCTTTTTTTTTTCGTTTTTCGTTGTTGTGGTTGTGGTGTCTATAGTACGGAATGCATTGCTAGTTAGCTGTGCAGGTAACGTCGAGCACGACCGTAAACGCGGTTTCGCAGACCACAAGTAGATAGGTGCGTCTTAGTATGGTTATACGACGGGAACGCACTTCCCACAGAGCAGTATGCTCGATCAATACGCGAGTCCGATATTAAGCGGGTTGCCTTGTCCGTTTATTAGTGACGAGCGGTTCAAGAGCAAAGCGAAAGCTACCAGATAGTGGGAGTAACTCGGAACACGGAACAAACAGCACTCATATTTAAACTTTTTTCAGCGCGCACGAAAGACACAGACAAGAAAGACACACGAGCGCTCACTCTCAACTGTTGAGCGTTAACTCTCAAACGAGTGCTGCGAAACAGCACTCGTTTCACCGGGACAACATTTTGATGGAACAAGAAAGGAAATGAAATATCTGGGAGCTGTGCACGGCGCCAAGCGTACACACGGCTTAAACGTGAAATATTAACTGAAGGAATGAAATGATCGCTCTTTTCGTCGTGATTGTTCACTACAAAATATACTCGATTACCAGCATCCTATCAAGTTGACAGAACGGCGAAACAGACGGCTCTAAACATTTCACCAAGTATATATAATTTTAAAGACTTTCATCGTACTTTTTTTTCTTTGGCTTCTACTCCTAGTGTGGCGACCAACTGCGTGGTGGTTAACAAAAAGTATAGTTTATAACACAAAGCAAACGCTTTGTACCTCCTAACTCATCTGAAGACGAACGACATTGTATAGAAGCTCCCACGCAGGAGACGTGGTGCGCGGAACTGCATAGAGCGGGCGAGCGTGCAAAACCTCATCGGTGGGAACAGCTCCGGAAGAAAGTGATCATTTTCTCAAGTACCAAGCTCGCCGGCGCCGTTATTTGATTCGGCGTTGTCGTTAGAAGTCGAGGCGGGTGAACTCCGGCAGAAACACGGCAGGTGCTCAACCAAACCTGCGACGTTAACTACGCAACCAAAACCATTACCAACCGGAAGCGAAGCTGTAGACAAAAGTATACAGGCGGCCGAGCTGACGTCGTTTCAAGATGCTCCTATATCGGGGTCACGAAGAAGACGGCAGCAGTGCGGGGTATATAGGTTCCACTTGGTCCTCGCAGCTGGCAAAAGGGGATAGGAGACCAGTGGACCGTGGAGCTCCGGCTTTCGACATTCTCAAAGACACGGCAGTGTGCCCAACGCACCGCGTCTCGGTGAACACATGTTCTTGAGGTTCGCTTTATCTCCGGGACAATTTCCGACCGACCGAGGCTCGGTCCAGTGTGGTCAGTGTGGTTTAGCTTTTGCGGCTGCCTGCAGACACCGGCGACCTCTTCCGGTATACTGCAGAAACCGGAAGACACGCGTGATTCGATAACGACACACACAGTTATGACCAACACTGTGCGGCAACCCTGTGATATATATATATATATATATATATATATATATATATATATATATATATAGATATATATATATATATGGAGAGAGAGAGAGAGAGAGAGAGAGGCTATACGTATATCATGAAGCAACAGTGGCGTAACGGCACTGCACTTGGCGGCCAGTCCAGCGCTTGAACCCTGCACGTACAGCGAGTCATGTGCAATGTGAAGCGTACGTTATGTAAGTATCAATGCCGCACATAGAGCCAAATCTCTTAGAGACATGCTTACTTCCTCACAGGTCCAAAGGTTCCGCAACCGAAGACGTAGCCACTCGTATACGCCTAATGGAATTTCATTATGCGAACACGTTTTTTAACCCAGTGCGCGTCAAGGCGCTTCTGTTTCCTCGCTTCAGACGCCTTTAAAAAAAGAAAAATGCAATCAGCTCCCTCTAGAGGGCAGTCGAGAGTAACCACGACTGCAAGTCCCTCAAACCCGTCAAACAACGCAGTGCGACGAAAAAGATAAACATAATGTAAAGCGCAGCACAACAGACAGAACAACGACATCCCCAATGTTCAGAGGAACAGGAGCGAATCAAAGGCGCGAACACAAGTCAGGCGACACGGGCACAGGAAGGACAAAATGACACGCCGGAAAAGCGACAGGAGGCGGCGGGGGCTGCCTTCGTTTAATTTCCTATGCACCCCGTTCTTTTCAGTACGCGTGCGCTCATTTCCTCGTACGCCGTACGCCTAATCAGTTACCTTCTTTTTCTTATTATTATATATATCTACGTGTCTCATTCCACTAAAGAATTGTCTGTTATTTTAGCGATGGCGAAGAATAAAAGACTGCCAAGGGTTCGAGCCATGGGTGCGGGGGCACGGCAGAAGCTGCGGTGAAGCCAGCTTCGACGACGAATAGCGACGCCGGGTTTGACATCTTCCGATGCGCGTGGCGGCGCTGTAATCGCACTTTCAGCGTGACTTCTCGCTGTTTTGGAGCGTGCTTCGCGCGAGCTACCCGTGAGTCCGCTTGCCTATGTAGTTCCTCCTCTTCCTTCTTATATTCGCGAACGTTTTGTGCTCTTGTAATCTTCTTTTCTTCTTCTTTCCCCCCCTTACTTCCCTCCTATAGTAACTGCCGAACATTCCAACCCTCGGCGCTTTTCAATTGCCCAGCAGGCACCTACCGGGCCGCCCCTTTCTTGAGTGAAGAAAAAAGATTTCTTTTTCGAAGAAAAAAGAAATCTCGTTATTTTCTTCGCCAGCAAAAATCGATTCCCGGGGCACGCGCATTCTCGCAACCAGAAGGACTCAGTGATTTGATTCTTGTAAGCCGGGCCAACTCGGCCCTGTTCATTCTTTATTTTTACACATTTTCTTTTCTTTATACGAGTGTGTGTGTGTGTATGTGTGTGTGTGTGCAATTCGCTCATAGCAAATTACTCATGCCTTTGCTAATCGTACCTGCGTATTAGACCTACCTACTTGTAGAATATTCAAAGTGAAATCCACTAACAAGATGGCGTCCTCATTGAACATGTACGAGCATAAGCCATCAAGATAGATAGATAGATAGATAGATAGATAGATAGATAGATAGATAGATAGATAGATAGATAGATAGATAGATAGATAGATAGATAGATAGATAGATAGGAACACGAAACAGAAACGCGATATAAGCCTGTACGTAGCGATTGTAATCAAACTTCAAGCTACACAGACCTCAGTGAGCCGATAGAAGTGGGGGGAGAGAGAGATAACGCCTTGGAGAGAAAGTTCTCCCGAGTTCAACGGCAAGAGGTAGGCCCGTGAAAGCGGATCTTCACCGCACTGCTTCGCTTCACTGGTCGAAGGTGCGCCGGCGCTCATTCTTGCATGAACCTCGCGCGATTGTGCATTTCGTCTCGCTGTGCATTCGAGAGAACGAACGCGATATAAATACGCCAGCGTTCTGTAAACGTGTTTCGCGAGGGGGCACCTCGGATCGACGCTATACGCGAAACAGCGGCGCTGCGCGCGCTGACGGAGGATAATGAGAAAATTGGCGGTTGGTGCGTGAAATCAGAGATGCCGTGGAATTCGCGCCGTACACCTCGTGCGAGCGCGTCGCTCCTATTCGTGGAAATAAAAGAAAATAGGAGAGAAACTCGGCCGCACACTCGAAAAGCCTTCGCCGATACTTCCCCCCCCCCGCCCCCCCCTCCACAAAGAAAAAAAAAAGGAAATGAAGAAAAATACCGGAAACATACGGACCAGCTCTTCACCTATCGGAATTC
Organism: Hyalomma asiaticum; assembly: GCA_013339685.2. Taxonomy (NCBI): domain Eukaryota; kingdom Metazoa; phylum Arthropoda; class Arachnida; order Ixodida; family Ixodidae; genus Hyalomma; species Hyalomma asiaticum. The sequence continues at coordinate 104,765,760 of CM023485.1, read as the reverse complement.
TTTTTTTTGTGTGTGTGTTACTGCTCTTCGACAACTCGCGAGCGAGTTGCCGAAAACGAGTCAAAGTGTCCTCTTGCATGGAATCAACGAGTGAATGGAGCGAATGGAAGAAACGACGCCTTCAATGCGAAATTCCCGCGCGCTTTGTGAAGAATTCACTGAGTACCACGGGCGCCGCTCTACCGCTGTATGCACGAGGCTTGTGTTCGCCGCGGTATAGCGAGTCAAAAGGCACCGCGGAGAAATGCGTCCACGCTTATAAGCGGCCTCCTGTGCGTGCGTGAGTGCGCGCGCATTCGTGCGACATGGTGTGCGGCGTAAAGCAACGCGATAAATATAGAATATATATCGTGTGCCTTACACGCGATACAGACCGAGCTGTGATCGAGTTCAAAGAGATCAGGTGCATGCAGAAGTCGGCAAGGGTTAATGGCTAACAAAAGGCAACGCGTGTGAAGGATGCGCTGAAATTTGCCCCGCGGCAATAATAAAATGAGCACACACACGCAAGAAGCATACAAAGGGGGGGGGGGGGGGGGGGGACGCTTCGTTTATGCTGTTCCCCGGGCAAATTAGACAATCTTTTTTTTTAATCTTTCACTGCGATAACATCCGGATTGAAATATACGAATTTATCGGCAAAACGTAACTATAGATGATGAGAAATCACGTGGCAAAGCTCGTCGCAAGTCTGAGAATAGAGGGCGCGCTCAATAAAGGAAGTAATGCGCTAGATTATCTTAAAAAATTCACTTTCGTGTTTACGCGTGTACGAAGGGCAATGATATGGGGGAAGATGACGTAAACAAAAATTAAAGAATAAAATGCGCGCCAACACACGGAGGAATAATACTAGCGCGTACCTTTGGCGATGGCTCCGCCGAAGACTCCTCGTGCGCTCCTTTCAGTCCTGGAGCCTGCGAGCAAAACGGAAGTCGTTAGCGGCGAGCAACCGGAAGTAAACACAAACAGGAGCCGGTATTTTTCTCGTAGTAATGATGGAAAGGCAAAAGCCCGGACTTGCTGCGAAAGAAACTGTGCTCGGGGCGCCTGAGACTGTGAACTATGGAAATAAGTTTGATTAAGTTCCCCGACCAAAGCATAAGGAGAAAGCGAATTAGTTAAGCAAGCAATTTTTTTTTTCATTCTAATCTGAGACAAGTGTCATACATATGCCCGTAATCATCCGTTAATGTAAGCAAAAGTACACGATGGTAATGAAATTCCACGTCCTCTATTTGAATAATGCGAGCTCTCGGATGGCCTTCCAATAAGCTTTCCCTCTCTCCCTTTCTCAATAGCCCGTAGTGGTGAGCACTAATGAAAGTGCTCACCACTACGGGCTATTAGTGCTCGCTCGCTCACTCATTAGTGCTCACTCACTCACTCACTGGAATGGCCTTACGTACCTCGTTCGGTTTTCTTGATAGCACTTTTGGTGTAGATAAAAGGCAATACATGCTGGTTCTGTTAACTACGTTGACTGTGGTCGTAAGGACAAAATTATGTCATCGCGTATGATCTGCATGTAATACACGCACGACATTAGTTTAACCTGTGCATGTGTATTTGCGGTCTGGAATGAGCGACGCTCGTTCAATCCTCATTAAAGGGAAGGAAGCTTGGTGAAGTTCAAAAAGAAAGCTTGAGCGAACGCCCTAACGAGCATTATATTACGGTACACAACAAGACACGTTATGTTATATTTCGGTAGACAACCGAAAACACATTAAAAGCGCACAATACAGCTCTGTGTTTCTCGGAGGCAAATAGTATAGGGCGAAATCTGAGGCTTCCCAAAGCACTCGTGTAGGTGCAACGCTATATGCTTAAGGAAGAGGAAAGCAGACCTTCCCGTAAAAAAAAATTAAAATAAAAGAAAAGTTCAGTCGGCAAAGCATTTAAAAAAAAAGGAAACGCAGTAAAAGGCGACTACTTGAAGGGCTGTGCTTCGCAATGTTGCAAAGGAGACCACAACACCTTCCTCTGAAGAGCCACTTCACGTCGCCGCCGCTTTCGTTCTCCTTAACGTACGTGTATAAAGGGGACACTAAAGTAAAATTTTTCATCTAACTCACTCCGTCGCTTCTATATGCTGTGGAGACCGCGAAGGATACAGCCGTGCCTGGGGAACGAGGTGGTTTAAGTACTGCCAGTGCCTCACTCCCCTTCGTCCTCCCATCCCTAAAGCCCTCTACGGGTGCACCACAAATAATACGATACCGCGGGCCGCTTCATGCGGTGTCACGTATGTCCCATAATTCCGGTCAGGCGTCGCCACGCGTTCAACCTTAGGCGCGCTCGCCGCGCATACTGTTGGCAGTGAAAAAATAAAAAGAAAAGAGAAAGAGAGCAGGAGAGAACTGAGAGCAAGTGAATACTAAGCCACGGGACGCTAAATCCCGGGTCACGACCGAGCGCTCTCTCTCTCTCTTAAGAGTGTGTACAACGGAGAACAGAAGAAGCGAGGAGGATGTAGTTCCTTTCGGGTGCGCTCCAACGGCCGAGCTCTTCAGAGTTGCCCCGACCGTTGTCGGAGACGACATTTGCCGACGACCGAGGTCCTACGAATTCGCACCCGTTATCCTACTCTCCCTATTTCCTCCTCCTCACCCCACCACACGCACACACATTTTACACATTTTTTTTATTATTTCACCGACCTCTCTTTTGCATCCCGCCCTCACCCGTGACACATCTACAAGCGGACAACGCGCACTGCGAGTCGTCGTCTTCGCGGCCTGTATAATGGCGGAGTTATTCAGGGGAGCTTCACTGCCACACACCTTCGGTCTTGCGTGTGCTTGGTTCTCCCTTGTTATTTCGCGCTGTTATCTTTGTTACGGCCTCGGCGTCATAGCGTGTATAAGCGATACGAGTGGTTTGATGTGTCCCGAGCGCGCGCGCGACGATTTATGTGAATGTGCGGCCACGCCGCGCGTCAGTGTGTGTGCTCCGGCCATAACGTTATGTCTTCGTTCCCCGCCTTCGCATTGTTCGCTTAAGGACGTATGCGTTTTTGTAGGCGCGGCTGTCCATTTATTTATCATTTTCTTTAGTCCTGCCTTGCCGTGTTCTGGAAATGCTCTCAACTGAGAAGGACTGTGAATGTAAATGCGTCGCAGTTTCCGCGCCGTATTCCCATATCTACGGCGCGGCAATATAGTGCTCCTTTGGCACGTCTTGTATATAGAAGGCAGTCTTGACGAATCGGTTAAAAAGGAGCACAAAAAGTGCCAAGCTTTCCAACGGCTGGACTGAATGAAAAGAAAAGTTATCGGGGCAAAGCGTGGAGCGTGTGTATGTAGAGGCTGTTAACGAAATGGTTTACAAGAGCGCTCTGTTCAGCGCATTTAGGATAAGTTCTAAATATCCAGAGAATTTTGTCATTTTGCTACAGCCGAGAGTACACTTTGTTTTGAAGAAGAATTGCAGGAGTACGTCCACCCGTTGCATTGATGGGAAAGTAACGTTATGCTGCATAGGTATCTGAATTCAGCTAAGAACACCTTTCTAGCAATAAGAAGAAAGTAATCAAGAAAGCTCTGCATCTGTGTATTACGGTACGGCTGTGAAATGGAACATGCAAATGTATCTCTAATATGGCTGGAACTCTAACTGAAAACGGCTGTACAGAGGACGCCCGCGCGCTGCGCAGGTGTGCCGAACGGTGTCGCAATTAACCAAACAGAAGTTACTGGCTCAAAAACCTATATAGCTCGAAATCCCGACAAACCTGTACCTTAAGTGTTATTCTTACATTTGAACGCGTCTGTACGGAGGCAGTAGTCCATGGCTTCGCCTGTAACTATGGGCACAAATGGGTCCCAAAATGCTGCTACAGCAGCGCGCACTCAACTGCTTTTACATATGCAAGCAGGCGCATGCATGCATTCTGACACTCGGATACTGAACCGATGCTGTTTATCGGTTGTCACTGGCCCTTGCTCACTTACTTCCATCCCCCCCCCCCCCCCCTTTCCTTTTCTCTCTTATTTTTTCTACAGGCGCAGAATTGCGTCTTTATGAAAATGCTTTCCTGCCGATCTTCCGCAGAACGCTGTCTGCGAATGTTCGTTCGTCGTGACGCGTGATTACAACGCCTTCCCAAGCAGCCTGCCCCATATACATCAGCCAGCTACCCGTAATAACAAACGAACAAAAAAAATGCAGCTACCGAAAAACGCCTGGATCTGCGTGCTGCATGATTCCCAACTAATAACTGTATTCGCCGATAATACACCGTTACATTTCTAGAAAATTACCGTCGCTTCGATCTGCATTATAAACCGATCGAAAATATGTTTCTGCCGAGCGGATCAATGACCGACCGGCACTCCACCCATAAACATCCCATTATTATCAGTGCCCCGCTTTTCGTTGCGTCGAAGGCAGTTTGCGAAAAAAAAAATTAAATAAAGAAAAAGGAATATGTTAGTGGCAGATCCACGCATGCTGCTGTAGGTCATTATTCATGGCGTTCTTCCTCCAGGCCAAGGAGGCTCCAGGCAGAGGTCATGGGATCGAAACTCGGACCGGAAGCTTTCGTTCTCGAAAGAGGCGAAAAGAAAGAAGCAGCAATAATTACAACAGGACTTCTTTTTTTTTTTTTTTTTTTACTTCAACCCGTATTCTAGAACGCTCCTCGACTCGACACGACTGAAGTGCGGTTGGCAATGCGGCTTTTCGACAGCAGCGGCCACCGCGCTTCATTGGCGCCGCCAGAATCCGCTCTGAACTGTTGTAAAGACGCGTGATATTCCAAGAAAGCACAGCCGAGGCAGTGACGTCAGCCTCTGCACTCAAGTCCAGAAAGTACAGAAAGAGGCTTCCCCCTCTCTTCCGTTTTCACGGAGCATGTACCACGCTGCTCGGTTATGGCGGGTAACAACCTCACCTGTTTCGATGAGTGGAAACTGCAAACAAACTCAACTCGACTTGATGGAACCTATATAAAGGGAATTCCATGTCCGTGCCCATCTTCCACTCAAAAGTTCCGATAGTTGCGGTGGTACATTGGTTACGGTACTTGGCAGCTAGCTTACTCGCATTACGCGGGTTCGCTACCGACCGCCGCCGTCGCACTTTCGATAGACGCGATATGCTAGACGTCCGCGCACTGTGTGTTGTCAGTGCGCGTTAAAGAACCATTAGCAGTTGAAATTTCCGAAACCCCGTTTAACAGCATGACTCACAACCATACCGTCGTTTTGGCACGTAAAACACCAGTTTATATTATCAATGTTCTGATGTGCGCCAAGCGCCATGCGTAACGGGTGTTCTTAATTACACTCACTTTTATCTATCGTCTTATGGCGTCCGTGATAACTTGCGGCTTAACTTGTCACAGACGTCTTTGTTAGCTAGGCTGCAGTCGGAAGTGAAGTGGAAAGCAACAGTGAACGCAAGATCGGAAGTGCGTACCCGGAAGTCACAAGGGTTACAGGAAACGCAAAGACGAAAGTTAGGCGCGTATGCGACCCGCTATTCATATGTCTAATGAGGGTATGCAGGCGGCCGTGCGAACTATTTCGCAAGAGGGCATGAGCAGCAGTAGCAGGATCCTGAAAGCTAGGGAGTGTTCATAATGAAAGCTTTGCGACCCCCCTCTCCCCCTCACCCTCTCCCTCATTCCCCGTTCCTAAGTAGCCCTCAACTGAATTAAGACTGTGCCCCAATTGTAGGGGTAAATCAGCACATCGGAACGAATTACAAAGGCACCGCGGCAGGGGAGAGCGGGAGAGAGAGAGAAGAAGAAAGAATGGCTAAAAATTTATCCGAAATGTACAAGGAGTTAGTTCTCGGTTCGAGAAAAAAAGCAAGAATAATGGCTATTATCGGAAATATAGATGTAAGTAGTTGCCTGTTCTTAGTAGCTGACTATTAGTTTCTTTGTGCTCATATAGTCGAAACGACCGCCAAAGTATATCAATGTTTGATTCCGGCTTTTACCATGCATGGGCGCGGAAATAGCGGTCCCTCTTTCAGACTGTGGAAGTTGAACGCTCTCTGAACACCCGGCCAATGAGAGATGTCATTTTGACCAAAGGACGGTGAAGCTGCAGCCTGTATAAGTACCCAACTGCAAATACGCGAGGCTTACCATCACTATTGCTATACACGCGACCGCCATAGCTACGAGTTGCCACAACGACGCTGCAAGTCGACCATTAAATACACATTATCGATTACAGTGAAGGTGCAAAATTCCGCCACGTATGTCTGAAACGTTTAGAGAAGTAATGTGCCTTGGCAAACATCTTGCTGCTCCAGGTTTTTGCATATACATCTGCACCTCGTGACGTATAAGGCACGCGTCAAAAGAAGGCCGCCGAGGTTTCAATCGATTTCGGATATGCGCGAACTCAAGGAAGGCCATGACCCGAGCAAACGAAGAACTAAAACAAGAAAAAATCCTGACTGACACAGCGAAAATAATTCCAACAAGAGAAAGAAAAAGGGACACGTACATTCCCGTCCTACTTCCCGGAACACACAAACCCTACACGAACACAAACCGATATTTCCGCCAAGCGGTATGCGGTAATCAGCCTAACTACAGTTTTATACGGGTATGTGTTCGGCCCGTTTAATCGACGTGCGGTCGGCACTCGTTTTCACACGCCGACGTAGCGTATACGTACACGGACCCCGACGTACATTTATGAAGCCTACGCTGGCGCCCATGACGGAAAGCGAGACTGCTCTTTCTAGTAACGCTTCTTTTCTTTCTTTCATATATTTCATTTCGGGCAGGATACTACAGCTAAACGAGACAGACGAGAGAGAGAGAAAGAGAGAGACTGCGAGGATCTAAAACCAATGAACGTAATCCTCAAAGAAAAAAGTAAAAATACCGCACAAGGTCCACAGAAGACGTAAAGATCGGAGAAGCTTCCAAAATCGACACCGCTGAAACGATGAACGCCTCTCCCTCCCTTCTCGCGCAGGAGCCAAATTCAATCAGGTTAATGAACACGGTAGCGGCTACGCGGTGCGCTCAATGTGAATCGAGCGTTTGCTTTTCGCTAACTAGATTTCTGCCTGCCACCCGCGCAATTTACCCGACTCTCACCGGAACGAAGACCACGGCACCCCCCCACTTCCTCACACCCATCTGTCGTTTGCGATACGAGCTGCGCGCATTTCCAACAACGCACTCGCAAGTGCTGGTTATTCTGGCACTGGCGCGAACTGCACAACTGAACTACGAGTAAGCGAAGGCTCGCAGACGTGGCCCACTTTTTTTTTTTTCAGCTCTGTTATATACCAAGGAACTTATCGCACTTTTGCTTTTCGCATCTCCTGTCCGCACATTCGTCGACGCAGCGCGCGCGTGTGCCTTTAACTAGTGAGCGGTAAGTGGAACGGTGTTTTGGGTCGCTCGCGTCTGGATGATCCAATCACTTTTGCGTCACTATACGGCACGAGCCAGTTGGAGTGCGCACTGTGTTCTGGAGGGACGCTGCCACTCGTCCAACGTGTCGATTTACCATGATACGGAATCTCGCAAAAGTGGCTGTATACATCCCCGAAAGTGCGTGGAAGAGAACGCTGCCCTTCGTGTGAGCTGCAGAGAAGACGATTTCTGCGGTGTCCGTAACGATGCGTCTGTGGAAGTTGCATCTAACGAAAAAGCCCGGTACGCGATCACACAAGTACATAGTGTGTGCTGCGTCCCCAACCTATGCCCATCTTTATCTCACCTTGTTTAACATACGCACACTTTGCATGGTAAGGTTTTAAAGACTTCCGGGCACTACAAGAATAATTTAAAACAACAGAAATGGCTGGATATCGCGGAGATAACTGAGCAACTTATACAACACAGCAGTCGTTGTGGCACAGGCTTAAGTTTGAAACACTGAAAACATTCTTGACGAACAATACGATCATGCTCTTCTCCTGCAGCGAGGAGGTGTTGCAGGCGTGGTCGCTCAGGTCGACCGCCAGTTCACTGCACATTCACGGTTTTGTTCAGCCGCCTCTTGGAAGATTTAAGGTTGCCTGAGCATGCACTGTGGCACGAACACGGCCATTTTTTTTACGTGATTTAAGACAAAATAATGGCGTAAGAACTTTTATTGCATGGTGTTTGTTCACCATAAACATTCAAGCGCCGCCCCCCCCGCCCCCCTTCTTTCTTTTTTCTGGTCTCGTACAACCAGCGTACCACGACATACCGGAAGAGGCCACAAATTAAAAAAAAAAAAACAAGGTCTAAATTCTCAGACCGCACGAAGCAAGTCGAGGAACTTGAGCATGTTGCATAATGTGGTAGACGGCACGTAATGGCGTCTTATCTATTTATTGTATTGCTCAGTCGCAAAGTATTACGTAAAAACGGATTCATTAAAGGTTACGAAATAGAAGGAGCGCAAACACCAGCAGGAAGTATTCTACCTAAACACGGCCTGCAGAGACGAAATGACCCTGCCCTATTGCGGCCACATTTGCAACGACGCTGCTCCAACACCGAGTGCGGCTCGAAGCTACAAACCGTCTAGACTTCACAGAACTATCCTAATTTCAAGGGCGCCGAAAATTCTCTCGTATTCTCTTTCCCTTTTGCGTTTCGCCGGCACTTTAGACAAAGTCACGCACCAGCGATAACGAGCGCCGCGTGCGGGGGAGTGCGTCAGCACTTTTTCAAAGGCGCCGCGTCCGATGAGCAGCATCCCACCAGGGTCGCTGACAGCCAGGGGCGGGAGCCGTTGGCGCCGGAACTCGGGGAAGCCGCATTAAATGAGATAATGTCCCTTTCGTCATGCAACGGACTCCACACAACATGAACGCGAGGAACTTCAGCGCCGCCAACACACACACACACACACACACACACACACACACACACACACACACACACACACACACACACACACCTCTCTCACTGGCTCTCCCCTCTAGCTTGTGTGCACTACAGTGAGCTGTCGCACGCGCGCTCCGTGGCCTTCACTGAACACACGCCGCCGCTGCGCCCGTCTACAATTCAAGCAATGCGCGACACAGGGTTTCGCGAGTCGTGTGAGCGATATCGAGCAACGCGCGGACGATGCCTCTTCGTCGAACCGCGAAACGTCGAGACGCGCCCGACGACTGCACAAACGCGCGTGAAGGCGTCTACCGCGTCTCCTCGTTCTTCACCACTTCCATCCTGCTCCCCATCTTCCATGCCTGCCCCATCCCACACGCGCGCCAACTGCGCGCGTACAACTTTCAGCGGTTTCGCACTAATCTCGTAACGGCTAAAGGCGGAGGGTAGGGCGCTAGCACGGCGCAGAGAATAAGCACGAGGGAGAAAGAAGGAAAGGAAATAGAGAAGGGGGAGGAGGAAGAAGGAGAGCGGAGGAGTGAGGAAACGTGCCCGACGCCGGAACGATAAAAAAGAGGACGAGGCGAAGAGTTTCCTGGCGCGTCGCAAAAGGAGAGCAGCTTCATTCCGGAAGCGCCGGAGACCGAAGCTCGGGCGCGCGCCCCGCAGACGTCCGTGGGTCATTTGTTGACTCCCGCCGCCATCCTCCCCCTCATCCCTTTCTGCCTCGTCAGTCTCCTCCCACGTAAACAACAACAGTTTTTTGGTGAAACAGTGCGCGGATACAAAAGTGCCGCGCTTCTTCTACCTTCTCTTCACCATGCCCTCTCTTCAATCCTCGTTGAGCTAGTAGAATGCAAAAAACAAAGAGGAAGTAAACAAGAAACAGCCGCGAAAGTAAACGATGACTAAGAGAAAACGCTGGGCGAGCATGTAGACACGATCACATAAGCGGTCCTGTAAGTCGCAAAGAACAGACTGGAAGCGTGAAGTGAAAGCAGGCGCGCGAGCTGGCACGCTAGCCCCGGTGGTGGCCGCGACTCCGCAGAACACAACGCGTCGCGGGTTTTCGGTCGGTCGGCCGTGGGGGTGCCTCGCGCGCCAGCGCGCTTGCGGCGAGCCCGCCAAGGCGTTCGGCCATAATTACGGGCCGATTAATGGCGGCCGCTCGCGTAGCCGCTCGGCGGGAATAAAATAAGCGGAGTTAGCCGTGTAGCGGAGAAAAGAAGCAAAGGGAACGGAGGGCGGCGGGGGACGCGAGCAAGATTAATGGCGCGCATTCATCAAGCGTACGCTAGCGGTCCCTCCGTTTTTGACCCCCACGTACAGTGTATACGCGTACTATTATGCCACAGCGGCTACACGGGCCGCCCGCAGAGTCGCTGCGGCTCTTGCTCTGCCGCATCTGTGTTTCTTTTACACGTCTCGTTCCGGCTCGGCAAGCGCTTGTGTTCGCTTCTCATGTTTACGGCCATTTAGCCCAGAACCTTTTCTTTCTTTTACTTTTCTTGCACTCTCACCATTTCCTCTGTGTCGGCTTTAGGAGATGCTCCATTTTTCCCTTCATCTAGCTTTTTTTTTTTTCCTTCCAGCTCTCTTTCTCTCGGTTTCATCCGTACCATTTCATGTACGAACAGAAAAAAATAAAACAGGAAAAACTGGGACAGCTCTTCGCCGCCGCTGCTTGACGTTTAACGCCGCCACTGCGTTGTGCAATGCTGGGGCACGAAGCGACAGCTGAACACGTGTAAACGTCGCGTGCACCCCCGCAGTTTGCGCGATCATTACGCACTCCGAACTCGGGTCGCACTCGGCGAGCAGGGAATAGATGGAAAGGTGGCCTTGCTTGTACATGGATGATTCTGGTGGCAGTTGGAAAATGCAGGCCACGTGCGTCGATGGTTCGGAAAGAGCGTGTTCGCGTTTAGATTGAGTCGTACGAAAGGGAAAGGTGAAGCCAGCGATGAAGGATGGCTGGCTGAGTGGTGTACGAACAACAATGAGGGGTTAAGACAAGGCCAAGCAGGGAGCGGCATTTGAGGAACATTGCTTTGGTCTCTCAGAAGCACTAGTTCTGAGAAAGTTTCTTTTTTAGTATATATATATATATATATATATATATATATATATATATATATATATATATATATATATATATATATATATATATATATGGTCCATTGCATACAATAGCTCCTTCTCCTCGGTACAGCCCCGCCACGGTGGTCTAGTGGCTATGGTACTCGTCTGCTGATCCGAAGGTCGCGGGATCGAATCCCGGCCGCGGCGGCCGCATTTCGATGGAGGCGAAACGTTGAGGCCCGTGTGCTTGTGCAATGTCAGTGCACGTTAATGAACCCCAGGTGGTCTAAATTTCCGGAGACCTCCACTACGGCGTCTCTCATAATCAGAGCTGGTTTTGGGACGTTAAACCCCACAAATCAATCTCCTCGGTACAACACTTCAAGTCAACATTACTTGAACATGTCAGTTCTAATGCTTATAGTGGACTGTCGTAATGAGAAAAGGCGATCAGACTTGCGCGCGCGCGCGCGCGTGTGTGTGTGTGTGTGTGTGTATGTGTGTGTGTGTGTGTTTGAGAGAGAGAGAGCTTGCGGAGGCTACCTGAATGTCTCGCTTTTTATTCTTCCGAGCCGCCTTCCATACAAGAGCGTCACTCAATTCTCACCCGGTAACGATAAGGATTTGGCTCCTTTTCACCGGCGTTTCTCTTCGGGGCTAGCAGTCGAAAACATAGATGCCCTATCTGAGAAAAAAATAAAGAATAAACGAAATATACTCTAGAACGCAGCCACGACTAGAATACTGGCGCCTCTTTCCAAGAACGAATGTCACCACCGGTGCATCTCTATGCAGGCCCGCCGGGCAAGGTTCGCATGCGAGATAGCGCCGAGCCATGTGCGGACCGGGCCAGGACGACGGGAGCCCGCGGCACGATTCTTTTTGCACTAGGGCATCGTCACCGCCGTCGATCTCGGGAACGTGGGGCACGCCAGCCGGGGATCAAGCGGCGGCCATACCCAAAAACAAAAGAACCTGCGACCGTCAGAATGCGCGAGCGATATACATTGAAACACAAAGCAGCCAAAGAAAACGAAGCGATGGAGAGACGAACAAACCTAAAAACCTTGACGCCTGCGCTTGCCCTGGGAGACGACGAAAGAGTGTAAAGATGCCCTAGAGAGAAACGCCAGGGAGAAAAATAAAATGGCTATTTCTTTTTTCCACCTCCCCTTTCTTTTATCCATGCTTTTTCTCTTTTCCCACGCTACGTCGATGCAACGCAGCAGCGACGGCGGCACCAGCCGAGATTGGCTTCCGGCCAAAGAGCTCCCGAAGTGGCGAGCCAATCCCCGCAAATGCATCACGGTCCCGTCCACGCCGACGCGAGATTCCAGGAGCATCCATCACGGGACAGCGACGAGAACCGGGTCGCCCCGCCAGAGGACGCCGCTCAAAAACTGAAAAACCGACGAGAGAGCGAGAGAGAAAACAAAATGCCCGTAGCGGCTGCCACCTAAAGGGGACAGCCGAGAGACACAGGAGACCGTATCATAGAATACGTGCGTGTATATATATATATATATATATATAATCTAAGCTTTTTTTATTTACTCTTACCATTGGCGTCAGCGATGCCGTTGTAGCCTGGTATGCAGCTACGAGGGAATCAAGGGGTGGAAAGGGACCCATCTTAAGAGGTGGGAGAGCATGCATATAAGCTTAGCTTAGGTGGTCGCGAGAGCGATGATTCGTTCCCTTCCTCCGGGGCACTGCTTCATAGGGGGCCCTCGGACGACCGGCATCTCTTAGCCTTCGCTGCGATGCTTTGCAATATGTACAGGTATGTATATTGCCTATCGTTGTTACATGCTCGTTTTCCACTGATGTTTTGCCCTTCTGCAGCTATTATCTTTATTTTTTTTCTTTTAGATTTCAGCCGCTTACTCTGTCCCCCCTCACCCTTTTTTCTTTTTTTTCCTCGTGTATGCTCGAGAGAGAATCGTGTTGCCCCCTTCTCTTTCGCGAGCTATCCTGGGGCATTTCCACCCCATTGAACGCAAAATCAGATGACCGTCCACGAAAAGAGAACCAGAAGATGAAGTGTAAATAAAGCGAAGCCTCGACATAAACTCTGCAATACGGACGCACAGAAACAAAGGTACAGACGCATTCGCAACTCGCACGCAGAGACGAATTTCTAAGCAATGCCGATGTCTCACTCTCCTTCTTCGGCGCCACCGCCGGCACCACCGCTGTCCCCGAGGCTCAAAAGAGACAGGCAGGAAGCGCATAGTATCGCTCGCTGCCTTGTACAGCTTATATATATATATATATATATATATATATATATATATATATATATATATATTCTTTTCAAACGTCGCAGAGAGATGTGACTTGTAGTGAAGGTGAATTTGGGGGAAAAAAGGGGGAGGGGGGATTCGCAATTCCCTTTGTTTGTTCTACCCGGTTCGTACAGTACACCTGCTTCCTTGCGGGCCGACGTCATTTTGTTCTCCAGACTTTCCTTTTTGTCTTTTCTCTGTAAATGGAGGAGACTCTAAACGGGGAGTCGCAGCAAGTCTTTCCCCGCATTATAACGCCGGCTGCGCCCAACGCTTCGTATAGCTCGCAAACGAGTCAGTGAAGAACGCATAAGAGCACCGAAACCGAAGACAAAAAGAAATGAGAAAAGGAGAAAAACGAGAAACAAAGGCGTTATCGTTACAGCTGTGAAGAAATAACACTTACAAGGTAATGCGCACAGTGGAGGAAGAAAGGGCAGTGCTAAAAAGAAAAAAAAAAGAAGAAAAACTCTCTCCTCCTCTTCCAATAAAAAAAAGGAAGGGCGGGGACTGAGTTATTGGCGAGGGTTCGTCGGAAGAGTCTTGACAAAGTAGAACAATAATAAAATAGGAGGGGGGGGGTATGCCGCCGAAGCGGAGCTGCGCAGCGATAACAATACAGGACAACGGAAAGCGATTGAGTAGAGAAACGTTAGGGGTGAGTGTTTCTGTGCTTATATCCGTAAACGACGTTATATATAGTGTGCAGCGTGGTAGATACACATGACAACCCACGCCGGCGTTTTGTGTACCGCGTGTACACAAGACAAGTGTGCACTATTCAGACGTCACCGTTGAACGGGGCGGAATAAAGCGACTAAGAAGTTACAAAGAGGGAAAGGCGTAAAATGCCAGGCAATAGAAAGAAAAAAGAAAAAGTGGGGCATCCCACGAAAGGCACGCAAGGCGAGATTGTGAAGGGATTCTAAGGAAAGGTAACGAAAAGAAGCAGAAAAAAAAATCTAAGGAAAGAAAGGATACAGAACAAAGGCTGCAGCTTGCGCGAAACCGAAAGACTAATATGAAAAATAAATTCCCACGAAATAAACATAAATTACACCGACGGGCAGTGGCAGGAAGGCAACAAAGAGAAGATGGATACGCCCCAGTCGCTAGCGGCAAGCTATGCGGGGATAACGGGATGGGCCGAGGGGGGATTGACGAAATGTGAACTTCTAAATCCCGGAACCTCCTTGCCCTCTTGTTTTTCACCCCAAGCGTTGCAGCGCGTGCACCTTAGCGCTGCCGGTCGGTAGCCGCCCCTCCCGGTCCTCATCCCCACGGTTCGCACACCTGCCTCCCCCACAGTCCCCACCATCCTGCCCACCTCACCTCCTCGGAAGGGTTTTAAAGGATGAGGCCAGTCAGGCGGCTCTGTTACCGCTCCCCAGAATGAATCTTCCTCCTTCACAAGGCTCGCGGGAAGGCCGCGCGGGGAAAGGGACCGAACGGAAGAAGGGAAAACGGATTGCGGAAAAAAGATTACGCGGAAAGCGTTTTCTGCCAGTTTTGATTTTTTACGGACTGCTGGACCCACCGCTGTAGCTAGCTAGCCCCGTGGCGGCGCTCGCAACGGCAAAAATAAAGAAAAGAAGCTAAAAGGACAGTCAGCGGAAAGAAGGCAAGAAGCGGTCTAAGAAGGAGAGCTTAGGCTAATAAATCACCTCGCTCCGTTGCAAAGCTGCGCTGCAGTGAAGGAGGAGGAGTTAGGGAAATGGAATGAAATAATAATAACCACGCGCACTATGAATGACGAAAACGAGCAAGACAATAGAACTCGAAGAGGGAAGGCAAAGTGAGATAGATCTAGGTCTCAGAATAACATCGTTTAAATTCAATACGTTTCTTCTATCCCTTTCGAGCACTGCGCGAAGGTTCTGCGTGAGGAAGCGAATAAGGCGTATTGTGAAATACGAGCAGCCTTGGAAGCGTACAGCAGTACACGTTGCCACAGAGGAGTAGGCGACGTAATAAGTGTGCAGTGAGGTTTGCTCGAGTAGACGCGGACTGCTCAATTCACGTCCTGTACGCGCGGTGTAACATTTGAAACGGTGCAGCGGTAAGCTTCGTTTGCAGTTTGTAACACCCCCCCCCCCCCCCCCCCCCTTTCGACGCTTGAATTGACGCTCGTCAATTCAAGGCTGAATTGGAGTATGTCGCGCCTCAGATCGCAGTTACCCCATTTTTCTTACGTCGATATTCTTTCGACACAGGCGCTGCGCCTTTCAAGAACTAATATTTTCTGTATCGGTAGCACACGCTTGTTATGCAGCGTGTTGTGGCGCTAACACCTAGCGACATTTTGCTTCGTGTTCAGCAACTCTGATTCACCTCCGGATGGGTGTTGTTAAGGACACAGGAAATAATCTGACAAATATAATATGACGTACGAAACGTCAGCTTCGGACATGTATGACGCAGATACAATAACAGAGCACAAGTATGGCGCAAAAAGAAGAACCGTTTAACGGTCAAATTAATTATTGAAGATTAACCAACGATGAGGGCGGGGCCCCATCGAAAGAAATGAATGAATGAATGAATGAATGAATGAATGAATGAATGAATGAATGAATGAATGAATGAATGAAACGGTCATACCCGCGTCGGATACGTGGATATGAGGCTAAATCTAAAGTCAGCCGGTAGTACACTCAGGTAAGAAAAAGAAAATTCCAGCTCAGACATCAGCGCACCAAATTCTAAAGGCAAGCGCCGCTACGCAAGGGAGGCACAAAGGAAGTGAAGAATAAAGAAAGGCAGAGGAGTTAACTCTGGATGAGCCCGGTTGGCTACTCTGCATTGGGGAAGGGGGAAAGGTAAAGACTGCGAGGAAAAAGAAATTTAAGATAACATTAAGGTGGCCGTTGCAAATTCTTGAGAGCAGTGCTTGCGCCGAGCACATAGTTCACAAGCAGAGTGTGGCTGCGTAGAGCAGCAACGTATGTCTTTACCGCGAAATAGGCCGACGTAAATAAGCAAACGAGCTATTCTGCACGACCCTCCCCCTCTCCCTCACCTCCACCCCGGAGGCGTAAAGACAGCGCTCGTACTTTTCGCCAAAAGGCCGCCTCGTCGTCGAATCAGAAACGTGCTAACGGGATCGGGATGAAACGTAAGCCGAACGCGTATATACGAGCTGCTGATCCTCTTAAGCTATCTTCGCAGAAACGAACAGGTGTACACACAGCTGCCGAGACGGGAACCGGTAAACAACTCGGGGAGATTGAACGGCTTCGTCGGCGCCGAACGCCTTTCTACACAGCTTCGTTATTTCGTTGTTTCCTTTTGTTTTTCGCATTCCTTTTTTACGTGTCCTCCTTCCCTCGACTACTAGGTCACCGAGTGGCCAGAGCCAGCTTAAGCGGGTGTCTAGAGAGGGAGATCAGCCCTCAAAGCTTCCACGCTCTTCTGGGCCGCGCACCATAAGAGGGGGGAGGGGGGGCCCGTGAGCTTTCGTTTCAAGCGGATCGCCGACAACAGATGAGATGAGGAAGAAGAAGTGTATATACATTTTCAACAAAGACAGAAACAACGGACAAAAGATGAAGTTGAAAAACGCGCGAACGATAAAAACGCTTACATTCGAACAGGATTACTCGGAAAGCTTGTCTCAACATTTTCGCACTGCCGAGAAGAAAAAGAGCAAGAAAGTGCGGCGTTCAAGCTCAATATACTTCGCATCCAACAAAAAAAAAAAATCAAACAACAATGATAAAGAAGACGTAGTGTCGATGTTTTCGCGACAAGTGCAGGTAGGTCATGGGCCACGTGCGACACCATTTCCTCGAAGGTTGTGCGACATGAGGTCGTAAGCGGCTTGCTGATACGCTCGATATATCCGCGGGTCCACTTGCTTGCTTCGTAATTGCTATATTATGAATTATCTCCGAAGATCATCCCTCTCAGCCAAGAGCTGCACGTCGCCTTTTAGGAGATCATTGGCAATGATCACTGCGAGTGCCTGAGTGTTGTGTTTTCGGCATGGTGGTGTAAACGACAGAAGTTATAATCCCAGCATCGACATTCGTGTAAATACACGGGCCGTATGGCGATAACAGAGAGAGCTTGTTTTTATGTAATCGAAATATTACAGCGTCAGCATGAGACTATGAAAGGATCACAGAGTGGCTGCTGCTTTTCAATGCAGTCAAACATCCGTATTTGCGCAGCTTGGGTGGATGAGAAAGATGCCGTAACTCCTTGAAATGCGTTATGCATCATCATTATCATCACTTATGTCCGCTGCAGGACGAAGTCCTCTCACGGCGATCTTCACTGCGACCTGTGTTGCGTGAACTGATTACATTTTGTGCCTGCGTATTTTGTTTTATCGTTCATCCCCTCACCTTACTTCCTGTCACGCAAGGCAGCGCTTTCCTTCTTTTGGTATCCATTCCGCCGATCTAATAGATCACAATTTGACCCAAATTTATATTTAGGTTTAATATTTACAACCCGGTGCACTACAGTGACCAGGAACAGAAATACACAGGTTACTGCCGTGTTTGCCAGAACGCGATCGACGCTTAGATATCACTGCATTGCGATTCAACAAGAAAACGCAGACAGACAACGATAACGTTAGAGAGAAAAGAAGTCCAGATAGGTCAGCCTGATAAAGTATGTATGCTTCGAAACAGAAAGGGAAACGTGCGGTATAGACATTTAAAAAAAAAGCAATGGAGGTAAAAGGAAGGGGACGATATAGAGATGGATGTACGACACACACACACACACACACACACACACACACAGAGAGAGAGAGAGAGAGTTCTGAGCAAAGCACCAGACGCCGCACTGTAGAAACAACTACGAAGGCCAACAACTATAGGATATTCTTAGCCCCACATCAATAATGGCCAACCCGTGTGTACAGACTGAGAGCGATTCACTGCACAAAATTAAAAACAAAAAGAAAAAAGCACAGCAACAAAAGAAGGCCAATACGGTATACCGTCCTGTCTGCTCCGTGTACGTGCCGCGCAAATGTGCAGCTCGCACATCAGCAGGGAACACCGCGTCAAAGCGGTCGCGCACGTATGTATAGCCGAACGCACGTCCCGTCGTGACGTTCCCCTAGCTAGGCTCATGAATCATATAAACCCTTCACGCACAACCCCGCGTGTCAGTCATGCCTCCTCCCGTTCCTCGGAAGTCAGCCCCGACACGGCGGCCGGAAACGGAACCTGGCCGACGACGGGCACACTAGAAAAAGCGTGGACGACGTGTGAACGAAGCCCGCGACGATCACACCATGTTCCATCGGTGCGTGAACGACCGACCATATATAGAGGGGCAACCATGCTTCCACGCTTCTTTCTACGGCGTTTCGCATCGCCGCTTCGCTCGCCATTTTGAAGGGGGCGCGGGCGCGCGCGCTCAATTGCGTTTTAGTCTGTCCGCGAACGTGCTGTGTCATCTAGAGATTAAGTTAACGTTAAAAAGAAAGACATCGAGGTACTACGGTCCAAAACAATAATTTGATTACCCCGCCGCAGCGGGAGACTGTGCAACGACTTTTTTACGTCTGGCGCTGCATGAAAAATGGCTTTCTTTCTTAAATTCTGCAGGATCCGATGACGGCGGCACTTCATTACGCGAACAAGATTTTGTTTTTGCGCGTATGCGTTTCGAGATGTGTTCGTGTCGATTTCACTCAATAGCTCGTTCTCGCGTGTCGGCGCACGTGGATCTTCTTCTAATTCACGAAATGAACGATACTACGCACGAGTGACATTTGACCTTATTTTGAACATCTGGATTTCTGTATCGGCAATAATGATGTGTTCCGTGGCTGCCGCATGTCGGTGGAGGCGAAACGCTACGGTGGCCTCCACAGTGCGCGAAGTCACAGCACGTTAAAGGTACACTAAAGAGAAACGATTGTTTAGTTTAGGCCGATAGATTATTATTTTAGAACGCTATTGTCGTTGATTTCGACAGAATAGGTTCAGCATTAGAAGATAAAACGAAGGTTAAAGTTTCGTCTTTGAATTTGGCGCCCAAGTGAAATGAGCATGCACCCTGACACTGTACAGTAGTTAACGTAAATAACAAAGACATTTCACACAAGCACACATCCACGCATTGCCGATTTGCACCAACAAGTGACGAACAACGGTCTTCCAAGTTGAATCACTGTTTCTTCCGAGTCTTCTGCGCGTCCTCATTTATGGATAATTATGTGAACTTAACTGCAAATTCGCTATCCCAGATCGGGGCTTTCTGCGTTACAGCGATATTGTGACGGTGATGAGCTACGAAATAACTTCTTTGCATTACAATACTCTGCATTTTATTAAATTAAGCAACTCGTTACAACAATTTCACATGATTGTTTTGTTTGCCAGATCGCGTTAACTTACGGAAGGACCCATTGTGCAATGGGTGAGAGAACGCGTCAAGCGAGTTACACGATAATTTGCTTTTTTTTTTCCTTTCTTTCTTTCTTTCTTTCTTTCTTTTTTTCTTCGCGCATCCTGAAGGCAATGGAATGCGAAATGCGAATCGAAGTTAAAACGTAAAGGTCGCTAGGACAGTTGTAAAAAAAGAAAAAAAAGCAAGTTTTCAGCCATATTGTGGGTATTTCTGAGGAAGCACTCGTTTGCACCGCGAGCAGCGAATACCACCGATATGCGTTGCTGCTGCACCCCGATGTTTAAAATATATTCAACCGCGCACAAACTACTTCGGCCGTTAAGAAATAAGATAAAATGAGTCGCCTAATTGAAGGAACTGCGCTGACACTCTTCCGATCACGAAATTAGATAGCGTGAAGATGTAAACAAACTTTGAAGCACGAGCGGTTTCCTGGCTGTTCGATTCCGCGTGCGCGTACGGCCCACCTTGGAGGGTAAGCTAACTGCGAGAGAGGAACAAGCGCTGTCAACATAAGAATGCGCGGAAAAAAAAAAAGTAAGAAAACCCTAGACGCGGTTGATTGCATAATGAACTTCTAGGATGCGCTCACCCTTGCACTCCCACCTTCCTTCTTTCTTTATATTGTGGAAAGCCTCTCGTTAAGAGGGTGACGCAGAAGTTCCGCCGCCGTTCCATCGCAGCCTGCACTCACTAAGGTGCTGCAGCCATTTTGGTTTCTTCGCACTTGCGGGCGTAATGTCGCGGTTTTGCCTCGTTGCTCGTTCCCCAGGGATCACCCCCGCTATACGTCTTCCGGGTTGGTTGCGTGTGCGGGCGCCAGGATTTCGCGCGCTCTTGAGACGCGCGTACCCCCTGGAGACTTGTGCACGCATCACAAGCCTACGTGCGCGCTCGCACGCATATTCTGCTGCATCCATCCAGCTGAAGGTTGGTTCTCGAGCGTGCACTTCGCCCGTGTGACAAGACCAGCATGAAGGTGTACGCTTTTGTGTATATACATACCAATGCTGAGGATGCAACACTTCATTGCATTGCCTCATTGAACACGGTGTCACGGGTTGCGCGCGAAGCGGCGACTACGATGTGCACCTTAGCCATGATATCGCTGAGAAGTTCAGGTGAGTCAAATGCGGAAACTCAGGTTATGGCCGTTAACCTGCAGTAAATCCACTGCAACATGGAAGAGGAAGGAATTGCCTTGTAGTGTGACGCAGGAGAGCGGTTGACCAAGGTGGAACAATGGCGTAATATGACAAAATGGAGAAAGGATATCACGCCAAGTGAAGAAAGAAGAAAACGCACGTGTTTGCGTTGTATATTCATACCACGGTGAGGGAGTCATTTGGCTCGCACGCTGTTACGAGAGCTGCTACGACAATTCGTCGAACGGTTCTTATTCCGTAGGTTATGTGGACCAAGCTCTCAGTACGGCTCTTCAGTCCACGCATGCATAGCATAATAAATACATGTCATAGATAACGTGACAAGTGGGTGATTAGTCATCCTGGTCCAGTCTATAGTTATTCTTTTGTAGCCGTTTGTGTAGCGTCTTTGTAGCCGTTTTTGTAGCCGTCGTGTAGCGACGCAAAGGCCTACAAATTAAGTAATGGAGACTATTTAAGTAATTAATTATTTAATTAATTAACTGGATGCCTCATTGAGTCTTACCTCGCCTAGACAACATATGTTTTACGACAAACTTAAATGTGTCGTCTTGCTCGTCATCCGAGTGCATTTGAGAGTATCCTGCGGCAGAATGAACGAGATGCGCCCAAGAGGAACGACGACAGAACACTATAACAGGATTATTCCGTGACTTCATGTCTTCTTCTAAAGCACGCAATCACATTTGCGGAAACCTGCGCTCTTACGACTACAAGGAAATGCGACCCTTTATTCTACGTTTATCCCGAGAACTTTGCGCTGAAGACTAGTACGTATTCTCGCAAATTTAAAAGGGCGTACGACTACCTGCTAGTTGCGTTTCTTCCATCACTTTGTCTCACTCATACCACTATAACGTCAGTGCAGGGTAAGAGCTAGACAAGTGTCGGATTCGCCTACGCAGCTTTCCCCGTTTCTCTGTATATTTTGGACTCGCATAATACCTCGAACAAAGAGGAAAGAAATAAATCTGCGTACTCCCTACGTGAATGCTGTGACGTGCTACAAATAAAGAAATTAAAAAAAAAACATGAGGCGTGGGGAGCTTATGAATCAGGCTGCTGCAAGCATTCTGTTAACACAAGATTTCCGTCAGGCACACTCCAACACGTGCGAAATTCTTCGGGCAGAATAAAGCGGAGAAAACGAAAGTTCATCGCGAAGCAACAACCTAAAAACGCAGAATAACCGCAACCGGGCTTCGTTGAAATCGCCAGATGAGAGACAAGAGAGGACGGCTCTCCATTACGCGGGAGGGTCGCGTCGCAGACGCGCTGGGACGAGCACTGCGACGAATGGCAAAGCGCGTCGCCCGCGAGAAAATGAAGACTCTCGAAGGCTGGAGAAATCAGCGCACCGTTTGTGCGAGGGCGTCGGTGAAGACGAGTTGGAGAGGGAGGGAGTGCGGTTCCACAGATGCACATGGAGAAGGGATCTCAGAAGACGCTGCTGAGGGTCCTGCCATTTGCAATATTAATCACGCCGGCTATGCGCGAGCGGGAAAAAAAAATCAAATTTTCCCGCCCGGATAAAGCACCTACGCACGCGGGGCCGGTACATCGGAGTTGAAGAATGAATAATGTGGACGCCTAACGGCAACAACACAACCAGGCGCGCATAGCGAAGAGGTATAGAGTCGAGCCTTTCTGTCAAGTGCGTCTGTCTCTCGGCGCGCAGCGGTATCGCGGGGGCGCTCTCTTCGACTCCACCCCTGCCCGTCTCCCTCATTTTTCTTTTTCTTATTCTGAACCTCGAGAGGAGAAAATGCGCTGTCGAAAGAAAGCTCATCAGCAGCATCCCTTCTTTCGGCGACCGCGGTCTCTGGTTGCCGACTGAGTCGTGGTGCTGCGCTTGTTTTCGTCCGTTACGACCTGCTATTTTTTTAATCTTCTATTTCTGCTTTCATTCGCAGCATTCGTACGTCTTCTCTTTTGGTTTTGCATGAAAGTGCACGAGGACGCAGCCGTAACCCTTCGCTCCGCAAATTTACGCTCCCCGTCTCGACCATTTTTGATGGAGAGAACGGGCGAGACCAGAATTCAAAAGCAGGTGAAAAATGAACGCCTCCAAGTTCGCAGTGGAGTGCGCAGGAAAGCGGTGTTTCCCGGTCCCGCGCATTGACGCCGATGATTAAACAATACTCCACAAAAGCCCCACAAGTCTCTTTTTGTTTTGCCTTTTTCTTTCTTCTTTTTCTGAACACTTCTCACGCCGTCTCGAAGAGTATGTGCTGACTGGTGAGCACAACTAGCCTGCCATAAAAATCAAAATACGTTCTTACTTTTTGTTTTGTTACAGCGAGCGTTTTCTGTTGTCTACGTTCCTTAATCAAAACAAAAGAAAACAAAATAAAAATGAGTAGGGAAAGGAAATTTATCCGTCGTATCCATTCATCGGGCAATGCCGCAGCGAATAAGCGTTGAAAGAGAAAACTGCCTCTGCGATTCAGAACAGATGTGCCTTTGTCCGTGATTGCGCGCCTCTGCCACACTTGGCTTTCATTTCCTTTTTTTTTTTTCGCCGCAGTCGACCTCTATAATGTGAAATTTTTAAAAGGCCGCCCTACCGGAGATAACGGTTCGACAAAAGAGACGCCCGGCCCGAAGAATCGATGTTTCAAAGCCGGCACCTCATTTACTCTCCCGAGAAAGCGTCGCACTAAATCTAGTCGCACGTTTTCAACAAGAAACGAAAAAAAAAAGATGTTGCGACAAAAGAAGCGGAGGCGATAGTGCCAATACCACGACGATCAGGACTTCTGGCCGAAAACGAAAATTAAGGCGCCTCCCGCCTGAGATTTGCCTGTGCCTGCGTTCCACGCGTGTAGAACGTGTATTGTCGGTGATTCCTTGCGGCGCGCGAGCGAGACGTTTGGTGCATCGGAATTTCTTGCAAAATGAATGCGTAGAATTGTGCCGTGAGCGAAGATGCAAAAATGCAGAACGTACGTACGTACGTACGTACGTACGTACGTACGTATGTATGTATGTATGTATGTATGTATGTATGTATGTATGTATGTATGTATGTATGTATGTATGTATGTATCATACCACGTCCTTTCTCGCGACAATGACGCTGGCAATTTCTTCTCTGCCGTACCTACTGCCCAGGAGTCCGGAGGTGTCAGAGAAGCCGTAAAATCTTTGGGATCCGCCTGTGGGATGTGGAATGTTTTACATAGGGTTTACATAGCGTCACACGAAGGCCTTCCATGGATTCAAGGACCGTACAGTCACAAGCCAAGCTTATTCGACAATGGTCGCCCACGTCACTTGAGCCAAAAGCGACCTATGTCTTGTCGCAGTACCTTGAAGTCGACAGGTCTAGAAAAAGAGAGAACGCTGGTCTAGCGACCAGTGCTCTATCTTTCTCTCTCCTCCTTACCTTATCACCTTTTCGTTCGCTCTCTCTTCTTACCTTCTCACTTTATAATTGTTTTCGCCGGCGCGGTTTAGCAAACTGGAAGTGAGTCTCGTGAGCCTCCCTGTATTTCCTTTCTCCTCTTCCTCTGTCTTTCTCTCTCTGTCTTAGCGATCATGTGAAGTGTAGCGAAACCTATGGATAGCATAAGCGAACGACGGCAGAGAATTATAAATTAGGATTCTGCACTGACCATCGCTGATCGCCGCTTGTGGGGAGCCAAGTAAATGGAACAGCCACGAAAGAATTTGTCGCACGCAGTGGGTGACTTCTCTGCAACACGTTACTATCCCTCAATAACGATTTTATAACACTGCATTTCAGCTTTCGTTGCTGTGCGTGCAGGTAAATAATAATAATAATAATAATAATAATAATAATAATAATAATAATAATAATAATAATGGACCATCAATAACGTTTAAGAAGTTGGCTTCACCTTACTTGTAGTCTACGTGCGGCGAAGCACGATTTACAGGCCGCCAAATCGTGTCGAAAAAAAAGGGGGGAGGGGAATAAGAATACAGCAACTACGATACTGTTGACTACAGCAGATAACTCGCAAGATAACTCGCAACATTAACAGCCACAGTAATGCCTAAACAATGTTGCTCTTACGTAACCGCCACGTGTTTGAATCAGATACACTAACTCAACCGATGACTTCTAAGCTGCGATTCCTACATACATTCCAGTTCCGTTTTCGCGAGAAGATCACTTGCGTTGATTATAGGTCAGCCTATCAAACAGGAAAAAAATTAACATAGCTAGATCAAAACTCATTAATTCATGTTCGGTTACAACATTCTGATTGAATAGAGCCGGCACATTACACGACACGACGTCTCAGTACGTGGTGGACAAATTTAAATTAGAACAGCACCTACGGAATGTGAGAGAGACGGAAGTGAAATGAATGTTTGTAAACACAGCCGTTATTCCGCTGGCAAAAGATGAGATTTTGTTTTCGTGAAAACAAGATCTCACGCACTAAAATAGGCGCGCTTCCGTTCTTTCTCTTTTTCTTTATTTCCTATTTTAGCGCTGAAACGCGGCCCGAGCGTGAATGATTTTCTCTCGACTCCCGTTGGATAGAAAGCGGAAACCTTGTTGTGCTGGCATTACGAGCCTCACGGCAATCATCTATCTGAGAATCTATCTGAGAAAAAAGAAAAGTGCCGCCATTTACGAATTCATCGAGGGCGCAGCATCTCCACCACGAAACACCTGACGCCTTCCCTCATGCAAATGCCCGTTCTTTTTGTTTGTTTTTTTGCTGCAGCAGTTTCAATCCGAAGTTCGATAAATAGAGCCAATTTCATGACGCACGCACGACAATCGAGAAATAGATAATTTCTTTTTCAATAATAACAACTTGACGCGACTCCCGGTTGTCCGCGCGATCTGACCTTTTCTTCGTTTTCTCGCGTTTCTGGGATTGCAGAAAATTGAAAAGTGGGTAGTGACTTAAACGTTTTTTTTTTTTTCCTTTCCTTCCTTTTGCTTTATTCTCCTTAGATAGTCTGCGTTGCGCAAGCGTGCGGCGCGCAGTCGACCAGAACTCATGCATGAACGGGAACATACCGCGACGCCAGTAAGCCTAGATGGAGGTAAGTACACCAAAACAAACAGGGTCTGCATGAGTCTGCTATTTGCCATAAGCGTAGGTAGGAGCAAGTCCGAGGATACGAGCCGGCTGCCTAGTTCAATATTTCTGAAGACAAGCAGAACTCGGTTCTTTCTTTCTTTCTTTCTTTCTTTCTTTCTTTCTTTCTTTCTTTCTTTCTTTCTTCTTTCTTTCTTTCTTTCTTTCTCTTTCTTTCTTTCTTTCTTTCTTTCTCTCTATCTCTCTCTTAACCAAGCTTATGTTCGTGGGCTAATGTGTGTGGCGAAAAATAAAGGTAGAACAACAGCTCGACGTCCAAGATGACGGTTAGCGAGGTAAATCGCAAAATAGTTCGGCTTATCTCCAGCGCATCTCACGTTCGCCTTACCCTGCGTGTTCCCATTCTCCGAAAGCTGACGCCCAGCGGGCACAAGTGACGCAACCTGGTTTCGAAATCGCGGCTCAAGTCGCGCGAACCACGCAGGTGGACACGGTTATGGCGACATGGGAGACCCGCAATGCGATCTGAATCACCGACCTCGACGTGGTATTTTCCAGTATTATATTTTCCAGTATTTTCCTTCTTCCTCCAGCGCGGATACTTGCTTAACTTTTCAAAAATGAGAAATTCGCTCCTTCGTTTCGAATTTCGCCTCGTACGACGAATGAATCCGTAATCGCGGTTGTGATGCTGCGTCACTACACGGCAATCAAGTCACTGTTGGTCTCAAAGTAATACACCAGCGCCACAGCAGGGCGTAGCTTTGTATTATTCTGCGTAAACATACGCCAGACAACCGTCGCTGCTTAGGGAGGTCTCTTTCTACACGCCTAACAAGAACTTTATGGCAAAGTGAATAAGTTACATGTCATTTACATAGGTGATGCAAGTTTAAAAGGAAAAAAATTATCACCGCCAGGATGAGATGAAGAAGCAAACAAAAAGCCGAGGAATCCTCCTTTCTTTGTGCTCCGTACAGGCGGTGTTGATTCTTTAATTTGGGCACGTACCGACGAGCCCGCTTTTCACCGCTTGTTCAGCATGTAAACCTTCACTCAAATATTCGTGTTTTAACAATATCACAGATTATATTGGCACAATATTACAGAGTACTACCACAGCATTACAGTGCAACATTCGACAAACTAGCCTGATATTGTATAATCACTCTTCAGCTACATGGGCAAAAAAAAAAAAAAGAGGAAGAGACGCCCTCTGTTAAATAATTAAACGAACTCACCAGTCTAGCGAACCCAAATTACGATACGACTCTGAAAGACATCGTACTGGGATTGCTCAAAATAATTTTGGCCAACCCAATTTCTTTAACACGCGCGAAAGTTTAAGTACGCGAGTGCTCATTTCGCCTCCGTATACACGCAGCCGCCATCGCATTCGAAACAAACCCGAGTGACGAAACTTAGCGGCGCGAAAGGCGGCGGATCTCTACTTAAATACGGTCACTAAAGTGAACATTAACAGGCTCAGTCCCCAGCGGCATTGAAAGGTGAGTAAGTAAATGAGTACTGTAAGTACCACCCACTAAAACAGCATAGATGCATTCATCACGTCGGCTTCCACTGGCGTAAAGCTAAAATGACGCAGCTAATGAGGAGCGACTGATCCGCCGAGGAATGCACGGCCAGTAGTTATCAGAGCAAGGAAGGAAGGAGGGAAGTAAATAGCAGAGAGGGAAATGCGGGGAGTTTAATTGGTCCAGGACAACCGGTATGCTATCCTGCACAAGGGAAAGGGGATGGAGTACATTCAAGCATCCAGAGAAAATAGAGAGGGAGAGAAAGCAGGCACATAAAGAACACCGTCAACGTCAAATCGCTCCTGAATGGTATGCGACATCACAGTGACAGTCTTCCTGAGCGCACAAGTACAAAGTCACATATACATTCATTGGACTCGCACGAAACGATGTCCAATAGTATCGCAGTCTTTCCTAAATTTAGAGGCTACGGGATAATTGAAACGTAGCCGAGCTTGTGCACCCTTAAGAGGAATGCCTGCAGCGCTTTCACTGCGTGGCTTATAGCCTCTCGTGACATGCCGAATAAATAAGAACTGGAGCGTTCGCGCACGCGCAGTGCGAGCAAAGATATTCTCTCCTGCAGTGTCCCCGCACGAGTGACAACGTGAAACGGCTGTGAGCCACAAAGCGCCCTCTTAAAACAAGAACGGCGAGGTTTAAAAAAAAAATCTCATTCGTTCTCGCTCAATACTCAATTTATACGGGAATCTGGCCTCTCTTCTCTCTTCGTTCTAATTAGAGAAACCCTGCTTGAGCGAGAAAACAATCTTGTTTCAGGGTGAATTACAAGTAGTCCCAACCATTACTGTGTTTTTTTTTTTCTTCCAGATTCTCGTTTCCAAAGAGAAAGGAGCCTGTCGGTCCTAATTACGAGATTAATCTCAGCCCACATATTACGTACTCAGTAGGAGTCACGATTAAGGGAGGGGACAGAAAGCACCGAAGACCCGGGGAAAATGAGCTCTGCATATATATAGGCGGCGCCGGAAATAGGAACCAACGTCGCGCGGCAGGCAGCCTTAATGCTTCGCGAAGCGTGCTCAAATGTGCTCGCGCAATTGATCAGCTCGAAGACAGCCATTTATGTATATTTTTAAAGGACTACACTATGCTCTGTTTGTAGAAGACGGGACATTTACATTGCGGAAGAGAAGGCAGGGCCGGTGCTTACTGCTTCATACGTATAGATCGCACCGATACATACTGTGCGGTCCTGCGTCTAGTGTACCAGATTACTGAAAACACAGCGTCGATAACAGAACGACAACGCTAGCTGACGAGCGTTCGTAGAAGCTGCATGCTATGCCTAACCATATGCATGACGATCCTCATTCTTGCGCTTCGTAAACGTATTCACACTAATCAGCGTTCAAATATGCGTGATCCGCGGACCTGTAGTAGTGTCGCTGTTCCGCAAACACGACAGTTCCTATGAAAGTTCTTGCTTGTCGCCATTCTCGAGGATTATAAGCGCATCGTAACGTGCGCACGAAATTCACTGCTGTCATAGTTGCTTTCTTGGTGAGCGTTATTGCAGCTCCTTTCAATTCATCCTATAAACTTATGCTATCTATCTATCTATCTATCTATCTATCTATCTATCTATCTATCTATCTATCTATCTATCTATCTATCTATCTATCTATCTATCTATCTATCTATCTATCTATCTATCTATTAAAAGCCCAAATACAAAAGGCAGGGATGGCGGCTAAACAATAGTAACGCTTCGCCGTGTCGTAAAGCTGGCAACGAAGTTTACGTTTTCCAGATGCCGAGCAAGGACTACGATGTTCGCAGTAGTAACGTCACGGACGAAAACAAACTCAGCCCCGAGCTTATAACTTCTTCTCGACAGCACAACCGAGCCTATATTATACTTACTATCCTTAAACGCGTTTCCGAAATAAGAAACGTCAGTCGTCTGTCCTAAATGGAACAACGCGCGAGCGAGTCTATCGAAGTGCGATACGACTAAACCTTCTCTCGGCAAACAGTCGAAACGCGTCGGGACACGAAGCTAGAGAGAGGCGCGCGCGTTTTAAAACGGGAACTCCGAAAGCCGTCAAAACGCGACGCACGGTAAGCGCGCTTCGCCGCACGGCGCGCGCGTTCGGCGGGTAAAATGCGTAAAAGCGCTTCAGCGGGGGCGAAGCTTGCGTTTGGTTCGTTGCGCGCGCAAATGCAGCAGGCCGAAGCCTCAACAACGCGTCGCGCCACGGTGAGCGGCTCGGAAGGCGGAAATGCATTATTATTATTTTTTTTTTTTTGCGCTCTACCTCGTTCCTCCGTTCTGGCGTCGCCTCAAGTCGCACGCCGACGTTTCTCCCCGCGCGCTAAGAAGGATTTGCTGCCATTCCCGACAGCCCTGTTTACTTGGCGCGCTCCGCCTTTCACGCCGAAAGCCCCTTTAGGTGACTTCCGCAAATCGTTACGACAAACGTCTTCGAAAATGGAGCGTCGTATTATGCTTCTAGAGACGGAAGGGGAAAAAAAAGAAAGACGCGTACTAGCAGAGAAAGGGGTGAATAAGGGAAAAGAAAGAGAAGAAAGGAAGACAGGCAGTTGGGGAATCTTGGCTGAGAAAAGCGGAGACATACGAACTACATGAAAAATTTACAGTGCTCGACCGAGGGTTGATGCAAGTGAATTCGACGCGCACATTGCCATTTGTCGGCACGGGACGCTGGTTTGTTCTGCGAGCCGCTTGAGCAACGGACAAAGCGATATTTCGTGCGTCGTGTTTCGAAGAGTTGACATCTCTCCCGAACGGAGTGCTCTCTGCAGACCAAAATGCGTGGCTTCGCTTTAATAAAACGCAAAGGCCTGAGCGGATTCTGAAAACTCAACCGTAAATGGGGCGCGCTGTGCGTATAGCGTTTCGCTTCAAGGAAGCGTAGGGAATGCCCGGATGGGAAGAACGGCGAGCACATGGATCACTTTCGAGGAATTGTGCTGAAACAAGGATTGCTCGGCGATTTGCAGGCCTTTAAGAAAACGGCGAAGGACGAATGAGTTAAGTTTCTCTTCTCAGCACTCTGACCTTGAGCGTGAGGATAAATTTTGAGAAAAGCGAAGTGACACGGAATTCGTGGCGTGCCTCTCGAGGTCAGCTGGCCAAGGCCAGATGGCGTGGACTCTTCATTTTACAGCGTCATTGTCTGACAGAAGCATACGACGTCATATGCTCCCTACGGGAGCATATACAGTATTTGTGCCTGCGCGGTAGTTCCTCCGCAGTGCATGGTTGCAAGCGGCAAATGGAAAGCAGACGCGCGACTCTGCCTCCCTGCGGAAGGCTATACGGTAACTCTAAATCCAGCCAACTCGAAGCGTCACCTACATGCCACTGAATCGTTGCTGGCTCATAAGTCTCAGGTGCTAGGCCTCTGCAGCTATAGGCCTCTGTGCATCATTTCTTCCCGCTATAAGTGGAGGAGAAGTGCTTTTAAGCTTTCTGACTTCATGACTTTTCTAAATTGAAGTCAAGCGCCGAGTGCACGAACGTTTCACAGACTTATCGCGTGGCTGATATATTTTCTGAGAGCCATCCACTAAGGACGCAGGCGGTAGCGAGACACCTTTCACGTCATCATGGCGACAGCCAAGCCAGTATATGCAGACAACTTCTCTTTCGAAGCATGCCATTCAAGATTCTTCGACACTGGAAGGTTAAAGGTTTTTCGAGGGTGTCTTAAAGGCAGCATGTACAGTGGTGAACCGCATATAGCAGAATGCGTGTCGCACCGGAATTTGACGCCATAAGTTATACACATGTGAGGATTGCTTGCAATCCTCACATGCTTAAGTGAACTAAAACTGAGACGACTTCAGCGGATAGTGTGCGCTTCTCATTCGCCAGTGCAACCCGATAAGCCACGCGAACTTCACTCGATAAGGTTCCACTACCACGCACCGGCGAGTAACAGCAAGTATTCCCCGCTTTCTACGAGTGAACGAACTCTCCACTTGGACGTCCCGTAAAAAAAAAAAAAAAGAGGAGGCAGAACCCTCGTCGGACAGGCTTTTCGCCACTTCCCGTTTACTTCCCGCTCCGTCCGGTCCACGGGAGGAAGCAGGACGCTTCCGTTCGACACGGCCCTCGGTTCCAGCTGCACTCACATCTTTATATTCCCTTTTTTTTTTACGTTTTCTTCTTCCTCTCCTCGGCGTCCCCATTTTTCCCACTCTGGCTCTACTAACTGACCGTTCTCGGGCGCAAGGGGTCAGTCTTCATACTCAGACGAAGTTACTGGCTTTATTTTTTATTTACTATGCGCTTAAAAAAAAGAAAGGATTGCGGTGACACAGCGAGGGCGCTTTACAACAGCAAGAAACCACCAGCGATACATCCCAGCACATTATTGTTCCTGTCTCTTTTCTCTTGCGAGAAGAGTCCCGCGGAAGAGAAAGGCAGCGAAGAACAGACCGAGGGGAAAAAAAAAAAACAAAGCGAGGTCATGAAAGGGGTAACAACAAGAGGGCCCCAGAAGCCGCGGACCGTAGCGACTGCGTCGCGACGTCCTGCACTGGAGCGCGAGCCTCAAGAAGCGCCAGAGGCAGCTCCGCGGGAAGTTCCCATTAAAAGCCCCCCGTCACTCCCGACGCACGTGCCAAAAACAGGGCTCGGCTCGGCTCTCAAT
Organism: Hyalomma asiaticum; assembly: GCA_013339685.2. Classification (NCBI taxonomy): domain Eukaryota; kingdom Metazoa; phylum Arthropoda; class Arachnida; order Ixodida; family Ixodidae; genus Hyalomma; species Hyalomma asiaticum. The sequence goes on along the minus strand of CM023485.1, from coordinate 104,733,817 downwards.
AGGCCACAACTGGCGCCAGAGGCGAATGGCGGCAACTGCGCAGCGGCGGGCCACGAAGCCGGGATATCCTTTCGTCGTTACACGAGGGAAGACAAGAGCCTGTCGTGAAGACCGGCGACCCGAAGAAGGGCTTGTTACGTATCATAGAGCCCAGTGTGGTCTGTTCCAACGACAGAGCAATGCGAGGGAATCGTTAGGCGTTTCTTCGGGGCCAATCACGAGTTCTCTGCTCGGACCTAACTGCGGCGCTTCGTGAAGTGGCGGTGGGATTGTGAAAGTCTCTGTATATCTCCACCGACGTCGGCGCCAACAACTTTTTAAATGTCTGCTGAGCTACGACACGCAAAGGGCGCATAGATGTTGTGTAGAAGTTAGAACTGCATACATAGACTGCTAGTCCGTAATTTCTCGTAGCACCTCTACTATAAAAGCAGATTTAGCGCAAATATGAGAAAACAATTTGTGGGGATACCAGATGAAGTTGGCCCGCCGGTTTACTGTGACGTCACAGGCAGCACGAACAAACCTTCACGGCTACGGACGTTACGTAAAGGTCGAAAATATAAAATAATTTTCTATCATATTTTCTTCAAAACACTGTACGATGTGCTGATTCTTAACCATATTTTTATGCTGGCAATTAAGAAACGTAATGGCAGGAACATTTCGGTTGTATGTTAGTTAACTGTATCTCTGCGCTGATTTCCATTTGCGCATTGGGATCTTTGTATGTAAAAGATATTTTAAATAAACGCTGCACTCACCACAAAGAGCGACGGCCACTATCAGTCCCAAAGAGAGTGAATCTGAAAACAGAAAAATACAGTAATAAATTATCTATCTATCTATCTATCTATCTATCTATCTATCTATCTATCTATCTATCTATCTATCTATCTATCTATCTATCTATCTATCTATCTATCTATCTATCTATCTATCTAATCTGCCGGCCCGCCGTTGCGTCGCAGGCATGTCTGACAGCGTTTGGCTGCTGAAGACCATCATATGTCCTTTTATATTCTAATTAAATTTAGGAAAGTATAACGAGGAGAAGAAGAGGCCGCGGAAACATTAACACAATAAAGCCTCGAGGGCGAGGCTCCACTGACCGGACTCCCAGCTTTCCGAGTCAGGACCACGCTGCCGCAGTATACGCTGCCTTGCCTCCGTCGCGGCCAGCCAAGCGCGCTCGTTCTTATAGATGCGCATGAAACGATGAAGGAAGTCGTGCGAGCGCGCCCGAGCTCGGAGGAGGGACGGCGCCGAGAGAACCGAACCGTGGTTCGTGACACGCAATCTCGGCGCAGAAAGGGACAGATTCCAAAAACGCCATGCCCCACGGACCCGTCGTCCCGAAAGACAAAGCGGGAAAAAATTCGTCCCCTCCTCCCTCCACCTACCGCCCCCATTTCTTCTTCTTCGTCTTCTTGTGTGGCGTCATAAATCAGGAAACGATGACGCGTGGTTGAAGGAACTCCCGCTTTGGTTCCCGCAGCTATGGTGCCGCCTCGGGCATCGCTCCTAAAAGCACGTTTTACTCGCTCTCTTTCCCTCGCGAACATTTTCTTTCATTTTTTATATATATATCTAGGAAGTCGGCGAACTTATTCGGCGGTGGCAGTGGTGGTGGCGGGGACGACCGATCCTCTCTATATGGAAACAAGCTTTCCGCCAGCTGGACACACCCGAAGCGGGCAAAGATTGAGAAAGAATGGCGTACATCGAAGGCAAGAGAGACAAAAATGCGCATATAACGAAACAAGAATGCGGCAGCCCACGGGGCCGTGGGTGAATCACATTGTTCTGCGCGCAAGGTGTTGCGAGCCACCGAAAAGGACGACGCGCTTTTTTTCTCCCGGCCGCAGCCCCATTATAGTTCGATGCCTCTCGGGGTCCCTGCATTGAGTTTCTTCTAGTTTTATATGGCGCATATAGAGCTCGACAAGCGTGATGTAGTTTGTGGTGCGCCAATGGAGGATTCGGTATAATCTCCGAGCTCGTAAACACTGCCGCGGCCGACTGTTATACTGCTGAGCGTGCATGGCTTAGAATCACGCTATTGACGAACGTAATAAGTGCGAAGTGGGTGTCTTAGTGAAAGACTCATCACGCATGCAGTCTTGCTTTTAAATCGTAAGAGCAGTGTATAGATTCCTAACGGACACGAAATTCGACCTGTAAAATGCCAGAACACTCTAGGCCCAACGCTGATCTGTTTTGCGTTGCTGATTCGCCTGCGACCATCGCATGAAAATTCTCGGCCCATAAAAGCTTTCAAGCTAAGATCCTTCGTAAAAACAAATGCTACTCAATCATCACGATGTTTGAGATGTTATTAGAGAAGCTGGACGGCGGGTCATTTGCAAACAGCGCTTCCATTGACTGCAGTTTTATTTCGCTAACACGTCAATACGTGGTTGCGAAGGAGCCCCCGGTGAACTATAAATCTTCACATGCACGTCAGGCAACAGCGCGGGCTCTTATAGCATTTCGCCGGTGTTGGAGCCATATAGGAGCAGCAATAATAATTCTAACTATATGCATAAAGTTCAGCCGTAACATGGCACAATGTTCAACATACGATAAGCAAAATGCGACACTCAGTAAAAGAGAGAGAGAGAGAAACAAGCACGTGAAAAGCGGAAAAGCAATATTTCAATTCAGGCCCGTTATTTGGGGTCGGTGTTCGCAGTCAGCCAACTGACTTCGCAACTATAACTCCTAGCATAAAATTTGCTCCGTACCGTATGACGTAAGACATTCTTCTTTTGCACTGTTACAGGCTCAGGGTCGGTCGTGCAATGTGCATGTGTATACCTACGGAAGAACAGACAGTCGAGATTATTGCCAACTGTATTAAGACAGCCGGCTTTAATGTAGGCTACCTTCCGACATGAGTGCAATTAAGCAATAGGTACGATGACGTAGGTGTCTAGCTGCAAACAAAAAAAAATGCCACGGTTAACCCGCGGAGCAGCTAAACGAAGACAAGAGACGTAATAATGATTGCGATATGATCATGAGGCACATTGCAATATAATGGTCGGAAAATTTCCACGGCCTGAGGCGCACAGACACTGCGCAGTACACGGCCCTCTCGCATTTCGCCATCGTCGAGATGCGGCCGCCACGGCCGGTTTTGAACCTCTGTTCTTGGACCCACGGCCGAGTTGGAACCTAGCGCAGCACTGTATAACCACCGAACCACTACGGTGGCCCACGAACACCAGACAGAAGGCACAAACACGAGGTCGTGGAGCTGTAGCGCTTGTTGACTACGAAAGTCCTAAATTTCGCTGAATTCCATTTGTGTAAGAACGTGGCGTGCGACCAGCGTTGGACCAGCGTCAGACCAGCGTCCGACCAACGTCCGACAAGCGTTCAATCGTGCGAGTTCGACACACCGACGTACAACGTTCTTATGCAGCGCTTCGCGCAACTAGAATGTGCTACGAGATTGTACTATAAGAACCTTTCAAGTGCACTCTACAGCAACGCCGACGTCACGCAGGTAACAAAACGAACAGCGTGTAAGCAATTCACAAAGTTGCACACGCTCGTCTCTTCTTCACCGGTGGCACTTTCTGTCTTCGTCGGGCCCCGTACCTCGAAAACTTCGCTAGTTAGATTTCACCGTCGGACTTTAAACGCAAAATACGTTTCACTCAAACCAAAGCCGCGCAAACGGACAAGAGTTGTCTGAAGACACGACATCGCGTCTTGCAACGAATAATTAATGATGAAAGCTTCCACAACCACGCAAGGCACAGCAACTTGAGCCGGCAACTTTCTTTCCTTCACCAACCCGTTCCCTCGTACGCTCAGTCTGGAACTAGCACACAAGGGATTCACTGCGTGCTGCTTCAGGTGAAGCGAGGTTCCGGCAGAAAAAAGAAAGCAGAGAAAGGGAGGAAGGTGTAAGGTGGTGGCAGTAAGGAGTGGGGGAGGGGGGCTAGCGAAGCCGCAAATAGGAGCGCGGGCAATGAAAAGGAGCGTTCCATGCGCGCGAAAATGTCCGTCATAATGACCGCTGGTCGAATGAATAAATAAGCGCAGGACGGACGTGTTGAGTACACACACACGCACACGGGCAATGAGCGGAGAGTCGGACCATCCGAGTGGGCGCAGAGGGCTAAAGATAGGAACGGCAAGGAAGTTCTACGAGACAGCTGAGGAGAAAAACCTGCAGGGTGATTTCGCTGCCAGTTACGCTCCGAGCGCCATCGCGCCCGACGAGTTCGCCCGCGCGCCACGCAAGGCTCGCAAGAGTAATTAAAGGAGAAATAACGCGAGTCGTTTTGGTGCGGCCGCTAAACTCAATTTTCTCTTCCTTTTGAGCACCGCGTTTACAACCTCACCGCAAACTATACACATAAAAAAAATGTTTGCCGGGATGGAATGAGCGAGGTTGTCATAAAATGGTGAAATGCACGAGTTGCTGGAATTTGCTGCTGCCTAAGAGCTACGCGTGTATTATATAGGGAGGAAGCAAGTCATGCATGGCTTCTAACTAAATGGTTTTATTCTGACGGCGCAGGGAATACATACGCCAACGATTCGTGACGTGAAGTTTGAAGTTTATTCAAAGTTGATGCATATATATACAGACATAGAAAGAAACAAATAATTTAAAAAAAAGGTGCACAATAGGGTTTTACGTGCTGAAACCGCGATGTTACATACGAGGCGCGCCGCAGTGTGCGACTACGCATTAATTTCGACCGCGCGGAGTTCATTTAACGTGTTACTAGACCCAAGAGTACGGGTGTGTCTTCGCAGTTCGCCCACACTGAAATCCCGGCCGTTGTGGCCGGGGACCGAACCCTCGACCTCAAAATTAGCAAGCCAGCACCCTACAGCTGCTAAGCTCTATACGGACCGGTCGACTTAGAGGATGGCACGGTAAACGTACTCGACCTCCGAAACGGCTCGTGCCCAACTGAAGACTCTGATGCAGACTGTATGAAGTCACTACATCTGACTGCTATATAAAGCCAAGTAGATAAAGCAGATGCGTATATTGTGTGCTAGACAACAGAGAGAAAAGCGATCACAGTTCCTGGGGTTATATAGTACAAATACCACGGTGTGATTGCGAGAGTGGAGTGCTCCGAAAATTTCGACCACACGGGCTTCTTTAAAGAGCACTGACATCGCACTGTACACGGGTCTCGGCATTCCGCCTCCACCGAGACACAGCAGCGGCAGGCCGGCATTCTATCTCGCGAATCCCGGTCTCTCTGTTGAACGAGCAGCGGTGGTGTAGGGTTATGGTTCTCGGGTCCGAAGCCGAGCGCAATAACCACTACAAAAACCGCGGTCGTTCAACAGAGACCCCATGCGTCATATGCGCATATGCACAAACTGTATTCGGGCACCTGCGTCATCCGCCTACACATAACACTGACGAACGCGCTCGCTGTCAATACACCACCGATTAATTGATAACGGGGCACACACTTTCGAGGCGTAAATTGTGAAAATGACCGTTAATAAAGGTGTCACCGCATTCGGCCAACCGCCATTCATCGCCATACGTAGTAAACAATCTCCAAAGCTCACCTCATTTCTCATTCATGTCGCGCTCGCTGCAACGGTACGCCACGCGGCTATTTAAGGGAACCTTAAACAAAACAGACAAACACAAAAGGCAACGTCACAAATTTTCTTGAGGTCCCCCTTTTTACCACGGCCAAGTCTCCAGGCAAAAACCACGAAGACGCGCAATCTGTCAGGCACTCGAGGCGTTAAAGTGGCCCGGGTTGTTATTGGGTTAGCGGGCCCCCAGAAATGCGCATTAATATGCGCTGCAGGCCGCGCCGCGTTCCTGCAGAGCCAAAAGTGCGCGGCTCGCTTTCTCCGCCACCTTACCCCGTGAAGCGACTGTTCTATCCTCGAGAATCCAAAATTAAATTATTTAGCTCAACCTGCGCGGCTGCGCCGGAGAAAGTAAACCGTACACGGGGCACTGTAGGAACGCCTCGGCGCGCGCTATTCCAGCGACAAAATTAATAATTTTGCCATCACCGTCAGTCCAAGTGACGCGTGACGCTTTGCGCCTCTCTTCCTCCTCCTCTCCTCCGGCGACGGTAACGTCGTCGTCGTCGTCGGGCGATGCATAATTAAACGCGCCGAGCATGTAGAGTACGCTAGCTGCGCTGCCGGTATTACGCGGCAGAAGTGTCCCTGATGACTTGCATATAGTGCGAAGGGACAAGGTTTTTTTTCTCCTTTTAATGGGGGTTGGTAACGCGATACGGCACGCAGAGTGGCGAGGCGCAGATTCGCTCGCGCCCGGCACGCGTGTCAACCGCGGTTGCCCCTTAATGACGTCACTTGTGGGAATTCGCGGCGCCGCGGTGTGAACATATTAGCTCGAAAATGCGCGTAGATCGTGGGAATTCGGAGTGAACGCCGCATTTAAAGGCAAACTCCGGCGATTTTTTTCTTTTTTTTTTTTTGAGCACGTCAAGGTAATGGCGATTCTGTGTTCCTGAGGCGCTCCTGTCACACTCCCAATAGTAGAAGTGTTCAGAAGTTGTTGTTGTTGTTGTTGTTGTTGTTTTGTGGGGTTTTACGTCCCAAAACCAGTTCTGATTATGAGAGACGCCGTAGTGGAGGTCTCCGGAAATTTCGACCACCTGGGGTTCTTTAACGTGCACTGACATCGCAGAGCACACGGGCCTCAACATTTCGCCTCCATCGAAATGCAGCCGCCGCGGCCGGGATTCGATCCCGCGACCCTCGCGGATCAGCAGCCGAGTACCTTAGCCACTAGACCACCGTGGCGGGGCAAAAGTGTTCAGAAGCTGCGAAGATAATCTTTAATGGGCAAAAAAAAAAAAAAAAAGCGCGAAACCAGAACCGCATCTAACCCAGCAGTGACGTGAAATCAATCAAGCCGCCTTTTCGCACGCTGCAGACAGAGCATGCTCTCGTAGGCCATATATGGTGTGGTGCCGGTACGCTTATGTCGCTATGCCAATGATGACGTCAACACACAGTGCAGCCAACAATTGTAGGAAGCCAGGTGGGCAGCTTGAGGTAATCAGTAAGAACTGATTTGCAAGCAATCTGCGCATACCTCAACCCTGTAATCTTGCATAAATGACGGAATTGTGCCAAGGAACGTATACACCCAGCGAATTTTATTGGGATCCGGTGACCTCAAAATAATCGCCGGAGTTGGTCTTTAAGGGCAAGCATGCCACACAAGTACAAAAAATAAAGAAAAGAAAATAAGAAGGGAAAGAAAGCGGCTTGTGCACAGTTACGGCACGGATGCATCGTTCCTGGCAACAGTGCGTTTACTAAACTGCGCCAGTAAACCGCTGCGTTGGGCCTAAGCGAACAAAAGCGATGATTTTTGCAAACGACAATGGAAAGCATGCAGCAATATTGCCGCGAGAGAAAAGACGGAAGACGCCAGGAACAGCGAACGCCGTCTTTACCGCGGGAGCAGATCTCAAAAACAAGCCAACGTTTTCCACCTCGTCTTCCTGTCATTAGGTTGTTAAAAAGGGGAACTCACAATGATTATGGCAAAGATGATGATGATCATGGGTCGACATGTGAAAAGCGTGTGGTAATACGACTGGGAGTGACGCTTCTTTCTTTCTTTTTTTTTGGCATATTTTAAGGGCAACCATTTCATTGTTCTATCCGAGCGAATTTCTGTTACGGGATACAGTTATACATTTGTGAGAATCTTCGACTACTTCATTTATTGGCACGCTCTCAACACCGACTATAGCAGTGGCTACTGTTAACCGAGTGCACACTGATGCTGGCTCAGCTAAAGATAAAATAAGCCAAAAGTCGCTGTACGGACGCTAAAGCTAACATTAACGGGCTAACTGCTGGTACTTTACGTGCCAAATCCACGATACGGACACGCCCGGGGGCCTTCGGAAAACTTGACCACATGGAGTAAATAAGGCACAGTACACGAGCCTCTAACATTATCGCCTCATCGAAATGAACCACCGCGGCCAGGATTTAAACCGTGTATTTCTGGTCAGCATCCTAGGACTATAACCACCGTACCACCACAGCGGCTCAGTAGCTGCAAACGTGAACTATAGCTTTCGCTAACTACTGGCGAGTGTAGGCCAGCGCGTTGCTATTAATGACGAGCGTTTGCTGAATAATTATGAATGCTGCGTAATGCCGATTATTCGATGTCACATTAAATGCCTTCTCTTCATCCATCGTTTCCTATACGTAACTCGTGGTTCGTGTTTTTTTATCATCGTTTTTTTTTCCCAATACAGATGATTCAGCTATATAATGGCGCCAACGCAGTTTTGGTTAATGATGCCAGTCACAAGCTCCTGACTTGTGGCTAGTATTTACAATGAGTTACCGAAACACTTCATTTCCGTAAGTTCGGCCTCAAATCTCCCGCCATCGTGATGACCTTCGCGATTAAGTTGCCTTGCCGCGAGTGAGTTTTAAGGCGATGCTCACACTATGCACGTGAGGTCTCGATTCAGTTTTTACTACGAAGATTCCTTATGCATACCTTGATTTGTAAAATATGTTCTCAAATAATTAAACGAACGGTTAACTGACCGAGCGGACAGGCTGATTCAATGTCAGTCCAATAATATGAGTTACGTACCAAATTCGTTGAACAAATCGCAAGGTACGATTTAAAACAGGGAATGTCGCGGGAGCCAACGTTTCGACAAGCGGACTTGTCTTCGTCAGGGCGGCCTGTTCGTGTGATATAATATTTCCAATATAGACTCAAACTCTATAAAAACTAGCCAAGGCCAAATACTACACATCCCTTATCCTCAGAACAAAACCATACATCACTTAGAGAAAACAGATATTTTTAGACATTATATTGCGAGACGGTCGCTATATACTGACAGCCGTCCTGGCGTACTACTCGAAGTAGTTTCCACAAGTTCGAACCGTTATACTTTCACGTTATACGAATAACAACAACGACAACAACAACAAAAGAAAATAATAATAACGACCGCGCGAAGCCGCTTACTAAATCGGTAACGCTACGAACGTCAAGAATGTGCATATGGTTAGGTTTTGTTAGTCACGCTTATAACCAACTGCGGCAACGAACGATCGCACTGTCAAATAATCTGGTGCCGCCGATTTAGCTTGAACTATACGTGAAACCGCAAAACCGCAAGCCGACAAAGCAGATCAAAATCTCATTAATGGACGACTTCAGTTATTTTGCTCCGTTTTGGGTTTGATTGATGCGAGCTGCCTCTTGATCGAATCTAACCTAAACGCTCCCTCATCGTTCCCTTAAAAAAAAAATGTGTTACGACATGTGAGGGCGGAAGTGCGTACGCAGGGTTGGATAAGTAATAAACAGATAAAAAGGAATGGTTAATTTTTAAATATCTGGTAAAGATTTATATAGGCTTGTTAGAGATTTATGCCTATATGGAGACTCTTGCGATGAAGCCGAGAAGACAAATAAAGGAACCAAGAGCACAGTAAACAAAGCTAGAATGAAGTGCGCGTGGCACTGTTCACCGATGCCAGGCCTCGCGTTTCGATAACACTTCCATGTATTTAGAGTTTGCAGTCTCCGCAGAAGCTGTCTACGACTAGTCGCTGCGATACGGTGCGCGAGCGAAAGAACCCGACAGATAACCCCGATAACATTTCAGCGCCCGTTAACAAGTGTGTTTGTATTATCTCAACATGTGCGAGGAAGAAAAAAAAAACAAATAAAAAACACGACAAATAAAACAGACACCCCGTCGTTCCACCTGGTCAGTTTGGGTTAGACTGAAATGTATTATTGCCGACTCAGATCTGATTCCACTTCACGAGGTATGGACTAAAGGACGACAGACGCACGGGCGCAAACGGCACGCACCAAAGAAGGAACAAAGAAACAAATGAGGAGCGCGCTAACCATGTCGTTATGGTTAAATGTCACGTTGTCCAAACTCATCGTAAGTGCTATCGGCTCTAGATAACGCACCAGTTTTTATTTATTTGTTTGTTTTTTTCGCTCACTCCCCACGTTCGCACAAATCGCTTTCCTGTCGGCGACGAAGGAAGTGTCGCACTCTAAACGCTTTTAGCAGCTGCGTTACTTGCACCGTGGGCGGGTTTTTTTTTTCTATTTAGTCCACTTCTTTCTTTAATGCGTTGGATACTTTGCCCTTTACAGCATAAAGACATATAAAAGGAGAGAGAGAAATGAAACACACGCACAAAATGTAAACACAAAGAAAGCGATGGTTGCAACTGTCGCCATCGGCGGCATTTTCCCCATTCTCCATCGAGGTGGCCCCTTTTTCTTTTTTTTTTTTCCAGGTCGCACATAAATACGTGTCTTTCTTCCGGCGGCGTTTTCTTTCTCCGTCACTGACAGCCGCGGCGTCTCACCTCTGGTGGAAGCGTCTATTCCGAAAGCTGTCCCATCGCCTCCGGAGAACAAAAGAGAACGACAGCATTCCGTCTAATCTTTATAGTCTTTCATTGGAGTCCGTGCAGAGGGTGTCAGTCTCTGCTCTCCTTTTACAATTCAAATCGTTGTCGTTGAGTGGCGACTCTCCGAACTATATACAAAAACTGAAGAAGACGAAGGAGATGGCCCAAGGAAAAAAAAATGTTCAAGTGAACAAGAACAAGAACAAGCGGCCTCCTTTATTCTCCACACCTGCTATAGCGGGTCAAAAACTAAAACGCGGGAAAGATTATTTTTGACAACTTATGGTCTCCCCCTTGGCACATCTGTTCAAACGATTTCCTTTTCATATAGGCCCCTGCTCCGACGTCGAAGATGATATTTTATTAGCTTCGCCGCGGGCACGTTTTCTTGCGCCATGCACAGTTAAGAATACTGTTTCTTTTTTTCTTTTTTTTTTAATCGTCGAACAATTCGCGGTTTTGATTGTCGTTCGCTAGCTGACTCGGACGGTCCTCACGGATTCACTTTTAACTGGAATGAATGCTTCAGAGCAGTCGTCGCGGCAATGAACAGTTCTCAGTAGAAACGTACCGACGAAACACTTTGCCGCTTATCCTTGAATAGTGTGTGTGTGTGTGTGTGTGTGTGTGTGTGTGTGTGTGTGTGTGTGTGTGTGTGTGTGTGTGTGTGTGTGTGTGTGTGTGTGTGTGTGTGTGTGTGTGTGTCGCGTATTAAATTCGCTTCTATTGGCCTCGAGATCTTGGAGTGGCGCCCTCTCGCGTGTGACGTCAGAGCGGGGACTCCGATTTCAACCGCGCTGCAGCAGCCGCTGCTCCTGCGTGTATCGTCTGCTTCAAGTGAGAACTTTGTCGAACGAACAGCCTCGCGACGGTCAACTAACGCCTGCAACGATTGTTTTCGAGTGTAATCTTGAACTTGTTTTAGTTGCGGCCCAATCGACAGGGCCAAGAAATCCCCCGGATGGCCGACGAGTGCGCCGATGCCACCGACCGCATTGCTCGTAAGAAAGTGAAACTATGTGTGAGTGTTCGCGCTCGTTATCTTGTTTCCGCCGTACGATACTAATTAGTTTGGGTGTTTCTTTCGATATTACAGTAAGCGCGCCGTTCTCGAGCATCTACAAGTATGTAGATAAAGCTTGCGAAACGTCGCGGTGTCTCATCGAGGGCGAGGCGGTGTACGACGCAGGCCACGTTGTTGAATGCGCGGTCGAGGCCGTCAACGGAGGTCGCATCACCGTCGCCGCTCTCGTCCTCCAAACAAGTGGACTCACCAACCCACCGCACAACGTCTCTGTCGTGATCGACAGCAGTGAAGTGGCCAATGCTCGCTGCTCGTGCAAAGCAGAGTGAGGCAATGTCAACGTGTAACATAACATAGAATTTATGTTCACTGCTGGTCTGCAGTTGGTGTCGAGCTCATATCGCCTTTTGCATTGTGTTAATGTTTCTAAATTAAGAGGCAAGTTCACTATTGAGACTAGTTTGAATGTTTAATGTTGGCACCATGAAATATTTAATTGCGGCACCATTTCTATTATTTCTATAAATGAAAAGAGACTTCGTAGGTGACTTCGTGGCTTCGTAGGTAAAATACGTATGTACACCATCCAGACGCAGCCGTAGTCTCATACATCCTGCGCCGCTCAGCTGAGCTCACGAGGCGCGCTTACCCGCGAGGCGATTCGGAGGCCGCGTCGTCGGCTCCTTGTCTAGGGGCCTTCGCGGCAGGTTGTGGGACGGTACCGCACCTGGTGTAAGTCGCCTATGCTTATAGCCTGCGTGCAATAAACGGCTTAAGTATTGGCGAGGCGCTTAAACACGGTCACAAACTTACCGAAGAGTGGCGCGTACGGTGGGTAGCAGAAGTCACTGTCCGCGAAGTGTTTGCTGCACACGGTCGATGAAGGCGTGGGGCGCTTTCCCATTCTGAGCTTGACCATCCACTTCTTCTTCAGCTTTGGGTCCTTAGGATAATTGTGAAAGCTAACGCCTCTTTCACGAGCGGACGAAGTACACTGAGGCACAGAGCAGTACTTCACCATTGCGCAGCACTCGCCGCGGAGACAAGCGGCCGCAGTTCTAAAAAACAAAGAGCCGTAGTTCTAAATGAACGTTAAAAGCAGACCCACGGTTGTTCGAACAGCGTCAGTAGCCACCATACGCGAGATAACCAACTGAACTGCTTTTTTGTTGAGATTTACCGCAACGGTGGCTTCAACACGGCGCTGGGCCTACGTAGCAGACGAAAGCGCGCGAATCCCCGCTCTGACGTCATACAGGCGCCGTTCGCAGCGCCGCCATCGGTCGCACACCAGGCGAATAGAAGTATTTGATCGCGACCTCTCCCTCTCTCTCGTTCCCTTTCCCAGTGCAGGATAGCGTACCGGTTATCCTAAAATTTCATGTCAGAGTTAAGCGCGGAACTTATTAGACGCGGACTGAACAGGAGAGCACACACACATGTCCAGTCCGCGTCTAATAAGTTCCGCGCTTAACTCTGACATGTTGCACTAACAAGGCCAGAAATCTACCTTATAGCTAAAATTTCAATCTGCCTGTCTTTTCCCTCTCTCCTGTTTCCTTTTTTGCTTCTTCTCAACCGTGTCACTTAGAACAACAAGGAAGTAGACGGAGACTGACAATAGATAAGAACGAAGATATTAGTACAAAATCATCCATGCGTGCACACTCCAAGCAAACGTGGCAGTCGCCGGCCCGCGTCCCAAAGAAAGGTCGTGTCGGGTTCACTGGACCTGAACTCATTCCCGTATTGCATGCTGTCTACGCTCCGACGTCTTCCTAATCTCCCATCTTTATTATTTCAAGCCAATCCCTATTTGCTTTTCATTCGCTCAGTGCTTTTTCTTTCCTCGAACGAAGGCAGTTGATCACGTCTTTGTTCTGGCTGAAACTCGAGCTCGTAATAAAGAAGACCAATAAAAAAAAAAAAAAGAACGCGTTGCACTCAGGGAAGGATCTTCATACGCTTACACGCCTTGTTCAATCAACGTCACGGCCGTGAACGTGTTCGAAACACTTCCGAGCGGCAGCAGGCTAACGGTAGAAGCCACGGGCTTCCGCCTTCCTTTCGCACCCCGCTCGCGCTTACCTGCTAAGCTCTAATGCAGGGAGTTTGACACACTCCAATGCACTTCCGCTGCATGGGGGATTTTCTTCCTTTCACCCTTGAAACTCGCAAGGTAAAGAACGACAGACCCGCGTCGAAGAAAGAAATAAAGAAACGTAACACAAGATAGGATGGACAGAAATTTCAAATTTATATTAGAAAATTTTTGTACGGTGCAGCAGAGGAGCCCGAAGACTTCTGTCCTTTCTCACCTATCACCTATGGACTTACTTCACTTGTATATTGTTCCGCCGTTCCCTATCTTGCTTATTCCGGGTGAAGGAACAGTATAAGCCCATTAAACTCAATTACAAAAAAAAAAGAAAAAAAGTACGAGAGAGAGAGAACAAACGAGCAGACGCGTGATAAAGCCCGAGAAGTTTGGATAAAATCCAGGATAGGAGGGGGAAAAAAAGAGAGCGGTAGTGAAAGATTTTTTCGCTCTGGGGGGCAGTCTGGATATCGCTCAACTTGCTTGCGCGCGTGTTGGCACGCGCACCACGGCAAAAGATTGAGGCTGCAAGTGACCCCTGTGGCGGCCGCGGCGCGTTCTCTCTTCATCAACGAAACGCTCTCGGGCGGACGTGCGGGCAATCGTGACGTGAGGGAATTCCTGACAAGGGTGCAGGAAAAAAAAAAGCTCGATTACCCCTTTCGGCTAGACGCTGCCGCACGCACCGTCACGCCGGCCTCTGCAGCGCGGGCGCTGAAACCAACCGGCCCACCTAATCGCGGTGTCAAAAGGAGTTAGAAAAAACAAACAAACAAAACCAGAGGCGCTTCGTTTTTCCACACCACAAAACAGGCTCGCAAGCGGGACTACCGATACTATATACCAGCCCGTCGAGAGACAGACCCTCGGGCTAAGCCATATCGTTCCAACTGCTCTTGGTCCGTAGTCCTTGCCCTGGGTTCTCTTTGCCGCGCTGCCAACGCAGTTGCAAAAATTGCAGCCCAGGTGACAGCCATGCCTTATAAGTATTTTTTTTTTTTCAGAACGCTAGTGCAGCCCGACAGACATGTCTTATTATTTCTATTATTTTTTCCCAGCACGCTAGCTCGGTTGTCGGGATGTCTTGCGGCGTCACGCACAAAATGGACGTAAAGGCGGCGAGGCGAGGAGCTTTTGGGAGAGAGACATAAGCGCGTGACTGCAGAGTTACGCGCGTTAATTGTTACGGCGAGTCGGTTACGGCGGTGGAATTAGCGCGGCCCTCCGTAATCAACTACGTCGCCCAACAGCCACGCACGCCTGCATGCGATCTGTGCAAGCAAGCATGGGACTGCGAATCAGCCACGCGAGACAAGAGTCGCCGCGAGGCAGGGACCAATTAAAAAAAATAAATAATACATAATAATATCACCGAAGCGCCTAGTGCTGGTTGTCGATACGTTTGTTTCGTATCCCTCCGCGCTTGCGCGAATCCGCAGGTTTGTGGTGCAAGATCGGAGAACGAAGGTGTGCGAGCGCGTACGCCAGCGTGTCATGTCAGAATCAGACGCCTTATGGTTACTTAATATCACCGCAGCGCCGCGAGTGTCAAGCATTACGGTTGCCGCATTAATTAATAAGGCCACATCGGCTGCATCGCTTGATTCAATCCACCTCACTTTTCCTGACTTTATTATTATTATTATTATTATTATTATTATTATTATTATTATTATTATTATTATTATTATTATTATTATTATTATTATAGCTAACACATGCAGGTGCGTACCGTACCCTCTACAGGAGGCGAAGCAATGTAGGAGGGTGGGGAATCGCGAAGCAGTTATTGTTCACAAATAAACGTGGCACTGTTTGCTGCAGCCAATAAAAGAGCACGACACAGCGGCGCTACAGATAAGGGGAGTGGAAAAATAAAAGGAGAGAGAGGAGAGAAACTTTTTGCCTGGAGGTGCAATGAGGGTGCCCCTCGCGACTGTGGACTTGCATTGACCAAGCGTTGAAGGCCAAGGAATTAAGGTGTCTCTCCTATCGTCTATTCCTCCTCCACGCGAACAATAAAGGGGTGCGTTATTTGACAAGTAAACCGTATTTCGCTTAGTTCGCCCACGTTTTATTTGCAATGTCGAGCTGTGGACGTAAGTGTGTTCCTTTCTGTAAGGCCCGTTAGCGTCACACGTGACTCTGTGATGCAAAACCAGGTAAAGTTTTCTAAGCCGGCTGTTAGTAATCCGCTCATAAGCTGTTATAGAAAGCTCCAGCCATTTAAACAAACAAGAGTGCGAGCTAGAGGGGAATGACGCAAAAGTATGACCACAGATTTGGATATCTCGAACAAATATCTAACAACCATTATTCGTAGAGCGTACGCTAGATGGAGCCATAGCACAATGCTGGATTGGAAATTCGTTAGTGTCAGCAGCAGAGGATAAAATCTAATAAAGAGCAGAAATATTTATGATTCTTGCAGTCGTATTAGTTTCGCTACTGATGTTGCCAAACATGCTCATGCTTATTGTGTAGTGGAAGTCCCAGTGCAGTTTTATCTCCTCCTGTATATCCTTGTTTTGTACAGTTCATTGTGAAATAATAAAGATTGATTGACTTGATTGATTGATTGATCCTCCACCCAAATTCAAGTGAACTGGTGCTCACACCCTTCATCCAGCGTCCAGAATTTAAGGGTAAGTGTGCTATGATCAACTGTCGCTGACCGACAGTTGATAACAGCACACCTGAAGCGGCGATCTATGAAGATCACGCAAATAAGCCAGCGGGACCGTGTGCAAGATAGGACTACGAATTGCAGTCCAAGTTTAAGGGATAAACCGTCGTACTAATTTTCTTTCAATACTTCCTCAATGTAGCTTCCATTGGCCTTTAGCTAGCTACCAGTTGGATCTAATGAGCAACGGCTTTATAAATAGACTAGACGACAGCTCGCGATCGTGTTTCGTGTGAAGTGCTGGCGGGGACAGAGATGAATGAAGCAATAATGTCCGAGTACAGGCAATTAATTAGTGGTCCCTTTGGAAAATTTACAAGTGCGGGCATAAAAATATGCCTGTCCGTCAGCAGAGGCCGCATAACTTGCGCACTCGCGATTAAGTTTACCACATTTACAGCGCCACGACAGTTTCATGAAGAAAGAAAGAAAGAAAGAAAGAAAGAAAGAAAGAAAGAAAGAAAGAAGAATGAAAGAAAGAAAGAAAGAAGAAAGAAAGAAAGTGACTGATAGGGTGGGAAAATTAATTAAAACAAAATGAATATCGAAAATAAAATCAAGGATGAAAGATAGGAAGAAAAGGGATGAACGACACAAAAGAAGACATGAACGAGAAATAGAAATAGACGGAAAGGAAGATGAATGAATGAATGAATGAATGAATGAATGAATGAATGAATGCGAGCAAACCTATACGCCCAAAGACCACCGTGAACGGGCTCGCAAGCTCCTTTGATTTATATGCTCTGCAGTGTCTCGCGGTTCCGGGAGTATACCGTCAGCATCTTAAACTAACCAAGGTGGCACGTCACACAGCGCTTGCGGCAGTCGATTCTATAGCAGATCCTTTCCTATCGCGTCGCTACAACGACCACCGTTATCCCAGATCATACGAACGGACAGGTTCGTTTTTTACCCCGAGAAACTCAGGCGACAGCACAAAGGTAAGTAGGCGTCCCCTACAGAAAAAAAAAAGAAGAAAAAGGTAAGCTTCGCGACAAGACGAAAGGAGGAAGACAGAATCTTGTGGCATGATGTGTAACGCAGTAAGAAATGTCACACGCTCGGCTGACTCGCTCCGAGCGAGCGGGTAATCCTGAAACGTGTCGGCATATATTAGGAACGTGATAGGAGCCGTCGTATAAACCTGGGTTAAAGAAGAAAAAAGGAAAGAAGCCTGGTAGATTGAAAAAAGAAAATACATATCTGGAGTGAGGAGCCAGCGAACACGGTCGCGCCGATAACAGTTGACGCACATTCCGAATACGCATATACGAATGAATGCAGCGCCATCATTTTTCTGACGTCTCTTCCACAGCGATATCGGCACATACAAGATAAGACTTTCTGAAGGGACTTTATCTCCTTCTACTTTCTTTTTCCCCCGGCGGTTACGAAAGGTTTTCGCCAGTGTAACGGTAATCGAAGCTGTTCCGTATGCGGTGGTACGGTATGTGCAATCGACATGCCCTTTATCCGCCCGCGAGGTGTTCTAAGTCACGTATCGGGATTCTACGCTAAGCGTACGATTTCGGCGATGATCGCGATGTTATTATATGATTATGAGCCATGCCGTATAGTGAAGGGTCTCCGGAAATATTAAAACCATCCTCCAGCATTTTCGCCTCCACAGAAATGATGCGACCTCCAGGGGGGGAGGGGGGGGGGACAAGAAAAAAGTGAAAGAGCGAGCGGTCGAGTCGAGCTTTTACAACGGTACGCTCACATTAGCCATTATTTAGTCAATTAGGCCAACGTCGGTCATCGCTGGCCCACAATAATTGCCCAGTGTCGAACACTACTGGTAGTAGGCGAGTAAGCACACCAGCAGTGAAACGCTGCTGTTCACCGCTCAGAAATCGCAGCTGGTGCAATGAGATATGATGTAAGGGTATCAAAAACGGGAGAACGTATTCCCGCGAACCAACGGTACCTTGATATCCACTCATCAGGGTCATCAGGACTCGATCGATCAGGAGGCGCTGGGACAACAGTTGGCGACAGAAGAAAAGAAAAAAGAAAGTAGCAGCAACAAGGCATGTGAGGGGACTCAAGCGTGACGTGAAGATTCAAGCCTATACTTCGTTCCAGTAGTTCCGTGCAGCACTGTGGAATCCACGGGCCTATTCGACCAATGGACAGCGCGAACCCATCTTAAGTGTGTCCTCCCGCACCTTGTCGTCTGCTAGCGAGGAGCGCGGCAGCGCACACCGCAGGAACACTTCCGAGCACTAGCTGGCGCTACATCTCGCGTCGCAGGAATCTGCGCGTCACGGTTACGTATAGTAACTCACGGGGTTTTACATGCCAAGACCACGACACGAGTACGAGTCACACCCCGTAACGAAGGGCCCCAAGGTAATCTTGACCACGTCGAGTTCTTTAACGTCCATCTCAAGTTCTCAACCTAGGTATACCAACTTATAGGTGCGGAGCCCCTTTATAAGGCTGGGTTTATCGGTGTCTCCTGCTGCTGTCATCACGGTGGGCTCATACGGGGGGCAGCGCATTCAGAAAGTGTGTGTGTGCATTTGTGGGCCGATGCTGGAGACAGTGCACCCAGACAGGGTATTTGTAGGGTTGTCAGGTCAGAAGCGGTTCTAACGAGTTTCTCCTAATGCGCCCGTGCTGTCGGCGTCTAACGTCGTCGTCGTGGCAACGTACAGCAAGCCCATTATAGCAGCGACTGACGTGTTCTGCGACAAACACCGGCGCATCACCGCATGCTTCGAACCTTCCCAGGTTTCACGTTAGTGGAGCTGGTTTATTTCTTTCTCTCGCTGTTTTTTTTTTTCTTTTTTTTGCCTCTGTCAGAATTCGGCCGCCGTGGACAAGATTCGAGCCCGTGGCTTCGAGCGTCGCAAGCCAGCCCCCTCGCCGCTAAGCTGTACCACGGCGGGTAACAGTCTCGTACCATTCGTTCTGCTGCACAGAACTCCTGAGACAAGAGTATACAGTGCGATGACGAGACGCCCGCAGTGACCCCTCGATCGGCGCAGCCTGCAGGGCCACAGGCAGCGAATATACGCGGGCCGGCGAATGCGACGCCGTACCGCAGGCCGATGCGCAAAGCTGATCGAACCCGCGGCTAAGCTCATTCGGACGAGCGACAGACGACATAGATCGAGGAGCTTCTCTGCTTGACCGGGGCCGTGTTGTATTACACCGAGCAGGGCTGCTTAGCGCCCGGTGCCCCACGCACTGTAACGGTGCACTCCCCGCCACGCCGCCCGCTCGGCATCCGCGCCCCACCACAGGCCCGTCTCACGGCTTATCGCAAACAAGGCGGCTGAAAACACGGGATATGTATACAGCCGGCGCTCGTGGGCGCGCGTGAAGCGCCCGAGCTAGGGGCAAGACGACCGTGCTGGAATGGTCCAACCGCCTGGACACACTGATCGGCAGCTTTGTTTGTTTTGTTTGTTTGTTTGTTTCTGCTCTGGTGCACTCCAGTGAGAGTGTTTTGCCAACGGTGCAGGATCTCCACTGAGGTTGTTTGAAGACGGGGAGGCGGGGTAGGGAGAAGAGACTGGCTGCGTTGTGGGCACTTTTATAGGGTCTTGAGTTTCGATAGAAGAAAAGAAAGGAGAGAGAAAAGAAAAACGCAACAACCCAATGTGCAAAGGAGTCGGAGACAGTAGTTTAAAAGTAATGGCTCCCAATAATGCTCATCCCTTATCAAGAGTGGCAATACAATACAAAATGTACTGTACTGTTGGAATGCCTATGTACGTGTACAATTCGAAGATAGCTAATTCATTTATTCAATTGCAAGAAAAGAAGCGTGTAATAAAAATAAAAGAAGCGTCTTTTTAAATGCGATATCAAAGCACCCCATACGGAATCACCGTCGTTTTATTTCGGCGTGTAGTTGCTGATCAAAAACAACTTAAGACGGTCAGAGAAATGCGGGGGAAAAACAGCATGATAGGCTCATTCGAAACGCAACCGCTTCCACAATATTTCAACTCGATTTCTGCGCTGCTCCTTAAAGAGTATACAGCGCATGAGCTCGGCGTTCACAAATACACGAAACAAATACAACGCCGCATTGGGCCATTTAGGTCTTGCCAAAAGCAAGAAGAGCGGTTACTGTTACGTATGCAAGCCCTGTCGTAACAGAACTCCCGAGGAGAGAAAAAAGCACGGCACATGGTAGCAAGGCGGTCGTTACGAAAGAACCAATTACGTTCCCCTTGTTTTTACGTCGAGGAAGCGACTCCAGAATGGAAACACAAGAGACGGAAAGCGCGTCTTCTAACAACGGAGCTGTTTAAGCTTTTCGTTGCGCCGTGTATGTCGAACATGAAACCACCATCGTCACTGGTCACGCGTGCTGACGTCAGCACGCGTGCACTTCTACGCAATGCACAATGTGCGGTATTATGAAGTGGGTATGCCACAAGCAGCTCCTAACATAGCATAGTCATGCATAGAATAGTGTAGCAAGTAGGTGGGAAAGGGTAGTCAGGGAGAGGAGGAGGAAATGAAGGAGGGGAACCAGTAAATCACGGCATAGCCCAGCAAAGCTACACTGCTCGCATCACCATGTAACCCCATGGCATAGCCGCGCGCGCTTGCACTCGGGCACAGGTCAAGAAAAAAGCGGCTTGTGCCTGTCGAAGGACCCCCCCTCCCCCAGCCAATGTTGCCGCTCTGTCAGCGTGACTTCGCGGTAGACCCTCTCCGCGCCGCGCTCTGATTTCTCTAGAGCGCGGCGCGGAAGGGGTCTACCGCGAGGTCACGATTACAGAGCGGCAACATTGGCTGGGGGAGGGGGGGGGGGGGGTCCTTTGACAGGCACAAGCCGCTTTTTTCTTGACCTGTACCCGAGTATAGTATACCTTAGTTACACCTAGTGTGACCTGGTAAGATGACGTTACAGCTAGTTACGCGATCTACGTCACGTAATATGACGTTGCATCTATAGTCACGCCACCTAGCAACTGCCTAGTATAGCCGCGCTTGCATTGTCTGGCTTATTTACAGGTGGCGTGATCGCGTAAGCTGATGTCACAGCTAGTCACGTGACGCAAATCACGTAACATTGCATCACAGCTAGTCGCGTGACATGTTCCCGCCAAAATCATGTAACAGCCAATCACCTGACTTAGTCGAGCTTGTAGAAGCCGGAGGAAGCTAGAGGTCGACCACAAACGGTGCTGTTAGTCCAGCCTTGCCCAACTACTGCAAGCTGCCCCCCCTCCCTCGCCCGCTTTCTCTCTCTCTCTCTTTTCGGCAAGTTGGCCCTGCGCAATACAACATGGTCGCAAACCAACAATACCAAATTTCCACCACTTTAATTTCTGCATAGAGAGATAGAGCAACTGCATACCGTAAGAAGCAAAATTTAAGTGAATTCTGCTATAAAACAGTAACATCTGCAGACTACACACAATGAAAATTGTTGTTGCAGTATAGGTATTGTTTCTATGTCTACTGTAAGTACGCTATGGTACCAATATAAAAATTGAAATAAGAGGAAATGACCACCTGTTTACAACTATGCTATCCATCAATACAAAAATTTAAATGAGGGAAAATGGTCACTTAAGGAAAACACTCACAATCTTATTCTGCGTCTACACATAAAACTGGCAATGTTCTTCTGACACTGTAGCTACATACGCATCTTCAATGTATTTCCGCTAAGTAAATTTGTCAAGCAAGAAATAACAATTAACGTTAGTTACTACATGACAAATGCGCTTCCGTTATGACCTCAAACATGCGCTCCCGCAACCCGCATGCTGACTGAGAATTACCTAATACCGGCTTCTTTATAGTTCCGATTACACGCCATGTCTGATATGTATAGAAAGAATAAATCATTCTCAATCGTGGTTCTATGTGCACCTGCGTAAGTGCGCAGCGGTGAAGGATCTTGTCTCCCACCCATCCGTGTTACTTTGATTGACTAAGGCACATTCCTTCACTTGTTCCATGCTTCTTGATAACGTTGTTTTCAGGTTAGTTTCTCGCTTGTATCACATTAACTATCACAATTATTAAGTCCACGTATTGCCATTTCGTATTCTTCACCATGTTACCACGCACAGGAGGTCCCATTTCAGTTTGTAACTACGGGACCTCCTTCTGTATATACTTACCATGTATTTTTTTTTCTTCCTTGACGTCAAATAAAATAATTCTGAATTCTGAATCACTATGGATTCATCAAAGGCCCGCTAATATACAAACTACAAGGGGTGGTGAACGCAACAATGGCGTATACAAAGTGACACAGAAAAAAGATAGGTAGATCATACTCGGCAAACGTTCTGTAAAAGGGCTTCGCTAGTTAAGCTAACGAGCTCATTACATATGGAATATGAAATAGGTACAGGCAGGCCCGCAGGCTTGCATGAATGAATAACGCTATGCTCGAATGAATGAAGCGTCATTGGCTGGAAAGCACATGACCGGGGTTTCCATGGCGATGGTGTATAGAATAGCCATCGAGAGCGTGCGGGGGAAGATGCCGAGATGCAGTTACGCGAGCGCGACTCTTAAAACGCTTCCGTGGCACTGAAATGCCTCGCTCTCTCCAGATAAAGTTAGGAAAGGGGCCGTGAGGGGCGGCAAGGTGTATCGATTACGCATCTCGATTGATTTTGTTACCCCACGGAAGAAGCGTGGAGTAATTTTTCATCGCGCGGCGTATCTGCAGGGGTGTCTAGAATACCGCGGCACGCAATTTGGGTCGGCGTCTCACGGTGCTGCGTGTGTGCTTACAGGGGCAGTGGGAGGGGGGGGGGGGGGGGGTATTTTGTGAGATGGGAGTTGCAAGACCATGGATGGAGGGCAGAAGGAGGAGGCAGGGAGGGAAGGGGTGGGGGGGGGGGGAAGCTTCTTCTGAATAAAGAGGGCGAGGGTGTCTCGCTTCGCGATTAGCATCCGGTCTTCCTAATTGCTTTCTAATCGCTCCAACGGCAGCCGACGAGTTGAGCCGCATTCGCGGAGCTATGGGCTCTCGATAAATTATTCATCGCTCCGCGGACGCTCCCCCCTCCCCGTCTGCCACAGAATCGCACTCTTGTGAGATTCCTTCACGCGCCATTACTCCGACGTAAAAACAAGCCCTCGCGCACCCCTCGGAAAGTCGCTTCGGTATCCTTCAACCTGCGTCTCTAATTATTCCCGAGCTGTTCCTCTTATTTATTCTTCTACATTTCCCGCGATTCATTTAGCAGTGACTCTCAAGCGCGGTTTAAAAAAGAACAGAAAAAGGGACCAAAGCAAGTAATTACAAGTAAGGTAAAGAGGCTACTTCGATCCCCCGAACAACAAAAGCGTTCCCTCCCGTGTGCCCGAGGCCCAGAAAAGCAACCACGTTTAAGGTCTTTTTCGCCGATGGCCTCGTGGAATGAACGCTTGTTTTTCTCGGTCGTCGTACTTAGAGGAGCCGTGGAGGGTCGCTAAAGATACTCCAGCGGCGCCTCGACGCCAGTCCCCCTACTCCTCCCCCTCTCCTCTGCTCGGGAGAATAACGGGGCACACTTCGACAAAACAAAGGCGATCATTAATCAAATCGCGCAATGGTTGGTGATAGAGAACCCGGACTGCTTCATTAAGGCTTACGTCTCTAGCATGTTCAGTTGCAACACACGCAGGTGATTGTCGGCGGTCGCTCGCCGCTGCATAAAATTCGCTACGCTATATAAAGAGACGGGCCAGCAGTGGTTTCACTCGCGGCATCAGCAACATAAGAGTGCAACGGGTAACGTTTCACTTCTCGACGAAGACGCAGCGACCGAATTGTGAAACGCGACTCTTTTATTTCAAGAGAGGATCGCAGATAATGAAGGCCTGGGAGAGAATAACACTGCCCAATTCAAGAAATACAAAAGGCGCAGGCCGAAGCTGCTTGGTTCGCGTTCTTTCGAAAAAAAAAAAAAAAAAAAGGAAGCGCTCTTGTTCCAATGCGCCGCATATTTTTGGGCTGGCCCGTCACACGACATGACCCAGAGATGCATAAGTAATTTCGGAATACATTATTACCCGCTACGTTTTGCAAAAACTCCCCCGCAGGCAAAGCGCTGGCATGAACGCCGATCAAAGTGACCCCCGGCTCAATATCTTGAATCTCATCTCGAACGCTATCAGAATCCCGTTGGTTGAGAAACCTCGTTGCGACACAGGTTTTGAAGATACCGACCACACGTCCCATCCTCCTTCGCACCACCTATCCATATCTAAGTGGAACGACGACAACACAGCCATACCACAAAACAGTGCGAAGGACGATGCACTCACCCGAGGATACATCAAACCAAACGTGAGCAGATCAAGTTTCCTTTCAAGCAAAGCTAACCGAATATCTGATATCCACTTATTCCTCGGTACGGCCAATACTTCGCAATAGCTCAGGCCCAGACGAAATCTAAGCCATGAGAGTAAACGTAATACATCGTAATAAAACGGAACAAGCGTTCTACAGCGAAAGATGCGGCTGCCTTAGGTACTACGTAGAAGCAAGATACCATGTTTTGTTACGGGGCTGCCGACACGCCGGTAGCATCGAGGGGAACAGCAGCCGCTCGAAGAATTCGAGAGAGCAGACTGCCAAGGCCTCGGGGTGCAAAAAAAAAAAAAAAAAAAAACAAGCGATGACAGCGAAATGAGAGGCCAGACGCAGGCATGCGCGAAGGAGAAGCAACAACAGCAGGAGCAGCAGCGGCGGCTCGTACAACACACGCTGTGGCCGGAGGGGGAGAGTGCGACTCGGGCGAGAAGCAGGGCGCATCGTTGAGGCGGCAGATCTCTTTCACATGCAAATAAGGACAACCCCTTCGCGTGCATACATCTCTGTTCGCGCGCATACAAATCGGTTTTTCATCTGAAAAGCGAAAGACAGCTTGGATAAGGAAAGGAGAAAGTTGTACGCCGGCGCCTTCAAAATATGTACGTGGGAAATCGCACCGCTGGCGTCCGTACTCTCAGCCTCTTCCCGGCTCCTCCTGCCACGCGCAGAGGATTTCTGCGGGTCTCCCCCACCGCGACTCCTTTGTGGTGTGTATAGTTTGTCGAGCGTCTTGCGTTGGGCACTGCGGCGCAGCACACGCACATTCTGACACGCACAAACGCCTCCTACCACCTCTACCTCTTTCTCGCCTTCTGCACACATAGGTGAACCCAAGATTCCCGGGACCACGCCCCACTCTTTTGGGCGCCTACCGAGCCGAGAGGCGAAAGGTGACGTCGCGAGCTCTCCCCGCGCCACATACGTCGCTCCGACTCCTAACCCCGACCCGCGGACTTGATATTTCTTTCTCTCCTTTTCTCTCTCCCTTCTTTCTTTTTCTTGCACGTGTCGCTAGTTCGCAAGAACAAACGTAAAAAGACAAAAAAAAGAGTTTTCTGAGGGACCCGTCTCTGGAATATTGACCCATCTTTCTTCAAACTCGTCGTCGTCATCAAGTGGTATTCTCTCCCCCTCCCTTCCCCCCCCCCCCCCCTCAACTTTGCTTCCATTTCGTCGTTTGTATTGGGTCTTTTCATTCGTTCCTATACATTCACTGCCATCCTTTGTCTTCTTTTAGAGTCTGTGCTGGCGCAGCAAGAAGAGCGTACATAGCAGCGTACAACGTGCGCACTCATCCGATCACTCCACCGCACGTGGTGAACCCCACCCGCGCCCACTCGAAGGCACGTCTCTGTAAGTGCGCGAGTCTTGGAAGTATAACCCTCAAGGGAGAGCGAAAATTGGCGTTACCTTGGGGTGAACATTTTGAAAAGGTGTTTTTGAACTGTGAGGTTCTGCCTATAGTCTCACCGTCTTCCCCAGCTGGAGCGAACGCTTGTGCGATGTACCGGGGCCTTAATGGGGTTTAATTCTTCTAAAGAAGGGACCAGTAGCATCTGACAGTTCTTTAATGACAACCAGTTCCCGAACACCAGCCGCGTGGGATAAGGCGTTGGCGTACTGATACACATGGTGAAACGAGTACCCAAGGTAAAACGGTGGGTTACGAACTATACATCTAGATGATATCCCATAGGCGTAACATTACACTGCCGTGCGTTTACCATTTGAAACGACTGCCGCAGGTTGCGATAGGAACTCAACAGGAGCACTGGAAAGTGCTTGCCGCAGGTCGCGACGGGAACTGCAGTGCAACACTGCACCGCATTAAGCGCAGTTAGTATAACCACGGTTATCAATAAACGCGGTTAGCGCAGTTACACGGAACGCAAAACGGCGGTTAGTCATCTAACCCCGGTTGGCCGCCAACGTCAAGCGTGTAAACAGACGTTCAGGAACAGGCATAATGGCGGACGGTATACCTCTTTCGAGTGCAGCAGTGGCGCTGCGCAGGTATCTTCCCAAAAGAGGTCTTTGCATCCGATGCGGATGAAGAAGCCGTAACGCGATTTTAGAAATATGAGTGCGCCCAAGCGGTCAAAACGCGCGTGGTTTTGCACAACGCCGCGGTTGTTTCCCCACGCTGAGGCCAAGGCGTGGCCCGCCACGGTGCTCATGACACTCGGCTGCAGATCCGAAGGTCGCGTGATCGAATACCGGCAGCGGCGGCTGCGTTTTCGATGGAGGCAGAATGTCGAGGCCCGTGTACTGTGCGATGTCAGTGCGCGTTAAAGAACCCCAGGTAGTCGAAAGTTCCGGAGCCCTTCACTGCGGAGTCTCCTATAATCATATCGTGGTTTTGGGGCGTTGAAACCCAGAGATCAACAGGGCCAAAGCTTAACTTACCGAGGCGTTTGCCGTATCATCGCTCAAGACAGCATTTGAAGTACCTGACTCCGATTTGTTTATCACACAAAATAATTAATAACGGAACAAAGTGATTTCTGATGTTGACCATTTCTCTGCAAATCAGCGCCCGCTTGCACGCCGCTCGACAGGTCGAACGCGGCGACAGAAATTTAAACATCGCGGCACCGCCGTACACATTGCTAGGCCACTCAGAGTCGTGCAGTGCCGGCCACTCACCATGGTGACGGCGGATTGTTATGACGTGTCACGCAACGACATAGTTTTATCGACAACGTTCTTATAGAGCAAAGCAAGGCTATTCAAACTTGTTTCAAGCTTGTACCTAATGACGAGTATACGAAGTCTTACGAGCATGTATACATGCCGAGGTGCAGGCAGGTTGTGGGCGGTGCCTCCGTCAACCGTAAACAGGATAGCGCCGTGTAACTCCAGTGGACTTCGATTCGCGTTTACCGCGGTTGAAATTGTTAACCGCAGTTACGCTAACCGTGGTTAAGGTTGCCTGAGTAAAAGGGGTGTATAAGGTGGGCGCCGGATACATAATGACTCATGTGATATCAGAGAGCAGACCCGCCTTCCTTGGCAAGGGTCTAAAAAAGTGGGAGGGGGCAAGCCTGATCTCTCGCCGCTACACGGGTGGCAAGAAACGATGCAGCAAAGCTCGCGCACGCGCGATTCAGTGCCGCTCGGTGCCTTTCCATCGAGAAGCGCGCCATGGAAGCGCTTTCCTCTTCCTTACGGGCCACGACCTGGCTCATTCTCCGCAAATCAAAACGTCAACACATGCCCCCCCCCCCCCCTCTCTCTGCGCTCCGTTAAAAAATAGAGCCCGCGTCGACCTGCTCTCGGTGGCTCCCTTGTTTTTGTTTTTTTTTTCTTGCTTTTCCGTCTCCATTCAGCGGCGCGAAGTCGTTGCCACGTGTCAGTCATCGTTTGCGTTCACTTTCGCGCTGCCACCGCCGTTCAAGGCGAAGGCTTCACGAACTAAGCCATTTTATATGTTTCGTTTTTTTTTTCTCTGCCTATTATTTCAGTCTTCATTTATACTTCAACGACTCGAACTGGACTGAAAAGCTATGCGAGACAGGAAACGCGTTTTCGCCACTAGGAAAAAGAAAAAGAAGAGAAGCCACACTTATTTTTTCTCTCTATCCTTCCGTCGCGCCAATCGTGGCTCGAGAAATGTAGAAGACCCTTAACGCCGAAGGCCTACTCCGAATAGCCCGGAGAGCTGGAGACAGAAAATGGAGAACGAAAGCTGTAAGCATGAAAGGGGCCGGAGGCAGCATCGAAGGGTCGGCGTTGTCCGCCCGCAGTTGCTGGGAAGCATTCCTTTCAGGGAACGGAGCGAAGGCAACGGTGCAAAGAGTGGGCCGGACGGCGTGCGCCATCGGAAGGGAACTCCTCCTTGAAAAGACGAACACGTCGTTCAGTTCAATTTACCGCCAGCGGCACTCACAGAATGTGAGGAGAACGGAAAAAAAGGAAAAAAAGAAGGGGGAGGGGGGGTGAACCAAGTGTACAGCGACTGCTGAGCACACGTCTTTAACCTTCCCCGGAAGACGTAGGGAACGAGGGAAACACAGGGAAAGGAACGATTGACGGGACAAGGAATGAGTCGGGAAACAGGGAAGTCGCGGAACCGCCACGTAGATCGTACCGGCAGGAAAATGGCAGATGAAAAAAGAAAAGGGGGGGAGGGGGCGGTGAAACGACCTCTCTTTTGGGCAAACAGTGGGGCCGCTTGTTTTGTGCGCTTAGTTGGGAGACCACGCCGTAGAGAAAACGCGCGCCTTCGGACGAACCGAGAGAAGCCAGCGGCAGAGTTTCGCTTTTTGTTTCTTTGTTTGCTCCTTCGTATCGGCAGCATGTACCAAGTTGCGCTGTATGTAGTGCTCGCTTGTTCTCGGTCCTGTAGAGCGGCGTTCACGTAGCGGCAGCCAAAAGAACGCGACACGCTCATAAGGCTTCATTAGCTCGCCGCTGCCACCGAAAAACGCGGCGGCACATTCACCCTCTCTCTCTATCTTTTTAATTCGGCCATATCAGAGAACGGAACTAACCCGGAGCCAGCTCCCGAGTCGCGCGGGTGGCGACACAAAGCACTAACTGCGACCCGAGTTCACCGTTGCCGCTAGCGGGCGCTGTGTGCGTGATACGCGGTGGAGCGCGAAAGAGGAGGACTGTATAGGGGGCAGGCGAGCTCGTAAACTGGGTCTTTTTGGATCTCCGGCTTCGAAATGAAACGGAAGGTTGGACCCGTTTGTTCGGCGCCGTCGTTCCGCACGTTCCTTCGTCTTACTCTTTTCTTTTCTCTTTTTTTGTTTTGTCATTTTTTTTATTTATCGTTCGTTGTCAAACGCGGTACGGTTGGGCGCCTTCCTATTGCGGGAGGTTTGTCCGAGACAGTCGTAACCGCGGCGTTTCGCTGTCCTGAAAGGTGCGCGGGACTTGCGGCAAACACCGAGCCTGGACACCTCGCCTCGTTTTCTATCACGCCACGGAAATGAAGGAAAGGGGGATAGAAGAAAAGGAGGCTGTTTGTCGTTTTCTATATAGCTCGCTCCTCTTGGTGACTTATGCCTTTACTTCATGCCAAGAAACCGAACAAGAACGTAACCGAATAAGCTACGCACGAGTAACAGAAGGAGAAGTAGAAGGGGTGGGGGTGCTCTTAAAGTTTGTATCATGAAGGCCAGTACAGCAACACCAGTTGAGCTAATAAAGCCTTCCGCACGGAGTTCCTTGTGCAGCCGTGGCTTAGAAAACCTTTTTTATTTATTTATTTTCTGATAGTGGAGGAGCGTTTTATCGGTACACAGCATTGTGCGCCACCACGCTTGCGTTTTGGTCGTGTACGTATGTAAGTGCAGACATCTGTAATGCGCGAGCGCACTGTGACGCGCGTACATGTTGAAAGACGTGAGCCACTCCAGCTCCTTTTTTTACAACACCCCCCCCCCCCCCCCTACACCTTTCCCCATGCTCTGGGTATCCAACGAAAACTAAGCATGGTTGACCTTTCGATGAGTGCACTTTGTCTACGTTTTCGTGGAATCAACGTTACTGAAGCGTAGTAATTGTAGCCGGTTTCTTCGTACGTAGTGGCCACAGGCGGCACACAAGTTGACGGGACAACAACAACAACAACAAAGAGAAGGACAACACAAGCGCTGTTTATTTTTTTGTGTTTTTTTTTGTTATTGTTGTCTCGTCGCCTGTTGTGCGCTGCCTATTGTCGCTATGACCAACCAATTGGCCCACCATTACTGCTTCATATGCGCCTTGTTCTCCAGTACATCTACCTTTCACACTCTGCTACTCCAACTACACCACTGGTAGCTTTCGCTCCGGCCTCTGCATCCTTGCTCGTGTTACCGAGTGTCGTGTAAAGTTTGCGTTTCGACTGTCGTGTTATACGCTGCACTCGAGCCACCTACGCGTAATCACAAGCAACGAACCTACGCAGCGGGCATGTGCATACCTACATTAAAGGAGTAC
This sequence comes from Hyalomma asiaticum, assembly GCA_013339685.2. Lineage (NCBI taxonomy): Eukaryota > Metazoa > Arthropoda > Arachnida > Ixodida > Ixodidae > Hyalomma > Hyalomma asiaticum. The sequence goes on along the minus strand of CM023485.1, from coordinate 104,703,339 downwards.
TGACACGATTTTGCGGCGGCGCAAACTATACATTTTTCCTTTTTCTAGTTATGTATTGTTAACGACCTCCGCACACGGAAGCCAGGAAACGCGTACAAAATATTTTAGTTCTGTTTTAAAGTTCTGGTCGCCCAGCTCTGCAAGGCAGCCCCAACGCAATGGACACTACGATGACATATGAACACGCTCTCTTAAAAGTCGCCGAAATCGTTGGACGACCGTCAAATTGTCGTTGTTTGCGTGCCCCGCGTGTAACTGATCATAGACGACAGAGTTGCAGCGACGCTATCACGAATTGCTGTCCCTACGTGACTTAGACGTACGTCCGACTATGTTGACACGTCACTATAGGAAACCGCCCCTCGAAATCGAAACCGAAAGTCGGCTTTTAAGGGAGCCGTATTAAATGTATAGACACCGTGATACTCTTTTTGGTGTTCTCCACCCCAGCGCTTTCATTTGCAGCAACAATACGAGAATGTCAGAAATTCGTGTCACTACTCCTTTTAAGGGGGCCACAGAAGGAACTAGAAAACATTTAAAAAAATGATGCAGGGTTAAGAATTCAACAACTGGCGTGGCCGCCTTAAGTGCGTGACAAGTGCGGCCTTGTGGCCAGAAGGAAAAGGCCAGCGGAGCCGCGAGCGACTGAGCCGCGATAATGCATCCGTAGTGGCCTATAGCAACGAGACCCAAGCGCAGCATGGTGTTGCAGCATGGAGCCGGGAGGCAGAAGAGTCATCACTTCTTCACGAATATGGCACTTCATATTTCTCTCGGGGGGTCCCTTCCCGACGAAAGGCATGCCCTCGTATTTGCACATTTATGAGAAAGACCCGGGACGCGCGACCCCGGGTCATATACTTAGAGTGGTGGCGATCAGGAGGAGCGTGACAAGCGAAGAAGCGAGTGCGTGGCATATGTAAAGACGAGTGCGCGTGTCGTCCGTCCTCAAACGCGCATAATGCATGCGAGAATATACTATATGGCGGGGGCGCCGCCACATCGCGATGTGTGAGGTTGCGCCCGTATACACGCCGTACGCAAACAAAAAAGCCGCGGGGACTGCAGGACACGACGAAAGAACATAGGTGGCGTGCAAGACGACACCCCGTTTCGTACAAAACCTGCAGCAGCTTAGTGCAGGCTGTAGCGAATCTTCTTGTAGCGGCAGAGTTTGCTATAACAAACAGTTCGGTGCTTTAACTAGCACGCGCGCGCAATTGTTGCTCTTTTGTTTCCTTTCAGAATTTCTGTTGTTTTTGTGGGGTTTAACGTCCCAAAACCAGCTCTGATTATGAGAGACGCCGTAGTGGAGGTCTCCGGAAATTTCGACCCCTGGGGTTCTTTAACGTTCACTGACATCGCACAGCACACGGGCCTCAACATTTCGCCTTCATCGAAATGCAGCCGCCGCGGCCGAGATTCGATCCCTCGTAAGATAAACATATAGGGCAGGGAATTCATCACGAGGTTGCCTACTTATCGAGCAAATTAACGTTCGCGAATACAAGTTACGCAGTAGAGCTTCATGAAAAACAGTGAAGAAGAGCGCAACACAGTTTTCTGCTGACCTAACTGCTATGCCACACATTAGCGCACAGTACCTAGTGGGGCACGCTAGTGGGGCACGCACAGTACCTAGTGGGGCACCTTTGGGCACGCTTGTGTCTTGTTCGTAGACCATGGTTCGTATACAACGTCCGTCTTGCTCGGCGATTTACCAATTATGCAACTGCTAAGCTAGGAACAGCAAAAACAAAATCAATAACGCTGGTTCACCTCAACTTAGAAGTTGCGAGTATTTGCGTAAATGAATGTGACATAGAAAACACAGATAGCACTCACGAAAAAAAAAAAAAAAAGAAGGCGTTACGCTGAAAGCTTTCGTTTGAGCGCATGCCGGCCAATTGTAATACCGGAAACAGCATAGGCGAAAGTGGCTGTCCAATTACAAACACCGCGTACGTGCGGGAACATCTGCGGTGTGCGTCACATCCTGGTGTCAATGAATGAGAAGAAGCGCACAGGCAGGCTAACTTTCTTGCGAAATCAATTAAGAGATTAAAAATAAAGTAGGCCATCGTTTCGGCAACATGTCAAGCTAGATCGATGGGGCACAGTCCTCGTTCATATTAGTTTGGTAGACCTGTTAATTTGTCGTCGTACTACTCAGCTAACCTTCCGGTGCGTTTTCCCTTCTGTTCCCCCATTATCCCATTAATCAGGGGCACTCTTAATCGTTTCTTATGATTGCATTCTCAGTTAGGACTTTGTTTTCGTACTCTGTTCCTTATCCTTATTTGGATTCTTTCTTCGGTCCCTTTCTTATCGCGGCTTCCCTCCGATAAACAGAATATAATCTACGGCACCCGAATTTTTCTTACCCTTTCACCCGTAGGCTTCGTTTTCCTGCCCAGCGTACTCGTCACACGGGAGTGCCCACAAATCAGGAGCCCGATGAGAAGGCTGTGCCTCCGGCATGCGCAAGGCTGGGGCGAACGGGAGTGAGAACGTGCAAACCCCCGGGATGCAGCTGACACAGTGCAAGCCTCGCTGATTGATTTCCATGCGCATTGAGCTGGACTTCACGGGGCTGCAGCAAAGAACTGCGAGTGAACGAGGGACTGGAAGCTGTGTTTTTCTTTTTTTTTTTTTTACCTCGTGTTCCTGATGTTACGAATGCGTGAAAGCGCTGCGCGAGGTCCCAATCTCCGGTTTAATCAGGAAGCAACTGTATCCGAAGAGAAACAAACAATAAGAAATTCCACCCCGTGCAGGCAAGCGAAATTCAAAAGGAAAGTCTGCCGATAACGAGGAACAAGATCCGGCGAAGCCAAAACCAATCCTATACTGTCCGTTCAGAGGTGATCGATAGAGATGGCCACCGGTGGCTTTGAGAATGCAAATAATAGCATCAAACTTTTCCCTGTTTAACGGGGTTGCCTACTGCTCTTCGTTTTAAGCAAGCCTATACACCGAGCTAAGATAACTCATTCGATTAAACCAGATTTCGGCTATACTTTTGAGCAGTAACTTACCTGGTGCGTTGCACAAAGTCGTCATGGTGTTGGCATCACGTGCCGTTTTGTGCGCGTTATTACGACGGGCTGAGAACGCATCGCACGTTGTCATGGCGCAGAAAACTGCTTTTTCCACCATCCACAGCTCACGCTCTCTTTTTAGAACCTTTATTCCCGTGTCCTCCTTCCAAAGCGTGTAGGAATAGTTAACGCGTAGGGTTTTGGCGGGAGATTTATATCGACCGTAAGATAAATTCTTCCTTCCCTCTCTCCGCATTAAACAGGCATTGTTCCGTTTTTCTCTAATGGGAAATGGCGCCAGGCAAGGACCTTGAACTGCTTATTTGAATTCGTTCTTTATCGAAAGAAAAAAAGAAAAAAACAGGCTCGGAATTAATCTACCTTCGGTGAGATGCTCAAATTTCGGGCTCTGGAACTATACCACAAACGACCACGAACTACCACGAACAACTAACCATAAACAACCGAAAGAAGAGAGGTGAAATCAAAACCTAATCATTAAGGCTACACAAAGTTCGGCTCCATTTCGCGCAAATGGCTCGTTATTATTTTATTTTTTTTTAGTGAGAAAAGGAAATGAATTAGGAGGTTCTGCTTGCCAGTGCGATCGCGAATACGCGAGGTTGGAATTAGTGAAATCAGTCATACAAACACCGAACGAAGTTTAACATCGAAGCATCTATAAGTAACAATACTGGAATACAAGCAATGGCAAAGGCTTGGAAAGTATCGCCGCAACCCCTCAATACATTTGCATCCTCAGTGAAAGTATAAAAACGGTAGCGGACCGATGGAGAGTGCGCGTCACTGTTTACTCTCTTTCATTCATGCATAATTAAAACTCAGCTGATTGAGTCGTGGTACAAAGTGTCCTTCGCTAATCGCGTGTAAATTTTGTACACAATGTATTTGTGCCAAACTGTATTTCGGAGCCAGAGCCTCTCTCAGGCGCTGTAGCCTTTTGCTTTTGCTTCGACTTCCATAAATACGCAGAAAGAAATAAATCAAATAAAATGAAAAAAAGAATGTGACGGCGTGCTCGTTGCGCGTCAAGCCGCCAGAATAGGATGCCTCTTAAGAGACAAGGAGCATGCACCGAGTAGCCGGAATTCATTCGTTAGGCGCCTCATCGATCAGTCTCGCACTGCACAGGGAGAACCGACAGACGCGCCAGAAGGACCACCACCGTCAACAGAGTCGTGTCGGCCCGACGCTCGCCGGCACAGCGCCGTACACCAAGTTTACGACGCTTTCTTCTCAAAACTCAAGAAACGCCACCATACATCAGCAGCATCAGCAGGAACGAGAGCAAGAGAGGCAGCCCAGGCAACGGGGGCCAAGCGTAAACATGAAGCGGCGGTCATTACCGACCCGTAATGGACGCCCACAACGGCTGCCTCTTGCCGCGTACAGTTTATCCATCCCCTCCAGCGCCAACGAGCACTCGCTGCCCTGGGAAAGCGAAGCAAGCGCAAAACGGCCGCGACCGGCTGTACATAGAGCTCCCCTAGACCGTTCCGACAAAACGAGGCGCCGTAGTGTAGCCCGGCGTTGGTCTTTCCTGTCGGCCTGACGTCCTTGCCACGGTAGTCCTTGCTTTGGCCCTCTATGGCCCGCCGTTAGTCCTGCCTCAAAATAAAACTGACGAGGCTCCAAGTTTCGGCGCGGCCTGACGCGCACTACGGACTATGACTCTTTCTTTTTCTTTTTTTTTCACATTTTTAATGTCTCGCGCGTTTCTAAATCTCCCGGAGTGCAAGGCGCGGAGTGTCGGAAAGAAAATGACGACGGCTGCCCAAGTTAATTTGCCAGCGTTGCTGGAGGCCCAGCAACTAACGGAGCAGTTTGAGGGCCCTTTTCTTTGACATTATGTCAGGAGACATTGGTGCACAAATGAGGCCCCGGCTACTCCTGGACTCTCGAGTAAATGGAATGATGTACTATATAGATTCAGTACGGCGCGCGTCCACACACACACACACACACACACACACACACACACACACACACACACACACACACAAGCAGACATGCAGATTACGTCTATACAATTTCAAGAACACCGTGATACTCTTGAGGAAAGTATGCAATGAAGAAGTTACAATGATATGTTTTCCACAATGTAACTTCAACGCCTTTATCGAAATGCAGCCGCCGCGGCCGGGATTCGATCCCGCGAGTTTTGGACCAGCAGCCCAGTGCATAGCCGTTATCGACTACACAAGGAGGGGGGGGGGCGGGATACTAAGCCAGCACGTGCAAGAAGAAAAAAGCGAGAGAAAGAAAGACAACAAAAATCCACGTGCACAGCACAGGAAAAGTCGTTTATCATTTCTGCTTTGTCACAGGTCGCCTTCGCGCCATGCTACGGACCCCCCCGCCCCCGCCACACACCCACAGAGAATGGACAATTAAAGAAGTGTAACTCACTATCGTTTATCATTTGTCTGGTGCAGACGGGGCGAGTGAAAAATTGAGATATATCGTCGTGTACACTAAAGCCTTGGTTTTGGTTTTGCTCTTACTTTTTCTTTACTTCATTTAGAAATAAGAACCAGCCGAAAGAAAGTTAACTGTCACACCGAAATAAAATGTACGTTCGAGGGTACGAATGTTCCAAGTGTACCCGAGAAGAAAGCCACAGAAGGAAGACGCAAAATTGTACACAGCGAAATTGCCTTCTCGAAATAGGATCTCACTTTTCTGTTTTAATCCCGAACCGGGAGAGTCGCACGAATGCTCCACGCGAAAGCGACCAGAGGTACAGCAACAAATGAGTAAATAATGAATGAATGAATGAATGAATGAATGAATGAATGAATGAATGAATGAATGAATGAATGAATGAATGAATGAATGAGGAAAGGAGGAGGAGCACTTTAACCTATGTAGACTTGAACGTTGGCACACTCAGAGGAGTCCACTATAGCTAGCTCACAATTTAGAACTATACCTTTCCGCTAGGCTCGATTTTTGCGCTTCCTATTGTCTCGTAATTCGACTGGTGCGTATATACCGTACCACCGATTCCAATGTGTCAACACCTCCCTTGTGCCCCCTCCCCCTTTCACGCCTTAATTTACTTATTGTTTTCGCCGCTAAGCAATCTGCAACGTCAGTGACAAAGCAGGCAAGAGAAGGAGGAGGTGTAGATAGCTATCGAACGAGAACAAGTAAAAGTAAATAAAAACAACACTCGATAACTGCACCACGACCAGGTATAGCAGGAGCGAGGGAGTGTAAACCGATCGCCCGAGTGGAATCCCCTCGACGTAAAAGACAAAGTGCGCCGAAGCGAAGACAGTTCGATAAAAAAGAAGGGTGCTCCCGACAATGCAGCGTCGACAGCAAAAAAAAAATAAATTAAGAAACAAAAAAAGACAAAAGGGGAAAGGGTGGAGTCGAGCTGTCCGAGACAAGAGCCGTCCGTCTGCGAAGCCAATGAGACGCGCGAACGACCGGGACCCGTTCGGACACAGTATAGCACGCGGGACGCCACCATTTCAATTAGATTCTCAGGTAGAGTGCGCCCGCTTGTCTTTGGCACTGATTAACGACGCCAGCACGATTGGACCGGATCTGGCCAGCGCTGCGCGGCAGCCGTCCCAATTGATGGCTCTCCCGCGCCTCCGCGTCCGTTTTACCCCGCCGCATTTGGGTGGGCGTTCCTTCAACCCCCCCCCCCCCCCCCCCTTACCGCTCCCCTCCGCACTCTAGTTACACCGTCCGTAACAGTGTCTCCTTTGCGAGCTGTTTCCGGTTACTGGACCAGCTGATCAATACTATACGGCCACTGTCCCGTTCGGTGTACCTCGCCGTCTCCGTTGTAGATACTGCTCCGTTTGTAAAATTATCACCGAAGAGCCGCCTTCACGTATGGTGTCGAATTTGTGGAATTGACCGTCGTTCATTTACATTCCAGCTGCGCGAATAAACTATTTCGCGGTCACCTGAGTGAGTGTGAGCGAACGAGAGATTCTATTGCACAGACGCGGACTATTCACTTGACTGGAGATCGGCAACTACTGTCCAAACCACCCATTGTTTTTACCATGTACAGGCAGCCAGTATCAGTTTGTGCGTCTGACTTCAGGATAAATAGGTATTCCTTTCTTTTTTTGGCTTTCCTGCCTGCTCATTATTTCGGTGTAACCTTGCACCGTAAGTTGCATTTGCGATGCGACTGTATGCGTTATATCGTGGCCGGCGTAGTCATTGCCGCCACGGACATCTGTGAGATGGGGTGCCCAACGAAAGTGAGCTCAATTGACCTATCGCCCTAGCAGCTTAGCGCGCAAGGAATAAAGGAAAGAAATAATTCATCGCCGATACGCCACCGCGGCTTGCTCTCAATGAGCGCGAGAATTTGATCAGAATTACATGTAAAAAAGGAAGCATGCACAAGGTTTTTAATGTTCTTTATTTTATTTGCATTATTACAATCACGCGGCAAAAGAGCGGTTACTAAGTATATATATATAAGCCACTGGAAAAAGCGGAACGGTATTTTTACTCAATCAGTTAAATAATATTCCCGCTCTTTCAAACAGCGCCCACCCAACCATACGCAAGCAGTAGAAAATTTTCATGATTCTAGCGATATTAAAAGATTTCCAGAGAAACTCAGTTAAAAAACCACAGATGGTCAAAATTTCCGGAGCCCTCAGCTACGGCGTCTCTCATAATCATATCGTGGTTCTGAGCGTTAAACCCGACAAATCAATCAATCAATCAAAAAATCAACCAATCCAGGGAAACTCAGTTTTTTCCTTTAACGCCTCGTTAAAGTTACAAGCATTGCTGTTTATAGAAGCGGCTGAGCAATAACGTTGAGTGGACATCAGCTGCTCCGTAAGAACAGCCCACGCAAGCAAATAAACCACGTGCGTCAATAAAACGCCGGGACACATGCCATCCAACTACCCCCCCCCCCCCCCCCCCCGACATAACATTCGGATGAACACAAAAATTGTGCCCATAATTCTTCAAACGCAGCAGCCGACGCCCTTGCAACAAAAAACTAGTGTACACATACCGTGTACACTAGCATTGATGTGCGCATTTGTTATGTTTTTGTATTTAACGCATGCATGTGCGGGTACATGCCCACAACCGCACAGCAGAATGCATTCACTATACGCACACCAGTGCAACTCACACAAACCAGACAACAGGGTCTCTACGCTCCCTTACCCGCTAACAAGAACATGCACGGTCCGCTGACTGCATGCTATAGAGAAATATTAATTCAAGCGCAGTTGTATAGACGTGCCTTTCTCGTCAGAGATACACTAAGCAGAACGTTGAATCCAGATATATGGATAACGCAGAGTCCTGAAGAACTAAAAATGTGGATGCCAGGATTATACAGGTGTCTTACTCTTAATAACGAAAAAAAAAAATGTGTAATGGCTCCATGTTTCCTCGCCATTAAAGCTTGAAGACTCTCGTAACATCATTAAGATTAGAAAGCATCTCCACAAAACTTGGTAACATTAATAACTCCAGGCTACTAGAAACAATCACATTGCAGTTAACCAAATAAACGTCGAAACTGCTGAATTTTTCTGTAACGCAAAAACGGACTGTAGCATGCGAACGTTATAAGTGTAGCGGTCAAGCGCTAACGGCTATTCGCAGTAGTCCCAAACGGTCTAGTGGGTGTCCGCTTTCCGACGTCGGCTTTTCTGACATTCCGACTTATATTAGTCTTTATATCCCTTCATTTCGTTTGTCTTCGAGGGAAAAGAAAGTACCACAAATAAAACCCGGTACAACACGCGGCCTATATCAAACAGCAATAGCTGTTATCCACCTTAAGCGCACGGCCGAGCAAGCCACTGACGCAACGGACGTGTCAAAGCGCGACGGCGTTCCGTTCCCGAGTACAATAGGATTCGAAAGGCGCCTCCTTCGGACCAATTGAGCGTCAACTTGTAAGAATCCGTCGTTACGGTCGCTCAAATCTGCTTTTCGGCCGAAGCTTGTTACACCTTCTTTGGGGCGCAAAAGTGCTTCGTTTGTGTAACACGAAGCGGGCGCCTGTTTTGCCACTTGAAATCCCCGCAAGCGACGGTACAAGAAAAGCCAAGCCGCGAAGTCTGGCATGAGGGGGTGGGGACCGCATCTCAAGCGCTCCAAAGAGGAAGCACGAAAGAGTCAAGCTTCTTTTCTGCCGACGGTCTTAGCGGCTCTGCTCCGCTGTGGAGGCGACAGGGGCAGCGCGAGACTCTGGATTGGCGTTTGTATCCGGCTGGCTTCTTCGTGTACGGCCTCGCACCTTTGCCACGTCTATTTCTCCTTTGGCAGAGCTTATCCCCGAGAGCTAAAGGGCTGTCACAGTGCACGCCTTTCGCTGGGGGGAAAAAAGGGGGAAGAATTTCGGGGGAGAAAGAAGGGCAAGAAAGGGAACGCGCCTTTAATCCTCAACTAATGATCCGCTGCTGCCTCTGAGCATCATCTGTCCGGTCGATTCGGTCTACGGTGGTTGCGCACCGCTCGTGTCGGAGACCCCCCACCACTCTCACACTGCAGCCCCCGTAGCGGCGCCAGTGGACCGGGTTCCTGGTTGTGTCCAGGAATCCGCGTGGGGGTGGCCTGGCCTGAGTGGCGGGCGCGCTTTCCTATTGTTTACTTTTTGTTTTTTCGCCGGCCTGCGAACCTTCTCCCTATGTCCCCTGCTGCACTCCCCGTCCAGCCCACAATGTCCTGGCCTGTCACCCTCCGGACTCGGAAGTGAAAGAGCACTAACGAAGCGGACGCCAGTCGCACAAAGCCACGTGTACAATCAACTTAGTTGGCTCTGTCCTAACATAAAAGTTTAATTAGGTGTCTTCTTCCAATGCGGAACAGTTGGTGAGGCGTGTAATTGAACGCGAACAAGATATAAAAGGAAGGCAAGGTGAGGGGAACGCCGTCTGGTTCTTCCTCGAATGCTTCCCGTCCGGAAAGTATTTTTTTTTTCTTTTTTCCCCACAGGGAACTATAGAGGGTGCTAGAATAAGCCCTGTAATAGCTCGCAGATCTGGCGCGATGCTCAAAGGTGAAAGCAGCCACCTGTTTTCCTGCTCTTAAAGGGCCCATGACAGCTATTTTTTTGTTGGAGACTTTTATGTTCTAATGAGTAGAACAGTGTCTTGTAATCACGGCATGGAGTGGCGAATTCTCCAGCGCGAAGTCTAATTAGTCACAGCATCGTTAATTTTGTTCAGTTTTAATGAAGCTTCGAAACGCGCGCCAACAACTGCAAGAAACTAGCGCCGCGGGGCTAGCGCGGCGGCTGTCGGAAGTGAGCGCATGCACTGATCACTTGAGCTCAAGATTCGGTGACGTTGCGGAGAGCGCGAGCGCCAGACCAGCTCGCCACACTCGCTTTGCATCATAGCGTGTGCACAATGTACGCTTGAGCGACCAACACGGAGAAGACGCAGAAAAATACGGCTTTTGGCGTGGCCTCCGCGATCGGCTGCGAGAGCCGATCTTGGAGGCTACGCTCTGAGGCCATAGCGCGGCGCGCCCGTGTCTCTCTGTGACGTCACGATATCAACTTACAAAAGTGAAACGTCACAGATGGCCCACAAAATACGTCACACTAGTGGCGATGTCGCGAGGTGCTGCAAGCTCGGATGAGCATTCCCGCTTACTTTGAAACCATATCAAAATTACTTAGAGGCGACGTTCGCCGCTAATACTTGGTCAAGATTACCTTCGTATGCAGGAAAACCAATTAACGCAAGCATCTCGCGTTTGAAATTTTGGTGTCATGGGACCTTTAAGTTGCACAACTCGCTGACTGTCATCGAAAGTGTTCACCGTTTGAGACGACTACCCACGCAGAACAATGGTCAGCTGCGTTAATCATTGGAGATTTTAGTACGGCTGAAGTGCACAGAAAAAGCAGAAAATTGTATGCGGTGCATTTTTTTTTTCCTTATACAGTCATGCCTTAGGTGTAAGTATACACTTGTTCAGCTTACGTAGTTCTGTGCACTCCGTTTTTTTCTGCAATGGGTGGCAGCTTGTCTCTTTCCTTCAAGCGTGTCAGGCAGCCAGGTCTCTCTCTCTTTTCCTCCACTCCTGCAGCAGCTTAACACCTTGCATTTAACTTCATGCCATACTTAATCGAACAAGCCATTGCAGGCTTCTGAACTACGCCCGTCACGAAGGGAAATATCACGACTGTATGCTCGAATTGATTTTTCCAATGCGTTGTGAAAGACGATACAAAGGCCGCCGTGCTCACCATGGCGGTGTCAATGCGGCAACAGTAGTACCGTGTACGTGAACCCGTTCAGGTCAAGTACGCTTGTCGGCTCAGAAACGTGGTTATTGGTTCACGTGCGCGTTGGAACGAGGCAGGTTATGCCAGTCAATATGCGAGGTGTTTGACTCGGCGATAAGGGGCTGAATGCAAACACGGTCGAGCTTACTGGGTCGATCGTCTCGGCTTCTGACTCGACCCGCTTATGCTGAATCGATAAACAAAGCTACCAAACCGACAGCCGTTTCTGCCAAATGTGGCGTAGTTACCAAACCACACCCGTAAGCGTTATCACCGTCGTACAACTAAGTGTCAGTTTGTGCCTTCAACTATACAGGGTGTTTTCTTTTTTTAGCTGCAACACATTTTTTAAATGAGAAAAACATAAATCGCGGGAATGTCTCGTGTACCATTCGAGTATACGGATTGGCGGCCACTAGAAACGGAACAATTTCCGCACTTCTGCGCATAATTAGCGAAATTACGCTAATTAACTTGTTAATTATCAGTAATTGGTGGCTACAGCAAATGAGTACTTTGGAGCCCGTCCTCGACACTACCTATTCCAACGATCAAATTTTGAATAGCGGAGTGCATGTCGGAGCTACGCGAACTATTCTTTCCCTTGCCAGGCTCGTTGAAACCGAAACTGGGCGCGAAAAGAGCGTCTGTGACGTCGATGTCGCCGCCTCCCCGGATTTCGCCACTCGCCCGCGGCGCCCGACGCTGCAGATGAGATAACGCAAACTGCTTGTGCAACCGGAGCGGCGATGACCACGGGTGAGTGGCGAGTAACGGAAGCCGTGGGGGCGGCGACATCGACGTCACAGACGCTCTTTTCGCGCCCAGTTTCGGTTTCAAGGAGCCTGCCAAGGGGAACTAATTGTTCGCGTAGCTCCGACATGCGCTCCGCTGTTCAAAATTTGATCATTGGGATAGGTAGTGTCGAGGACGGGCTCCAAAGTACTCATTTGCTGTAGCCACCAATTACTGATAATTAAGAAGATAATTAGCGTAATTTCGCTAATTATGCGCACAAGTGCGGAAATTATTCTGTATCTAGAGGCCGCTAATCCGTATACTCGAATGGTACGCAAGACAGTCCCCCGATTTATGTTTTTCTAATTAAAAAAATGTGTTGCAGCTAAAAAAAAAAACACCCTTTATATCTTACCATCAGCCCGCCAATAGTGTAACTACTGCGCCGATTGTGACTACGCTGATGGTACTCAGCCTCACTATCACCGTGCTCACGGAATAACGTCCATCGCACGAGGAAATTGCAAGCAACATTCCTCGCTCCATAATCCTCCTTTTGATGATTACAAGAAGTATTCACTGGTGCCGGCTAAATTGGGTTATGTTCTACAAGATTGCCGTCGAAGAAGAACAACAAAATGCAGACGCTAAAAATACACGCTTGTTGCTCTCAACGCCACATCCCTGACACTTATGGCGCTCAAACAAAAAGAAAACGAGAACAAGAATAACAACCTGTTGAAGGATGGCGATACATTAAATATCCTCGACCCCACTGTCTCGGCTGTCCCACTTTCTTAAGGAGTTTTACGAGCAGCCACCGCGTAAATGGTGAACATTTATGGCTGTGGCTCTTGATCAGACACAAAGCCCGCTGCGTCGTTTGTTTGTTTGCTTTTCTCTCTTTCTCAATGACTTATATTTCTCAGCGAATACAACAGCTGCTCTTAAAGAACTTCGATAAACGCTTTGCAACCGTTGAACACGTAGCGAGCGAAGTCCTAGGAATAAGGTGCACAGCAAAGAACTTCAAGTTTTCTAACTTGTTAGACACCTTGAGTTTGAGGATTACATAAAAATAATTAATATTATGCTGTAGTTTCTTGTCCAAGTTGGACAAATACAACTGTCAAACAAAAAATACGCAACAAAACGATCGAAAAAATGAGTGCTGAGATGCAACGTAGGATCTGCGCAGTCCAATTGCGCAAAGAACATGCTTAACATAAATGAGGGGCTGAAATAACGGCTCAAAAAGCGCGTTAAAAAATGGAAGCCGTAATAAAACAGCTTCGACGAAGCCCTGATATACGAAAGGATGCATTCCAACGGTGCATTTATTTCGCTGCGGGGCGAGAAAAATATACATACACCTAGCACAGGAGACCCCGCACAAGCTGCCACCGAGTCACACGGGAGACTCACCCAGCGGACCTTAAGTATAAGGTTTCGAAAACTTGAAAGGCGCTGCGAAGAGGGTCAGGAGCCAAGGGACGTTGCATGGCGAGGTGGCATAGGTGGGGGAGGACAGGTAGGAAACGAGGAGGAAAGAGGCAGGGACGGGGCGACCTGGGAACGTGCGAGCTGGAAGCGTGATGGGCGATACCGGCCGAGGCCTCTCGGAATACTTGGGTAAATTCTGCAACTTTTAATTAACTCGGACCCCCCGCCCTCACGGAGTCAACGCGTGTGCGATGAAGGGGAGTGCGGGGCGCAATCCCAGTGGCAGGGGCAAGCCATGGGCCAAGCCAAGCAAAGCCACTGCGCGCGGAGCGCTGTTTAGACTTGGCGACGAAGTGCGAAGGCTTGCAGAGATGGGAGGGGAGGGGGGCAAAGCCGCAGTCCGAAGCGTCGTCAGTGGGGAGGCTCTTCCTTATCGGCACCTCCGCAGTGTCGCCGGCGGCGCGCTTGAATAGGCGGCCTAATCTACGCCGTATCGCGACGACGTGTTTAATGAGCGCTTCCGAGTCGGCGGATTGCGGCGCGGACGACAACGCCCCCCTTCGCCCCCTCCAACGCTGCTGTGCTTCGAGCAACACGGCATTATGGAGCGGCGATAACGCCGCGGAGCAAGTCCGCCGCAGCCGGCTCTTTATTACGCGAGATGATGCCCTTCTCTTCTCCCTAGACACAGCCTGTGCAAGCTCCCTACACACCAGCCTCATCTTTGCATCGTTGCGCAATGCAGACCGCGAGCTCTCCACACGTTTCGCGTACACAGCAGCAAACACGTGCAGCACTTATCTCGTGCAGTTTTTCTCGGCTCAGCGACTTTTTATATCTTGGTGTGTGTGTGTGTGTGTGTGTGTGTGTGTGTGTGTGTGTGTGTGTGTGTGTGTGTGTGTGTGTGTGTGTGTGTGTGTGTGTGTGTGTGTGTGTGCGCGCGCGCGCGCTCCTTTAAGTTCGTCCAACTGGAGCGCACGTTGAAGGTAAGGCGATCCACCCCTGAGACTGCAATTTACTTTGCGGTGGTAAGGACACAGCCGCTAAGACGGAGTTAGTCCAGGAGGAGAGGACCAACTTTGAACGCACTTTATATCGCAGATTACCCGGCAGAAATATAATCCAGTCGGGGGTCCCCGCTTCCACGTTTATAATGAGAGGAAGTTTGTCTGCGTTATGAGCTATATGCAAATTACGCTATCGCACTCATTTGGCTGCATACTGGGCAGATCTCCGAAATAAGCGTGTCGTACTACACTCCTGCGCGGAGAACGGGAACGAACTTTACGCCGCGCAGTAAGCTAACTTGGGGGCGGGGGTGGGGGTGCTCCAATACGTTGTTCCTCGTAATAATATCGCGGCTTGTCCGCTGCCGTGGAACAACGGTTATGGCGCCCGGTTCTCAAGAGAAGGACGGCATGCCTTACGATCACATCGTGGTTATTACGCATCAAACCCCAGCAATTATTGCATTTAGCGCATAATACTTAGGATTTATTCTTTACCGCGCTGATTCTTCACAACCAACAGGGTTGCAGGCGCGGCGCGAAGTTCGCCTGAGCCTTATCTATAGCTAAATATATAACTGTGCTCTACAATTCAGTTTTAAAGAAACCTACTGCGGTGTCCTGAGATCTAAAACCGAGACTACGCGCAAACACATGTACGGAATAGATAAAAAAAAAGCCCGCCTCATGCCACGCGTATCACAAGGCTACGTCGGCTACTCAGCCGCGCAATTGTCAAAAGCTTCGATAAAGGTCAGATACGCAGTACACGACGCACTCGGGCTTTCACTGGTCGCACGAACGACTTAAGCCCGTCCGGACGTTATCTACGCCGCTGAGCAATTTCTTTCTCCTGTCCGCTCTCCCTGTCTATATACGAAACGAGCACGCTTCTAAATTAATCGCATTTTCGGCAATATAGGGGCACGCAACACGGCATCCAAGTAAGACGCGAGCCCGAGAACCCCCCTCCCTTCGTCGCCATTGAAAAACTTTCCGCCATGTACCTGAGGACGCGATAAGGACGCAGCCGCGAAGAGGGGAACCTCTATAATGCAAGGGCGGGTCTGGCAAGTTACGTCAAGAAAATGGCATCCCTTATCTATGGCCCGGACATTTGGGCGTTTTTTGTTTTTATTGTTACCCACGTGTTCTTACACGCTCTAACAGCGCGCGAGCATGCTCGGAAGCTGCTTGATTGAAATTGCGAAGCGATAGGCTGCCCTCTTGGGCTTCGCACGACGACTCCACCCAACGGTTCATTTCGATACACACGCACAGAGTCGACGCACATAAACAGGATTCGTGCTCAACATCAACACAGGCCTCATCCATCGTGTCTCTTATCGCTTCGCTAGACGTCTTCTTTAAAACACTCCCTCCCCCCCCCTTCCCCCTTTATTTTTTCCTTTTCTGTTTCTCAGTCTTTTTTTTTTGTCTTTATGGCTTTGTTAAGACCTGCATTGCGCTCACTAATTGAAACGTACTACATGCGACGCTAAGAACATGTACTCGCTTCGAGAACGCCCCGCTTAAAGGGAGCTTGTCGCTGATCGGGGCGCTGCGATATCACTGTTCGTTGAACGCCGCCCGTCGCATGTGGGCAGACGGTGGCCGTTTCGTTATTTCTGTCCGCTGGGTTTTGTTAAGACAGTAAAACAGGAAACCTCGTACGTATGTCATGTTTACAATGTACAGTGTGGTCACGACGAACCAATAGAGACAATTAATGACGCAGCGCAACACCCCTGCGAATGTACAGTGCGTGCGTATATAATACACACCAGGAAATCTAAATTCGGCACGGCGCACTGTCGCAATTAATTTCGGTGCTGTTTTCATAAGGCTATTCGCTAGAATAACAGGAAGGAGAGGCAACACGTTAACAGCGAGGCGACGCATTGCGGCACGGAATATATGATTTGGCTAGTGACACGGAAATGTCACAGGGCGTATTCATCGCGAGACGGGACTAAAATAACCGTATAGACCTTTCAGATTAGATGAACGACGCCGGAAGGCGTAGTGCTTTCAGTTGGGCTGGTCCGGTATGACTAATACTTCATCAAAAATAAAAACAAGCCTAATGATCCATATTCAGTAGCACAGATAAATGGGCGAGTTAGTACGTATTCATGATTAGTATCTCGTTTAGTATCTTTAGTACCTTTAGTGTCTCGTTTGTGCGTGCTGCGCCGTTTTCTTAATCTTAATCATCCACTTGTTCTGAGGGCATAGAGTTTCTTGAGCAGTGGTTTTTTCTTACACAAATTGCTCCTATATGATGAATGGTAATGTTAGACAATAGCGAAATGGTGAGCAGGCTTACCAGAATAATCGGTCTGATGGTTTCCTTCTTGCAGGCTGAAATGAATAGAAAAAAAAAAAGAAAGATGTTCGTTAGCACACGACTAGGCTGAATGTGATAGTACGAATGTTATGCTAATAATCAAGGGGCTACAAGACAACCGCAAAGCACCAGAAAAGTTTTAAACAAACGTGATGATTAAAACAAGTATTGAACAGTTATTCATTATGGGAAAGTACTTCTGCTGTCGCAGCACCGAACCATACCGCGTGCAAGGAGCTATCGCTGAGAACCCCACTTTATTAAGTATTTAAACTTGAATAATAAACTTAGTGGACACTGCGGTCAAAACATGAACCGTATGACTGTTTCACATAAGCGCCGCTCCGCTATTTTTCTCTGATTTTAGTTTCAGCCATTATCGCGTTACAGTATAAGCAACAACAGGTTCACAGTTCATTTCCCCCACCTGTGTATGCATGTTTCTTAAATATGTGCTAAAGGCTAGCGCTTATCCGCCTGTGGATGTTATCTCACCAGTGACATCACTCGCTTGTTCTCTCTCTCTCTCTCTCTCTCTCTCTCACACACACACACACACACACACACACTGAGAATTTTCTTTTCTACGGAGATATGCACACTGAGGCACAACGATCTCACACTCACAATCCGCGTGCTTTCACCCCACAAAGAAAGAGGACATCCCGAGACAAAGCACCAGTCGACGCGCTGCCCGTTCGGGGCACGCCCCGACCAAATCACTTTTCAATCGCTCCTTCAATACTGGCTTAAGTCGAAGGAAGCATTCCGGCAAGAAACAAATATCAGCGCTACCAGAAGCGGTATAAGAAGAAAGCCGCAAGTGAAGAAAAAGAGAAAGAGGAAGAAATAAAAGCCGCGCCCTGCCTGCATGGGCGTACTTTGAAAGTATTTACTCCGGCGTTGAACCGAATAAGGCGGCGCCGCAGTGTGTGGCGTAGAAGAAACGAAAGAAGTAGAAATCGCCAGAACGATCTTACGCACTCCCTTCTTCCTCTTCGTTTTCATTTTCTCGGCGCACGGCGCTAGATATAGAGCCACCTCAACTCTTTTTCCGTGCCTGCGCAACCTGAATACAAAGTAAGTCATCTGTGCGAAATGGGGAGCGCTGCTCCTAGAAAAGGAGGGAGGCAGTCTTGCCCCGAGGTGAATGAATCGGCTATAGGGAAGAGGTGCCGAGCTTCGGAAGCAAAAATATTGTGTGGCTGCCTTAGTTCACGGCTGCGTTCAAACCGAAAGAAATGATGAAGAAAGAGAGAGTAAACCGGCGAGCCAAACAATATGCGTGTATAGCGTAGTTGCTTCCATCGGGCCGCTTTCTACTTAACGACTTCGACGCTGTTGTCGATGCTAAGAGGCGGCGGCGGTGGAGGCATCGATGTGGCATGCCGTAAGCTGAATGCCACGCAGTCGCACACATACCCACTGGGCGAACCTCGCTCCACACTCACTACCGATCAGGCGCTCTGCCTTCCGCGTTTCTCGAACAATTCGAAACATTCCTTGTTGTTCCCGTTCGCCCTTCTTTGTCTCGTTCTCTGCATCTCTTTTGTTCGCAGGGTTTCGCGTTTTTCAAAAGAACCAAAGACACAAACGAAAAAAAGAAAGAAAAAACGATGCTACAGACAGGGTTTCACGGATCCCTCGGATTTCTCCACTCCATTCTCTCATCCTTTTGTTGCGAGAAAATTCGTTATCTTCCCAAAGACTCCCACGCATGCGCAAAAGAGAAAGAAAGGAAAACAAAATGCGAGTGCCACAGCGACAAGTGCCGACCGCCGCTTTTGCTTCATTCCGAGAAATTCGATTGAATCGTTCTGCCTTAAGCCCGTTCGCTCTGGCAGGAGACACGCTTTTCCGGCATAGCTCGAGCTGCATTCCGCCGATTTTTCACAGGGTCCGCCTTCAACTTATGCGCCGCTGCCGACATGGACGCTGAAGACGTCGTCCGAGATGGCGCATCAAAAGAGGACCGCGTGCCGTACCTGCGATGTCGTCCTTATTCTCGTCTTTTCTCAAAAAGTCGCGTTTTCACGGGTCGCTGGTTTCCTTTAATTAGAAAAGGCGTGGGGGAAAGGGGGGGGGGGGTGGGTGGGGGTGTCTTTGCTTTGTTCGTGCGCCCAGGTACGACTGCGTTCATCGATCTGGTTCGCAACAAGTAACCACCGCGCGGTGCTGGCTGGGACACACTTTCTCATTACCATCAGAGGCAAGAGGACAAGATATGCGTCAAAACACTTCCACAGAAAAAACAAAAACGAGAGAGAACCGTGTCGTGGTTGTTGATACGAACCGTAATTCTAGTGTTGCAGACTGCCTTCGTCAAAGCTTACCCTTACTTCTCGAATCCACCGCGCCTGTATTTTTCATGATTTCTCCTCGTGGAACTTTTGATTCCACGAGAAAACAAGACAAAGAAACAAACAAACGAAAAAGCCGGACGTTGTTTACGCCCTTTAGACCTGTAGTTGTGACGCGGTCTCACGGAATCGACACCGCCGAAAGGTAGCGATCGAAAAGTAGAGAGAGAGAGAGAACACTTTATTGATGAACCGGAGATGTTAGCCTGGTGAATGGCCTGGCTTGCTACTCCAGGTACTTTGCGGTGATTATGATATTTACAGTGATCACATCTAACATAACACGTACATACGGTCACACTTACTCACACACTCATATATACATATATACACTATAACTCAGTTTACAGCGTTTCATTGAGGCATGTTGCCCGTAGAAACGCTATCAGCGCCTTGGTGCTACGTAGTGCGCAGGCGCTGTCTTGCCACGGGCCTAGGAGATGCCGCAGCTCCAAGGTCGTACCGTGTGGCAAGTGAAGCGCTGCCTTCAGAGTCTTTCATCGAAAAGTAAAAGAAACATGTAAGCAGTGAGGGCTGTAACGTATTACATAGTAGCTTCTAACTGGAAGCACCACAAATGCCACGCAACAGACCATCTAAGTGCTACTTCTTGCATGAGTGGCCTCCGCTTATTATAACAGAGCGCAGGATCGCGCGTATCTTGAGTACCTTGCTGTGCTCATTACAAAGTTCTCAAGCTAAATTTTTTTGTTACCACCGCAGCAGTGGTCGTAACAGCCCGGTCGAACAACCAGACGAATAGGCAATATGTGATGATTCGCTAATCATTGCAGCCTCCCGGTGTCGCGAAACGTGCACACCTTGCCAGTGAAACGATTCAGCGTAGTCCCCAGGAGCGAAAGATTATGGGTTCAACGTCAGCTGGAAATCCGCTAATGACTTCGTAGTGGTGGCACCCTGTGTCTTCGATACATTCTCGCACAAATAGAAGTTGTAACGGTGGCTTCTCCTTCACTAGACTATCTATGTGGAGAAGCCAATGCGGAGGAACACTTTTCTTTCATTTTCCTCAATTGACCCACATTCGAGGAGTTCAGTTTGTATGTAGACTTCTTTACGTTTACGAATACCTGTCCACTTGAGGCATTTATGGCAGAAGCATAACAGCTAGCGACGGTTCGCTTGACTACAGTGCATTTATTTTCTTTTGAGTCGCGAGAGCGTTCTTGTCGAAAGAAAGTAATGAAGGGTTTCGATTAAATTACTATCCCACGGCCAATCGACTGCACTAGCAGTCCGGCAAAATGTGCAAGCCAGAGCAATATTAGCTTCGCGTATCTCTGGTTAGGCTCAGCATCACCAGATGTCGGTACCAGCGCTGCCGTCACGTATACTTTACGTATAATCCTCTCTTAGAAAATTTCAGTTTGTCCGTAGGCTTAATTTTCGTTTATGCATCCTATACTTGATCCTAAACAGAGTCACTCAAAGCAAACATTGCTGCGACCTGCACGTTTTACCTAACCACTGAAATAAAGGATGGACGGCGGGATAATAACGAAGGCCCATTACTTTTATTCTTTCCTTTCGAATAGAACATTGACCCAATCACGAAATAATAATAATAATAATAATAATAATAATAATAATAATAATAATAATAATAATAATAATAATAATAATATAGTCGGGCGTAACGCCGCAAGGTGTCGTTATCAGCTCTGCTGATACCTTCAATCTCTCTGGTAAACCGTTTTCCATAAATGTGACAATTCTACGTGCAGAGTGAAATCTTCTATTTCCTTAAGAATATTAGGCAGGCGAATGTAAGAAACAAAGCAACAGTGAGTCTTGACAAAGGCACGTTCTCTCTCTTTCTCTTTTGTTCCTTTTTTACGGCACAATATGTCTCCCATGTTCCGAACATGAGGCAAGCCAGCGCCCCTCGAAAGCGGCGTCGCGCAAGCCGCGTTTGACCGGAGAAAAGGCATTCATTAGCGGCGTGACCTCGTCCAACGCAGAGGCAGCGTTGGACCTGCGAAAACAATTGTCGCCTAATTCTGCCTCATTCCATTACTAACGACACTAGGAACTTTGCCGACACGTTCTCTTATTTATTTTTTCCCCCCTTTCGACGGCACGCAGCCCGCGTAGAAAGTGGCAGGAGATTTGTTCAGCGTCGCAGCTGCCAATAAGGCCCCGGTGACGCGGGAAAACGGTTTGACAAGACCCGTAAAGCCATCGGCGGTGGAAGGCCTCCGTTTCTGCTTTTACGACTTACAAGTGAAAGGAGCAGCCAGTGTCAAGTTGGCGGCACCCCCTCCCGTCTTACGTCGCGCGCACGACTGAACGTTAGAAGCGAAATACGGCGAAGGAAGAACGCGGTTCGGGCCACTGGTGTCTGTAATGAGATACAATCCAACTGCGAGAGCGTTAAAGGAAACGGCGAAATCGGCGCGGCGCGACAAAGACGCCGGATTTACGAAGCGAGGCCGGGTAGGAGGCGACAAGAGATAATCGCCTCGAACAACTGGGGGCACAGCAATGAAGGAAATTGCAAAAGAAAAAAAAATGGTAATAAGCGAAGGAAAATAAATGGTGATGATGATCGCAAAGGAAATACGAGGACGGGAAAGCGAATGGGCAAAGAAGGCGCGCGACATTACATGCTCCACGGTAACTGGAGATTGCGGCCGTAAGCCATTTCATTCCCGCGTTCATCTTTCGATGTGCAAAAGGAGAGAGAAAAAAAACGAAATAAAGAAGAACGAGCTGGAGCACCAAAAACGTATAAATAGGAAATGCCGAGCACGCGCCTTGCTCCCTGGAAGAGCTGCGTACAGCTTTAACAAATGGGCGGTGTGAGGACGTGGCTTGAGACGCGTGTAGGGGACACACAAAAGAAGCAAAACGGAAGAAACAAGAAAGAGAGAGTAAATCTGGCGTTTTGAGGGGAAGCCCTCGCTGTGGAACGGTCCGGCAACTACGGTCTGGGCCCGCAGTTCAGTCACTGGGTCTATCTGTTCCTACAGTCGCGTACGGCGTCACGGAAGATGGAGCGGATGGCCTGCCTGCACTTGGGGAAGCCGCGTGGTCCTGAAAGAGGCTGCACATCTCTCGCGCAAGAGGAAACCTACACAGAAAAGAAAAATTCTAAGTCGTCCATCGAAAGCTGACTCTTCCCCCAACCCCCGGGAAAAAAAAGAAAAGAAAAAGAAACGAAAGAACTGATACAGCTGACCGACGGGTTCGAAGGCAGAGCGGTCAGCGCCGTTATACGTTCTCCTCCCCCAGCGAGCTCCCATTGTGCTCACGTGGCGTTCTCCATTAGCCAAACAATGATTCATCTGTTACGCTCTTCCTGCTTCCCCTCGATACGTTCGTGTTCCTCCTCCCCAGCTCGCCAGTTCTCCCTTTTTACCCACCCTCCCCAAGGTTTCCCGACTTATGACCTCTCAGAGGACAGCTCACGTCGGGATTTGCCCCCGCGCTGCCGCCACGGTCGCGTCACCAGACAACGTCCCCGTAAGCTCCCTTGCGCGGCAGCCACCGTACCTCCGCATTTGTTTCAAATTTTTATATATATATATATATATATATATATATATATATATATATATATATATATATATATATATAACTTCTTCGTATTCTTCGTCGTCCTCCGGCTACCGTTACAGGAATCCCCGCGCCGTCACCACAACCGCTGCTGCGGCAGCGCAGTGCCGGCTTATCTGAGCTTTCACGGTCAGTCTTCCTCGCTTCGAACGATTTCCGCCTCCCGCCCTAATTCATCCATGTAGAATTTCGGCTGCGCAGCGCACCTTCGAGGCAGGAACGCGAAGATGATACAACCGAGGCCGTATAGTCTAACCGACGCGCAGTGGTCACTTCCCCCCCCCCCCCCCTCCTATTTGCCGTGACCATGGCTGGCCCGCCAGCAGAGAGGGAGAGAGAGTGAGAAATCCCTTTTTTTCCCGAGAGACCACGTGCCCTGTGGTGATACTGCGGGGGAAGTCGGGAAGGAAGTTCTGTGTCTCCCCGATAAGCTTCACGGTCGGCCGTAGATTTATGGCCGCGTCCAGATGTTGGCCGTAGAGCCTTTTCTCTTTTGGACCGTTGCTTCTCGTGGTGGCCGCCGCCGCCGCTGCCACAGCCAACGTCTTTCGGTGCCTTAGTTAATCATCAACGATGGCCAAGAAGTGACAGAAATGGAATGTGCCGAGGCTACCCACCCTCCCCATTCCTCATCAAACTGCCCGTTAGTGCTCTGAGAAAGGTGGCCCGTTATATACTCAATTCTTCTAGGGAGGCAACTGCAGAGGACGTTCCATTGTGTAGCTTGGCTTCCGTGGAGCTCTACTCACCCAGCTCATATTTATTTTCTTTTTATACGTTTATCCCACACAGAAGATAGAGCGTGGTTCAAATGTGGCGAGAGCACGTACAAACGCGGCTGCGGTTATGCGAGTTATCTACGATGTTCTAATGATCGCTTTAAAGGCAAATTATTAGCAATGTTGGGGAGCATTCAGTATTACAACAGCTCGAAAGATGGACGAAAAAGAAAAACAAGGCGCTAAAGAAAACAAAACACTATCTCGAATTTTTGTCCGTTTTTCCGCGTTGTCGTAATAATGAACGCATACTAACGTCCCAGATAACCACGCTTCCACTGCGGAACAATTCTTCAGCTCTTCACACAGCGGACTGTCCATTTCGGACACCAGTGACTGGCTGGAGCTCAAGAGCACGCCGTGACAAAAAGGATCCGACGACTTCCGGTTTAACCAGTGACGTCTCTTTGACGTCCGTGAGCTCCAGACAACTGCCAACACGAATGCGAGGAACGGAATAAGCGGTTTGATGGTGTGAGCGCAGCCCCCTGATGTTCGCTAGTCGTCACTGCATTCTCGGAGACCGGGCAATAAGCCTGATTCTCTGATGACTTCAAGCAGCAGTTGGAAATGTCCACTAGACGGACAGCTATAGAGAGTATAGCTCTCCTGGATATACAGAAGCTCTACTCGCATTCGCTGGATGGAAAAAAGGTTGTTTGCTAGCTGTTGAAGTGAGCAGCAAGCTTTGATTTATCAAACATTTGAAGGGGGTTCAGCCGCCGGTTAGATATGTCGGTGTATCGTAACTTGTTTCAAAGTGAGCTATCGTGTTCAGGCCAGCTTACAGCTACAAAGTTCTCTTATAATTACGTTCAGTTTCACTAGGATGCAGTGAATTGCAGTGTTCATTATGCGCACTTACTACAACCACGCAAGAGCTGTCAATGTTTATGGCTTCTCGGACAGCTACTGAGCGAAGTAAAAAGAAGAGACAGGAAAAGTAAGCATCGTGGGAAGCGTCGCCACGCGTCCTTTCAGTTTGTCTCTTGTGGCTCACGAAACTTCCACCGGTGACCTTTTCACTATGTGAGGAAAGAAACACACCGACCCAGTTCGACATTCTCTGAATAACCATAACTCGCAATGATCATATCACCTTTTGGGCAATGGAGGCCCAGTCACTTAAAACCATTCATAAAAAAGATATCGTCAAGAACAGGGCTGTGTACTATAACTGGAAGCACTGTATAAGGTTACCCGCAGAGTGCGTAGGTGGCGTACCGCACGTGAATCGGATAGCAATGCGTTCACATGGCAGATCCACACAAGCCATCTTCGGTTGGCAGAAAACGAAACAGCATGCGCAAGTTCGTGTTCCTCCCAGCCGTGGAAGGCTAATCCTCTTTCTCATAGGCTGCGCGTTTTGTTCGTTGGCCCATTTTTGCGTAAACGAGAAAAGGCTTTTAGACGCATATACCTTAGAGTGCTGAAGAGTAAATGCGCGAAAGCCAGCTATTGCTCAAAGAAAGGACGTCGATCTCTTCTGCAAATCGATCAACAAGACTTTGGGCGAATCGTAGTGTCGTCATTTCATGGCAGAGAAAAAATAAAATAAATCATAAAATAAATCAGCTTCACAAGACATTTCACATGTTGCACTTTCTTTGACAGCGCCCACGCGCTTTCATAACGTCGGCCCGTCTGGGAAGATATCGCTGGCAGCAATTTCTCCATCCGTCGACTCGGACATGTGTTCTGTGGCAGCCACTGATACGGCCGGTGCTGAAGCAAACGCGCGTCGGATATATCGAATAAGCGAAGCAAAAAAGAAGATCACACGCGCTACAGCATCGCTGGATTTGGCACAGAGCATACTACGAGGAGGAGAAATTGCTCAATGACGCTCAGGGCTGAAGAAGTCGCAGACATCTAGACAGACAGACATGCTATAGGAGATGCACTGTTACAGTGTAACGCATAGAGACGACTTTTATCCCTGAAATAAACCCCGCCCACGCACGCGAAGCCTTTACAGAGCCACATTACATACACGCAGACGTAGACATAGTGATCCTTTCATCTGTAACCTATAGGATTACCCCCCCCCCCCCCCCTCGTCTTTCTTTTTCTTTTCTTTTTTCATCGCTGGGCTCATTCGCGTGCGCGCAAGGTAGATCCAGCGGGCAGATTAGAGGTTTTCGATAAGGAATGTTGCCGTATCCACTAGTATTGCAGTCTTACCAAGAGAAAGATGAGCTCAGTAAATCACAGAACGAATTTTATTTTATTTTTCCCCCCTCGTTCTCGAGAAGCGGCTGCGTTTCGAAACAATTCTCCGCTTGCAGCACTTTCGATGATTAACTGCCTTGAGCGAAGCCTCTTTCATCTTGCCGCCGCCGAGGCGCTTCTGTTTCTTCGATGTACCGTCTTTATTTCTTTTTATTATTATTGTCATTACTTCTTTAATTAGCCTCTACTTAGTTTGGTCGCGGCCGAAAGTTCTTAACGTTCCGCGACTGAAATCCGTCTCGAGGGCGAATTGAGCGCACATCTGAAGAAACCGGAACGCGAATAAGCCGCTGACGAGGTGATATATATATGTATCATTGCGCAACATCGCGGGTCACCGGCTTTTCCAGAAAGCGGAGAGAGAGAGAGAGACAGAAAAAAGAACGGAGAGCTCGAACTCAGCCAAATAAGCTCTCGTCGTGGCGCCAGTCTTCTTTGTGCCCAGCGGAACGGCCACTTATCTTTGTCATCTTTGACCGTTGGTACAACCGATCAAACAAACGTCAAAAGCCTTCTCCTCTAACTTTCTACCTTGGAAAAGTGGAGCTCGTTCGTGCGGCAGCTAGGCGCGTGGGCAAAAGGGCAAGAGTTGGTCAACGCTCGCGACCGCCGCGGAAGCGAGACATCAGAAATGAGCAAAATGGCGGCTGACGCAACAACGTAGCCAGCCCTCTAAAGGAGGCGCTGGTTGGTGGCGCTAAAAGAGCACAGCAGCACAGTTAGCGTAAGTCCTTGCATGCATCGGAGGTTTCCTTAATTAAAAACTTCTAGCACGCGCGGCGTGGAGAAGAAAAGTGCCCTTGGGATTCGCGGTCTCGTACTGCAACCAGAATAAGCGCGCAGACAGGTAAAAGAAGAAGACGTATCAACCTGTCGTGCGCAGCTGGTGCAGAGGGGGGGGGGGGGGGAATGTTGCGCAAGCGTAAGACATGGCGTCGAGGTAACCGGTGCCCTAGAACGCGCTACAAGCGTTACCCACCGAAAAGTGACACACATTATTTACCCCCCCCCCCCCTCCTCCCACCTTTCTTTTAAAGCACAGGCGTCGTCATTTGCTTATGGAGGGAGAGGCCTAAGCGCCACTCGTTCTAAATATAGGGTATAGGCGCTGTTACGCCAGACGTCAATTGTCAAATAAGATTTGCATATAGTTATAGAGACGAAGTTCACGAAAAAGAAAAGGTGTTACCGATCTCAGGAACGGCTTGGAACGTTGCGAAACAATCAAGGGCAAAGTAAAACTGTAATCTATTTACCATAAGCAAGTCGGAACGCTGTAAGCTGTTTAATAACTTCGCGCATATAAGAACTGCTCCTTTGGAATAGAAAACATTTCTTCACATCACCGCGAATTCCGATGTCTTATATAATGGAAACCCGGAAAATCCTCACCGCGGTTAAGGTAAGATAAAGTGTAAGTAATTTATGCAATGAAGATGACTCACGCTTTAGTCAGCGTGAACTTGAATTCTAAGAATCAGAAGCACAGCATAAGTCCTAAGCACGATCGAAACCGCAAGACCGTCCATTGTCAGCTCCCCACGTACTGCGCGATGTGAAAAATGAGATCTATTGGCCTCGTAATAACTTACGGCTGCGGTAAAATCAGAGCTGCGCTGTCAAACACTACCGCTCGTACGATG
The DNA here is from genome assembly GCA_013339685.2 of Hyalomma asiaticum. Lineage (NCBI taxonomy): Eukaryota > Metazoa > Arthropoda > Arachnida > Ixodida > Ixodidae > Hyalomma > Hyalomma asiaticum. The sequence continues at coordinate 104,675,883 of CM023485.1, read as the reverse complement.
GTAACAACTGACCTATCATTAGGGAGTTCTAGCAGCGCCGGCTTACCGTACGGTAGTGACGGTAATACCGTGCCGTAATGTTCGGCATGCGGCTATTCTAGTCGGGAAGAGCTGCACTAGTTGCTCGGTGAGCACGGAAACGTGGTCAGATGATATAACCTGCTGGTAAAGTCCTCACAAACTAAATCTTCTACGTGCCGACCACGACGGTACGACATTACCGTACTTACCGCACGGTAAGCCGCCGCTGCTAAATCTCCTTATTGCATCCGCTAAATGCATGTATAGCTTGGCATCGCGCGGCTACATTCCTCCGTTATTGCTCTTTTCTACAGCACAGAGAGTCGTGAAAGTATGCACACTGATGAAATCAAAGCCAAGCAAACTTTTTACAGCTTTCACGTAGAAGAGGAAAGTGGACCCACTCTTAGGCCTCGACCCACACTGGCACACGGTAGTGATTATGCGAGAAGACAATATAGAAAGAGAGAAAGAAAAAGAAAGAGATGAAAGAAATAAATGAAGTGAAAAGAAAGAAAGAAAGAAATAGATAGCCGCGGATTGCGCAGAAGGGAAAGAAGAATCGCGCTTTTCATCGACCCCCTACCCATAACCTAGAACGAAGCCCATTGTTTGATTGATTTCTGGTGTTTTACGTCCCAAAACCACGATAAGATTATGAGAAACGCCGTAGTGGAGGTCTCCGGTAATTGCGACCACCTGGGGTTCTTTAGCGTGCACTGATATCGCGTAGTACACGGGCCCCAGACCGAAGCCCACTGCTACACAACACCGATAGTGCATGTCCTACATGAAAGTAATAGTTAAGGAAAAACAAAAGAAGAAAGAAAAGAAAGAAAATTATAAAACAAACAGGGCGACCAAGGGGAGGAAGAGGAGACATACAAAGAGAGAAAGAGAAGGTAGCGGAATAACTAAAAGTGATTATTACTTTGTTGTAGACGAATGAAGTACTTGATTTGCAGGAGAAATGATGCTCCGTTGCTTCGTTTGCATCTGTGTGGCATACATCGTGCAGGAAATGTTCGGTGTGACTTTGATAAAACGTCGCTTCTCCTTTGCTTAACTTTGCAATGCTTTGCTGAGACCCACAGCTAGGCTGGTCGCTGCGACAGCGAGCCACGCCCATTTTTTAAAAGTAAATATATATTCGGTAAAGGCAAGGGAGGGTTCGGACGAAGGCAAACTGTACCTTCTTTTGCTTTTTCACGAAAAAAAAAAAACTTCGACTTGTCAAGGCAGCCTCGCTGATAACCAAGCAAACCTACACACAAAACTTGCTACGTTAGTTAGGCATCGCAAACAATACATAATGGTCCTCTGTCCAACTCATACTAACAGAACATTACTTTCGTCCTTGACGTTCTCCGCTTTTGTAGCAGAACATGACAGGCGCACAATTTATTACCGGGCGGGCTGGAAGCGGGAAACTTTGCGTACGTTTGCGAAAAGCCAAGGCTCGGTGGTCATTCGAGGATAGCTACATCCTTCCTCTTCTTCCTCCATTCATCTCCCAACCTTCATTGACCGTCGAGCACAGTGAACGCTGCCCGTTGAGGGTGCCTAGGGTGCCTCCATCTGTCCCAGGCACAAGCAATCTCTCCTCGACATCGGTCCGGTATTCGCACTCCTGGAACACATTTCGCCCACCCTATACTCCACGCCAGCAGCGCCAACAGAAGGCCTACACGCACGCAACACACACGCACGTAGTACGTAGAGCTCCGCTCGTGCTATACGGCTCCGGCCTTGCCCCGAACGCATTATGGCCGAGCTCGTCCCCTCTCGCTGATTACCGAACAGACACGCGCGCGGGCGAGGTAACACGGGCCCCACTTACATTCGGTTCCCGATGCTCTTCTTCGTTCTCTCTTCTTTGTGTTTTACTCATTTCTTCTATTATTCGTCGCCCCTATATTCTTTCTTTTGCGCTGCCAGCCGGGGCTGGCGCCCGAACATTAGGAGCACGGCACCTGGCGGATCTATCAGAACTTTGAACAATCCCGGCTTGACCTCCTCGCAGCGGACGCGAGCATTTGGCGCCATGTGCGACGGCGCACCCTCGTTCACAGTCGTCACTCTCGCCATCATAACACTTCCTTCCCCATCGCATCCCGCTCGCGTACAAACAATCCTGCGCTATGTCCGCATTTCGTTGTACCTTTTTTCTTTCCTCTCGCCTCTCGACCGTATCGGCACCGGCCCAGAAAGGAAAAGCACACCGAACGCCCGGCCTGATGTAGTTACGTCGAAAATAGCCCCGGCCGTGTCTTACGTAAACCGAAATGGGAGCGTGAGATGGGATTTATTGCGCCGAGGGTGCTAGCGTTGGTGAGCGGGCGCTAGCTGGTATACGTCATTGCACTGTTCCGCGTGAAAGAAATATATACGCCCGTGGGGGAGGAGGCAAAGAGAGTGAGAAGGGGGGTCAGAGACAGAACACGATATGTCTTGGAAGGCGGCATGGGATTGCATAAAGGCATCTATCCAACACCTCGCGCGAGCGCCCTCCCAGACGCAAGCTGTCGTTACGGACAGGTGGCATTTATCAAGTCCCGCTGTCCGAACCCGCCTACCGAAATTTAACGCGCGTTGGTGGAGTAGGAGGCGTGACAACCCTGCCTGCGAACGCGTCGCGCAGCGCCTTGGCGAGATTGCGTCGGCGGCCGTGTTACTTGCGCAATACGCGACCAACGGAGTTCCATGTCACTGTCCATCGCTTCAAAGAGTGCGGCGCCATTTGAAGTCTGGGTCATGTTGCGGGTCGACATTTAAGAAGGGGTGAACGAATGCGTTTTGCAATGCTGCGCGTATAACGTGTCAGAAGTATTACGCGAACGTCGGTGCGATTTCGTGCGCCCGCCATGCAGCGCCTATAGCACAATCCCGCACTGTTTGCCGCTATCCAGAACATACAGCTTCAAAGGATCGCCGACGTAACTTTCGCGACATACACGTGTGTTTCACGCATATAACGTTCGTGGACTTGAACAAATATTTCCTGCGAAAAATTCTTCCTTTTCGCGATGTTGGAGCCCCTGGAATAGAAGCGCCTCCCTTGAGCTGCAGCAAAGAAAGAATCCATTGCATTTTCGCGAAGAGAACACTGAAAGAAGTGAGTACTGCATAATATCAAGGTTCCTTTCACCCGTGATGCCAGAACTGCATTTGTGTCGCAACTATTTCTTTTTTATTCTACCGCCGTTTATTTATTTATTTATTTTTTGGCGGATCATCGAGCTCTACCGGAACGCTAAACTCAACGGAGCGCGTTCACCTTGTCAATCAATAGCGGCCTTTGTACATTCTTATGCGAGGCTCCAACGACCCGACTCCGAAGTCTCAAGTCCGAAGACAAAGCCCCACAACTCGTTATTCAGCCCCCTTTCGACCGTTCTTCTGGCTGAGGAGACAGTCTCGCTTTCTTCGCCAACCTGTCATTCGCAGAGCACGCAGCACTTCTTGAAGCGCACGTTCAAAGCGCTGGCTCACTAGCGAGGAAACGCGCCCTGGCGAGAATAAACAGGGAGGCAACTAGCGGCGTGGGAGGAGGAGGGGGGGGGGGGGGCAACACAAACCTGAAAACCCGAAACAAAGGGCAGCCCGGCCGGACGTTAATCTTTGCGCAAATTTTCTGTGGCACGCGTGCCCTCCCCACCACTGCAGCCTTGGTGGTGGCGACCGCACGCGAGATCACGGACGAGGAAGAAGAAGAAGAGCAGGAGAGCGCCCAGCACGCCGGCTGGCCTTCGAATGTTGTCTCTCGCACGCACACACACGAGCTCACACAGATGAGGGAAAAGATGGGGGCAGGGGGGAGGCACACACTGCAGGGGCCGCTATACGTAGCGGCCGAACAAAGGACGGTGTTTGTTATGGCTTCCGGGCGTGCGCCAGTGAGGACGACGATCAGCCGCACGCAGCTGGGACACCGCGTCGTCGCAAAGACAAATACGGGCTGCTGCCCTCCCACGCACTTCCTCCCGTTCCCCGGTCGGGCACGACCGCCCAGCGACTCTGCATCCCGCGTAAATATGGGCAAACACGAGCCCGCCGGTGACGACGAGCCGACGGGCAGCACGGCGGCGGCCCCACGCCCGTGCAGCCGGTCCCGGAGTCAACAGCCAAGGGTCGACTATCGCGCCCCCACGGAGGAAGCGGGAGAGAGGGAGATCAGGTGAGAGGAGCGGGAAAGGCAAAATTAAGGGAGCCTATATGACATCGCCGCCGGGCGCGAAGCGCTAAGGCACTCGGGGCCGAGAAAACGGCCATGCACGCACCTAGGCACGCGGAAGGTGCGCTGCCATTGGGGAAAAAAAAAAGAAAGGAGGGAGGGAACAGGCACAAAGCGTCGTAACGCAGATACCGTGGTGCTATGCCGCCAGCTATTCCCGGGAATCGCAGCCGCCCCCACGCGGGAGCCGAGGGAGAGATGATGGTTGCGACGAAGCCATTCTGGCGTCCATATTCCTGTTCTCCTAATATCCTCGCGATGCAAATCCATGTTTCGTAAGGGGAGACCAAAGGTCGGGTCGCCCAGCTATCCGCGGCCGCGCTCTCTGTCGCTTCCGACTCTCGGTGTTTCCGCTCCTGGCGAACCCGACTCCGCGCGCTCCCTTCCCGAGTTGAATTAGCCAATTACGCGACACGCGGTCCGTGCGTCGAGAGTGTCCACACAATACGACTCCGGTAGACCGGGTCCTTCTTTCGCTACACACGGCGTCCGCATGGAGTTCGGGTTCCCGGTAGCTCGGCGCGTTTGCACCCCCTTCAACGCTGTGTTCTAAGTGCCTGAACAAACTCAAGATGGCGTCACTTAAACGGCAAACTGTACGCCTCCGAGCGAATGTGGTGCGAAAGCCTGCACTTCCGCTGTGCTCTTGCGTAATAGTGCGTGCGGGAAGCAGAGGTGAGAAGGAGGCGCTGTGTGTTGGGAAGTCTGAAGTTGTGCTCGTCCACGCGCCTTCTGTTTGTAGCTTGCTCGCTCTACCGCCTTGCTACGAATGACTCGTCAATGTATCCTGTGATCGTCAAACGGACGTTTCAAAATTGAACTGATGTACTGTCAAGGTGGTCGGTCATTCGAAAAGGTTCTTCGGGATCGGCTTTGCAGCAGGCATACAACAGTGCGCTCAAACCAAGACCGAATATGAGTGGTTGCGTAATTTGGGAATGCTGGTCGCAAGTTGGCATAGGCGTTCCGCTTTTAATTTCGAAATATCGTTTAACCTCATTAAACGCTTATTTTCGGTAGGTTCATTAGGCAAATGTCAAGGTCTCGTGCTTTGGAATCTGCCGTTCGTAAATTTCTACATGTGCCACGTGTTCACACTGAACTTTAAAAAGTGCTACATTTAAACATTACTTGTCATGATAAAAATGCAGCTACTGCGTTCCTGACTAAAGGAGGTTTTTGAAAACGCATATTTCCATTATTACAAGGACTCGAAAGTTTGACTGGCGCTCAAGACGGTCGCCTTTCAACTTGGGTAAAATTAAGTGAACGCCGGTGTCCTCTATGCGCGCTCAAAAAACCAAGGTGACCAGGAATAATCTGGTTTCATCAGCACGGCGCACCCCATAATCAGAACGTGGTTGCGGAACATGCAACCGCACACCTGGACTAACAGTTAGCTTTAGATGGTGCTCTTCTTCGCAAGTTTCCCAATCTGTTATCGATGCTGTATTGCGAACGCAATTGTAGAAGCGGGCTTCTCCTATTAAAGACTCATTTTGCAGAAAAGCCTGCTTTAAACGGTGTTTCTTTTCTGGTTAACTTTTCTGGTTTTCTGTTTCCTTCTTCCCTTCTCCTTCTCATATGTATCGGTTTGTTTGTTTTAAACGAAGGATGTGCGCCTCCCGGTCAAAATACCACCCCCCTCTCCCCTCCGCCCTTCAACAGCTTGTGTTTTTAGATAAGTTTCACACTTTCCATTTGCAAGTCAGTTACCCTCCTCCCCACTTTCTCTCTCTCCATATTCCCCATACTGTCTGTATGGAAACAAAAATTCAGATATATTTGTACATGTTCTCGCATTATGACCGGGCAGCGAAAACGGTACTGTGATGCGAACACGATTCTAGAAGCGGGCTTTCCCTGACACAGATTCTTCTTGCAGCAAAGCACGCTTTCAAGGATGCCTTTGGTGACTCGCACAAGCGTGAAAGCCTGGGCGAGCTGGTTGTAGTTAGTGATGGTGACGTTGACACCGTAAAATCGACTTTAGCAAAGGGCCCAACGAAACGACAACAGTCGCTCGCCGCTGCAGTTATCCTAAGTCAATCCTGCGCTGTCCACACCACCGCCGCGTGCATATGCACAAAGCGTAAACGCGCGCCTATAGTGCACGCAAAGTAAGATAACGCGACACCAAGAGTGAATATAAGGTACAGTTAACTGCGCGCCTCTGTAATTAATGCCGAACGCCGAGTTTTGACTGCTGGGAAACTGTTAGAAACAGCACCAAGAAGTGTGTTCGCTCTTTGTATGCAAAAGTAGCAGAACTGTGGGGACAGAATTGTGGGGAAAATCTGAAAGCTGACGCGTAAGCAAGATCATTTCTTGTTATGTAGGGCGTCACGTGCTGAACGCTACGTCCAGAATCACTACTCCACCGTTGAGGTGCAGCTGCTCGATTTAGATATCCACCAATAAATTAATACATTCGGTCACATATTCCACTTCTCTTTCTTCAAAGCCTTTTGTTATTTGTCGCTATTGATAAGTGCATCAATAATAAATGTGTCTAACAAAGTGCTTCAAGTCCATGCAAAATGCAAAGCAAAATGTTCTTCACTTTCTTTTGATGAAGCTATAGATTAGCCTCTTTTTTTCTTTAACTTCGCTTCACCCGTTTCCCCGAAAGCAGCCAAGGCTTGGCCCACGGCGAAGTAAGTATTACCATGTTACTTGCTAAAACGAAGAGGTAGATTCGTATGACGAGTGCACTTTTAAGAGCTGAATTAGAACAGTAACAGGCCACCGATACTTAAAGAAGAAATAACGCTAAAGAGGGCCACTGCCCACCTCCGGCAAAAAAAAAAAAGTAATCTCCGAATTTTTCTCTTCTTAGCAGTACGAGCGAGTCGCTTTCCGCGCGGCTCCTCGGCACCGTTTTTCGGAGAGATCGGTGGCCAGTCAGGCAAGAGCCGCACATCCGGGCACTGTAGTGTGTCGAATCCCATTCGCCATTTTTTCTTTTTTTGTGAAGCAGTACATAATCCCCTCTTCGAATATTAAAAGCGCGGTGGGCCCTTAAGTCGGTTAATTTCCAGACTCCGTTGCTTGGAACCAGCACCGGCTAAGCCGTTTATGATTACGACGGAAAAGAAAGAAGCCGAGAGACATGGTAACGCTCGAATCTGGGAATGGGGATAATACACTCTCATCGCGAAAGTGGATGCATTAGATTAAGAACCACGAAATATACTGGAAGAGAGGCAATGAAGGAGGACACGGGAAAAAGAAAGAGAAAATTAGGAACGTATCTAAAGCCGCAATAACCACATCGCGTCGTGTATCATTCCCGCCAGGACACGAAATAAGACGAAATAAAGCCGCCGTACTCGGAAAGTCCAGCCCGAGGAGTGGAAGAAAAGGACTGACAGCGTAACGAATGCCACTGAAGAAACGCAGTGTCGACGCTGCCTCTCTGCAATCATGGGAGAGACAAGAAGATGATTAGCGGCCTGCCTTCTATTTCTCTGCCGTTCGTCTCCAGAAGCTCCTTTTTAGCTTTTTTTTTCTTTCTTTTATAGAGCTCTTCCTCTGTTCTTCCTCAAAGGCTCGGCAGTGCATTGCGTGCGCCGGCCGCGGTCCGCTGGGCACATTTATACGTAGGATGCGTGTATGGCATCGCGTGAAAGCGCCCGGTTCATCCCTCATCAAGTCTGCTGCCGTGCTGTCGCAACGACGTCCACCCTTCCCCTTTCGTTGACGTTGTTATTTTCTTTAGACTTGGACTAGGCGCTAGATGTCGTGTCTTTGGCACGTCCCTAATTAATCACCGAGGCAAGACGTAATCGGAGACCCTAGGTTCCACGCCATCAATTCACTCGCACGAAGTGGGGGGGGGGTCTTCTCCCTTCGATGACGCAAGCTGGCGGTGCGGAGGTCTCTATCACGGGGCGACAACGGGGCCAGGTTAAAATAATATTCCTGAGCTTATATCCCAAAGGCGCTTTCTAAAAATGAGTAGACTAGTTGCGCAAATAAAGAGACGAGTGTTATCGATCCACGGCGCGTAATGCAGTAGGTTTCTTAGAATAGTAATGTAGGGTATTACTACTGCAGGCTCTGTCGAAAGAGACCAGCCACTGCAAGCTGTCTTTCCCGCACCGTTCGAGTGCTATAGGAGAAGGCCCACGGCACGCTATCATCAGCCGGTCGATTGTTTCTCTCGCACAGGGCCGGCCAGAATACTTAGCACGCACAACACTACGAGCTATCTCGGCCGACGTTGTCGAACAGTATACTTTGGCGTACAGACACATTCGTTGTTAAAGGGGACAGCTGCTTGCACGTGATGTCCGGACTTCATTCTCTCACAGGGATAAAGTCGCCTGGACTTGCATAACTCCAGGTTGGAAGCTGTGACTCCTTTCGACAGGGTAGTGCAATGTACGGGTAGTTTTTTTTTTTTCACACCTGCTTGCAGTTAGAGCGTCATAGATACCGGAGATGCAAATTTCTGAGTTCTCTCTAACAGTGGACCGTACTGTACGCTGCGTTTGTTCTAACTACCACTCGCCATTGGCACGTGACGTCATCGCTTTTAGTGAACACTTAACACTTGATGTGGAGAGAAACTAGGCCTAGCTTTCCCTTAATACGACTGACACGCGTAGAACAGGGGGCCTCCCTTTTTTCTACGCGGAAAAAAAAAACCATAACGCTCGACACGTTGAACCTGTTAAAGCCACTCCGCCGTCTGAACTGCGTTTATCGACTCAGCGCATCCAATTACCAGCACTGAATCTTTGTGCGCTTCAGACGACAGAAACAGGAAGGTAAGAAAGAATCAGAGAGAGAGAGAGAGAGAGACTATACGGAAACTGCACTCGCGTAAAAGGAAAGCGAGAAAATCCATTTCACCGGCACACGCCAGTGTCGGTGACCGATGCGGCTTCGACTTCAGATTGAATGCTGCACGCGCGCGAAAGAGCGTTTATACGAAAAGCCGGCGGGACAGACGAAAGCGAACGAACCACCACGCTCACGCGTCGGCAAGGGGACGAGGACACTGCGCGTCGCGAGAATGACAGCGGAAAGGGGTCCGACAACGCCCAGCCCCGTTGTACCACGCACGCACCACCGAGGCAGACCGGAATAAAAAGAAAAAAAATAGAAGGTTGAGGAGGAGAGGGCTGAAGCGAAGGCAAAGAGCGAAGGAAGATACACCGAGCAAGAATGAAAAATACTGTGCGTGCTCGGGCGTCACAGCATGCGGCGCACAGGCGTAAGCCACCGCTTTGGTTCTCTCATGAAGCCCCGCTCTTTCTCTCTCTCTCCGTACCTTCTCTACATTTTCTTTTCTTCTTGTTTTTTCCTTTCCTGTTTAATGGATCAATACACGTAGATCGAGACCCCTTCTGCTGCTCTCTTTCGAGGAGCACTTTTCGATCACGCTGGAGAGAATGGAATGGAGAGAGAGGGAGAGGGCGTGGATGAAGGAAGGAAGAGATGGGGAAGGGTTTAAAAAAACAAAAGGGTCTCCAGATGATGTCGTTTATTGGACGGCGAAAGCTTTGCCTCGTCTTCCGGCACCGGTGACAACGAGACGACGACGAGGAAAACGCAAACTGTGTTTAAATGAGGGCAACGTGAAATTTTATAAAAAATGCACGAAAAATGGACGCACAGTGAAGAAATGGTTCCTTGCCGTGAGTCGACGACTGCTCGCTCTGCGCTACGTCGAAAACCGTTTGACCTCTCTATATCCGATCGATCGACTTGTTTTTCCACTTCACCACAGCTGTGTCGCGTGAATGCGGATAATTGTATCGTTTTCTCTCTCCCTCTCTCTTTTTTTTTTCAATTGTAAACGCAAAGAAACCTCAGAATGAGGTTTGCGCAGCTCTTCACGTTAGCATCATTAAGCGCCAGAGCTGTGCGAATATTCGAACATTTCGAATATCGAATCGAACTGTGTCTTATTCGATTCGATCTTCGAAACGAATAGCCGCACTACGCTAGCGTTATTTCTTTTCGAATATTAATAATAGTTCATGGGGTTTTACGTCCCAAAATCACGATATGATCATAAGTGACGCCGCAGTGTATAGAGGGCTTCGGAAATACGAATATTTAAACGTGTTAACTTCACGGAAATAAACACAATATTACTGCAAAAGCACGACAAGCGCATAACGTGGCAAAAGCATAACGTGGCATGTTTTGGTATTCCTTTTTTTCTTTTCGAGCAAGGAAACCAGTGAAAACGAAAGGCGCGTCGCGGCAAGTAGCTTCAGGATCGGAACGGTCAATGTAGGTAGTTTCAGCGAGTTAATTAAGTCCAATACTTCTCCCCACAATCAAGTGGAGGCTACCGAATGCGCAAACACAGTGCTCGTTTTAAATACGCGTGTAGTCACATCACCCGCACAGTGCAAAATACTGAAAACGTGTAAGTCATTCTAATTTCCAACCTCGCCTACTCGGCAGTCGTTATAACGTGAAAAATACCCGATGCCAGTGATTGATTGATTTCTGGGGTTTTACGTCCCTAAACCACGTGAGAGACGCCGCGGTGTATAGGGCTCCGGAAGTTTCGACCGCCCGCGGTTCTTTAACGTGCACTCACATCGCACAACACACGGGCATCAACATTACGCCTCCGTCGAAATGCAGCCACCGCGGCCGGGATTCGATCCCGCAACCTGCTGGTAATTCTAAGCTTACGCACAACTCAAAGCGAGCAAGGTCACGCGGGCGCTCAAGCAAACAGGCCAACGCACGGCGTCTTCTGCAAGGACTGCAGCCGATGACGAAACCGATGAGCCAAGAAAAGACGGCGGGCATGCGTCAATAGTCACCTTAATAGTCGATGAACTGCGCGACAATCCCTTGGAGACTCATCGATCGGTTAAAATAAAAGCCCGCTCGGTTTGATATCCGCATGCAATAAAAGGGGTATATCGTTTATATTCTCGCTTTCACGGCAGGTAAGTGTAAAAATAAAGAAAAAGAGAACTAGGGAGAAAGCCGGTTCAGGAGAAATATGCACCGAAAGGCAATCTGTAAAACGAACGGGATAATCGTTTGCACGATGCACACAAAAATTCAACGAAGGAAAGCACGTGAGGGAAGTGTTATCAGTTCACATTGCGAACCAAAAACACATGTTAAGCTTTTTTTATTTTTCACTTACCACTTTAGTGTACACTCCAGGAAAGAACTATGCAACGTGCCGCCCTTCTCGCAAACTTCACGATGTCGCGACGTATCAATGAAACACTGTGCGCGTAACGAAGGCTCTTTCAAAAGTAATACGATACCGTACACGCAGAACATTGGTCGCCGCGCTGTCCTGCTTGGCTTTTAAGTGCCAAGACCACGACATGAATCGCCGTATAGTGGATAGTTCACGAAATTTCGACCACCCAGAGTGCTATTTAACGTGCACTGGTAGTGTACAACGCTACCCTGCGAGACAGAGCGCTGATGTTTTCCCGTACGCAGCGATTGTCGTGCCTGAAGGCCACATCGTCTCGCAAAACCGAAGTGGTGCCAAAGTAACCAAACATTTCGCCCTTGAGCGGTCACTTCCATTATCCAGTCACCCTCTGTGATGACGTAATAGCGACTTACTCTGTGGTGGTGTAGCGATAAAGCAATAGAATTGGCTGACATTTGCTCGGTCCTACACAGAAACGATCTTCCGCATAGTAGTTCGAATAGTCAACCGCGTCGTCCAATCTGGACGGACAACTTTCTTCACCTCTATTAATCATTAAAAAAAAAAAAGAGGCTGGCAAACAGCCTACGCAGCTGAAATACAGAAATAAGAACTCATCGTTACGACAAAGAAAGAAAGAAAAAAAAGAAGAGCAGAGAAAACTAAAGCCGGATCACGATTTTACGCCGCTTTAGGTCGCGAACGCTCGCCCGGCCGAAATGTGCGTTGAAGCTTCACGGCGTTATCACACTCTTGTCGACTTTATCCAGCCGCAAGTAAGCAGGGCGGGCAAAGTACGGCAAACGAGTGAGTGGGCACTAGTACGGGAAGGCCGAGAAACAAGCAAACGACTGTGGCAGCATAATGTTTCAGGGAATGAGAAAAAACAAAATTGCGAAAGGAAATCAACGCAATGCAAAAGGAAGAAGAAAGCATAAGAGAAAGCGAAGAGGGAAACACTAGTCGGTCTCGCGGAACCTGAGGACGATTGAAGGTGGTAGGGGGAGGGGGGGACGTGGGGGGGGGGGGGGGGGAGTCAGGAAGCAACCCCTGCTGCCCCCCCCCTTCCCCTTTCACCTTCACTAAGCCCCTCCGGCTCAATAGACCGGGGAATGCATTGATTTCTCTGATGAGCTCTCGGACCAAACCAGAGGAGGCGGCGGCGTCAGTAGTTGCAGCATGCCCCCGATGCAAACGGGACTCGGCCCCAGCCATCACCTCGCCTCCCTCCTCATCCGCTGATGAATCTCGGCGGTACACCGGCTGACTCGATTCGCCGAGGAAAAGAGATCGCGTGGCTGAGAGAGAATTAGTTGCATCTCGCTGGCAGGGCCAGGCGAAGAAGTTCCTCCCTTCCCTTATCCACATTGCAACCCGCTCCCTGGTGGTCAGTGTTGTCTTCGTTACAGGATGCAACGCGATGGCTCCCTGACCGGCCCGTCGATGAGCGGCCTCCCAGTCCTGCTCTGTTTCTCGGTGCCGCTTCTTCTTCTTCTTCCCCCTTGCAGTGGTGCCCCTTTACTTTCGTGGCACCCTGGCTGCCTCGCACAAGCAAGCACAGCTGCTCGCGCTTGCATTACCACCGCTGGTCGGGGGGCCGTTTTGTGCCTTCCTTGCTAAACGTGACCCGCGTTTCTTTCTCGCGTTAGTGGCGCGCCCGTGCGGCTGGGCAAATAGCGGACCGAGCGTGTGTTGCGGCTTGTTTAACTCTTCTGGGAGTTGCCGATGTTGGCAGGACCCAGGAACGGCCATCCGCATATTAACTGCGCTTATAGATCCGGCATTATACGATATCCTTTCGACCTAGTAACGAATGCCTTGGTGGTATTAACGAGAGGAATGGAATGTGTAAAAGTATGCTGTGTTTGCTTTGCCGATGAAAAAGCTCAGAACAAAAACGAACTGGAGTCGGCGCGGGGAAGGGTAGCCTAAGAGACAACATCCGGAGAAAGGGAAAGAAAGCGAGAGAGAATGAAGGAGGCGCAGGTGGTTAACTGGATGTAATAACAAAGTTGACGCACTTTTTGTCATGCTCACCTGCTTTCTATTTCATTCGTGCCGAAGGCAGCTAAGGAATAGAATCACCTGCCCTCTCCCGTACTCCTGTATTTAATACGCTGTCAACGATTGTTATTTTTGGCACTGTAGCAGCACGAGGTGGATAGACACTGAGGCGTTCCAGTTATGACGCTTGAAACGGCCGGTGAAATGCACTAACTGCAGTCGCAATGTGCAGGAAAAGAGCAGAGACGGAAGGCAATATGAGAGCAAATATATACCTTAACAAAAAATATACCTTATTTGTTCAGAGATGCGCTGCAAAGCAAAACCCAGTCCCCTTACCTCGGTCTCACTGCCGATATCCTTGAGTACCCGAACAGAAAAGAAAACGTACAAATGACTACTTGCCTAATTCACATTTAGGTTGAGACTTACGCTCACGATGCACTTAACCATGCGGTCACAAAGTATAGCAACCTCCGTCCGTCTTCTACTCTCGCGCCTGCACTCATTAAGCATTAAATGCGACCCAGCTGAAATATCTGTCCTTTCAAATGCTCGCATCTTTGTCACACAGGGCAGCCCAAAAAAGAAGTAACAACATCGACCAGAACGACGAAACATTTATACGAACTCGCTTTCTCGCTGACCCATACAAAAGAAAAGGGGCACCACGAGGCACACAAAAAAAAAAGAAAAAAGAATAAACTAGGGAAAACGAATCGAGCAAGCCGGGGACACGAGAGGATTCGCCCAGCGAGTTTGACAGCTCGAAAGGGACCCTTGTTGACCTGTCTCGGTGCGTGGCTGCTAAAAATCGACTCGAAATTTCGACCTCGTTCATGCTGTCTCGCCTTTCTTCCTCTCCTTCGCAGTGGTGAGCTTGTACTTGGGACAGCAGCAAAAACAATGCGTCCCTGTTTCCCGGAGCAGCGCGACTTGTTTTGAAAGGGACGGCCGACAGGGCGCAAAGGAAACAGGGAGGGAAACAAAAGGAAGATGCCGCAGTGACGTACGGCGGGAAAGAACAGACGCGCGGCGTGTCTTTATCACGCCAAACCCGACAACCGTATAGAGAAACCTCGCTGAGCCTTTGCTCGCGAAGGGCTCGAAGAAAATAATAAAACGCCCAAGGAAAGGTCGGGAGCAAAGGGGAGGAGGAACGCGGGACAGGCGGCAGAGATGTTGTCCGCGTGTAGTATAGACGACGCTCCCGAAAAGCGACGTGGCGGAATGTGGCCTCAGCTCTCGCAGCTATTGAGGCGGGGGCGCGGCAAAGCGCACGCCGTCGTTGTCTTCCGAGAGAGCACGACGCCGCTTAGACTCTCGCTTGCTTGCTTGCGAGCGTGTGTGCGTGTCCTCGTCGTGACGGATGATAGGGGCTCAGACCGAGCTTGCCTCATATTTGCCGGCCCATCTGTTCGCTCTCAAGACGCAACGAAGACGACGAGAGGCCAACGAGACCAGCCGCCCGGATCGCGCACGGGGACAAGAGGGAATCCGCACGCCACATAGGGAAAAAAAGGAGCGTAGGAAAAGGGAAGGGATGACGTGAAGGAATAGCAAGGGGCAGCTGAAGGAAAGGGTGGGCGGATGGCGTCGCTGGATCATGCCACGGGAGGCGGACATGGGGTGTTGTATCGGGCACTCGCGGCATTATATAGGATAGGAAGCGAGAGGAGGAGAAGGAGGGAGAGGAGGGGACACGGGGGGGAGAGCGACGCTGGTTCGCGGGCTAGAAACCCCGTTCGATTCTTTGTCATCTCGCCGGGGAGGCTCTTGATAACGCCCCAAGTCCGCTCCGGCGTTATTAACGCGCCCGACCTTGTTACGGGGCGAGCGTTGCGCTGCCGGGTTTCTTGTCTCTTGCGCCGCCGTCGACTGGCCGTCGCAAGGAGTATAGTATAGTGCGGGACCGGCAATAGATCTCACTTACTCTCCCGCTGGCAGCCGGAGGCTTTCTGCGGGCCTGGTGTATATACGGTACCCGGGATGGTGAAGAGGCCCCCGTCGAGCGCCTCTGACGAGAAGCCCCTCCTATCTCTCTATATTTTCTTTCTTTTTCTCGTCTCCATCCCGGTCGCCCAGATAGAGCAGCGGCCCGGGCGAGTGCGTCATTAAAAGCACGAGCGCGGCGTCGCTGAAATGAGGCGCCCATTCCTGAATTCTAGCTGGTTCAAGAGGCCCCACGGGGACGAAAGGGATAAAAGGCAGATGCGACGGTGGCTTTTGCTCGTTTCAATGTTTCACTTTCAATGTACGGGTATCTTTCGGAGAAAAAGAAATGTTATAAGAGGAACTTGACTTCTAAAGCAGACATAAGTGGCACACAAACGCACACGTACTCCGATTCGTTTTTTACCTGTTTCTACCGATGACGAGACATGTATATATCACTGCAACTCATACAAGCTAAAGCGCGCCAATAAAACGGCAAGCTATGTAAGGGCTACAGTCTGCTATGAAGTGCCAGTCACACGATGAAATTGTATTCGTGCAAAAAAAAAAACAACAAAAAATCATGAAAAGTCGAGGTCAACGCACGTGGAGAGCACTGTATTGAGGCGGTGGTACTTAAGACTGCACGATTATAGCGCTTTGCGCAGAGGCGGTGTCGTACCCTATGAAGTTAAAACTGAGGGGCGACTATTGCTAGTTGAAACTTATAGCGCTCGTCGACCTCGGGAGGGCGACAAAGTTCGCAGCCGGAGCACTCTGCGTCTCTTTATATGCATATGTTATTTTAGTAAGTGTGCATTTTTTTAGTTGTCTGACGATTAGGACATAACTAGAAAAAGGCAGGGGATATATGGTTCATTGATCTCTCACGGCGCAGCTGATTCCTTACAGGTCTTTGAAGCTGCCATGTATAAACCTTTGAGAGCGCGAACCAGAGCTATAGCGAGACTCACCGAAGCTAGAGTGAGACTAACTATTAATGCGCAGCTATTATTATTTTTCTGCCTCTTCACCCGCACAATTACCGGGTAATCATGAATCTACCTGCCAACGCTCTGGGTTACAGTGATTCTTACTGTTGATAAACAAAAACGCATCTTCGAAAAATTAAACTACGGCTTAGAAATGCCGATTCACACTCTCTTTATTTTCCGTCGACTCTAAACACAAAAAGAAAGGCAGCAAAGGAGAAGGTATTCTACGAACCGACTTGCCACTCAATACTAGATGCCGTCTTCCCCTTTGAAACAAACATGAAACCCTTTTTCTTTCGGTCTTTGCTTCCTTTCTTGCAACCGATGCGTCTAGTCATGCCATCCGAGAAAAGGGCTTTTTCTTTTCTTTTTCTCCTCTGCCTGATACCTCGAGCTCAGTGAGACACCAGTGCGAGCTTTTACGCGGTCGGATGAAGCGCGCGCGGGTATGAAGGAAAGGGCGGAGAATGAAAGAGGGAGCGCTCCCGCGAGCGAAGAAGGGAAAGAAATGGGGAGGATACGGCCGAACTCTTTATGTCCCTGAGGCGAAACCGCACCTGCTGCCCCCTTACCCGAGGCTGAGGTTGCATCGGTCTGGCCGCGCCACTTATTACCGCCCTTTTCACTTTCTCTGCTTTACGTGGTCTCGCAGGCGCCTCCCCCCCCTCCCTCTTTCTTCCCGCAACCTCCTTTCCCTTCGCGCCAGATTCTTATGCCGCATTCCCTCGTTTCCCTTCATTCCCCACATCACCTTTCTCTTCATCGACAGTTTCCTGCTCCTCGAGTCGGGATCCCTTTCTGCTACCTTGTTTTAGCGTCGGCAATTCTATAGTTTGCAGTCAGTGAACTCGTGACGAGGACTTAGAAAAATGGTAGCGGGTGACATGTAGCAAAAAGGAAGCATAATGCGGTAAGGTGGCATGGCGCTCGGGGCTAGGGTTAATTAGGTTACAAGAAAGCTATACTTTGCTGCTCTTATCCGCTGTACGCGATGGACTTTTAAGTATGCGATTGCGTTACGGGGGAAACCGTTCCACCATGCTATGTAGTCCTGCTAGAGTGCATACACCGAGAGCATTCCCATTTGCGTAAAGGTGTTACCAAGTGGCATTCCACTTCTGCTGCTTCCCGGAAAGATACGGATCGCTTTCTCTCCACGACAGAAAACACCCTGACGCCTGTAACGCCGCTTCGGAATGGGGCGCCGATTCGGGCGACCTGGCAGCATCAAAAATGGCGATCGTATGTATATGGTTCCGAGCTAGAGCTCTTGTGTATTGATTGTTGGATTTCTTCCTGCTTATTCTTTTCCTTTACTATGAAGATGTTAAAGAACGGTGTTCGACAAGTCATGTAACTTTCAAATTTCATTCGCAGCGTGTTTCAAAAGTGTTTTAATTAACCTCGCTGATTACTTAATAAACATCTGCTTCAGCGGAACTCGTTTTTGGAAGTTCTGAGAACAAGCGGCCACGGAAGTGCAAGGAACACTTGTCTTACTGAACTGAACCCTCAATGTATTGAGTGTATCGACAGTTTGCTACAAGGTTCGGCGTATTGTTGCAGGCAATTTATTTTCTGAGGGTATTACCATATTTGACGAGTTCGTCAACGTGGTACGCTCGTGGATCGATGACAAATACATAACTTTCATTGTCTCGTAGTGAACACAGCCGATAACAAGCTGTACCCACGTTTCGAGTCTGACTTCCGATTTCTTTTCTGTCAAAAGAAAGAATGACTGACTTAAGAATAGATATATATTTAATTATGCTTTAATTAGGGTACATTACTATATAACGAGCATTTCAGCATATAACCGCATTTTCTTTCTTGCAAATGAACGTGGAGTGCCACGGAAACCACGTATGAAAATTTCACGCATTTATGGACACTCCGTCATAACTCGCGCCAGGGGGGATATTATCAAATTATGTGATCATTCGCAAGAGAAAAAAGAAGACAAGGAACGAAACATTGACATGTATTGCTCATTAATGAGTAGTTTTTTTTTTAATTGGCCGTGTCACTGAGTACGCGGCAACGAATGAATGATCACTTGCAAAAACTTCCAATTAACAAGACACTGCGACCTACTGTCACTACTAAAATTCTAAAAATTACATTCTTTCACCTTTGTCATTAAGTACGCTTTTATGAACGAACGACAGAATGAATGAATGAATGAATGAATGAATGAATGAACGAACGAACGAACGAACGAACGAACGAACGAACGAACGAATGAATGAATGAATGAATGAATGAATGAATGAATGAATGAATGAATGAATGGTGATGGCTACGCAGCGGACGCTCATCAGTACCAGCATGCCCGGTGATGCGTGCCACTCAGGCTCATCCCACTTGAGACGAGTTAGTTGCCTGCTTAACGTGTTCCTCGTTTGCGCAGACTTGGCTAGGACTCTCAACGCTCCTGCCCGCATACTCTCTCAGTAATTGCGTTACTTCGCCGCGGGAGCGCGCGCTGCGAATTGTGTTGTAATAAAAAGGAGCGCGTCAGCACGTTTCAGCACTTTCAGCGCACTCCATGCGCACGAGCTCTTCCAGTCTTCAAAGCAGCTCTGCGGTAATACCATGTTCTTCGCCCCCTTTCACTCTGCCTCACCCCCCCCCCCCCCCCACTCAAACATCCGACAACCCGCCCACCTTCTACAACATTCGTTATCATTTGCTTCCTCCGTCTTAACTATACGCACGCGTTCAAAGAAAAGTGCTTCGCCTAGCGAAAGCAGAGCTCGTAGAAGAGAAAGTGCTTGAATCGACGACGCCTCTTACGCTCAAGTTTCAGCAAACGTTTTTACCCATGTAGAGGCTTCGAGTTGAGAAAAATGTGGAAGTAGGAAGAAGGCTACACTGGCCCCGCCCCTTCGTCCCTTTCCCCAAAATGTAAAATAAAAAGCTAGTGTTGAGTTGGATACGCTGCAGGCCATTTTTTCTAGAAGTGCGGAAAGGTATGCGATATACTTTTGGGAAATATTATACCTGGAGGAACACACCCACTTTTCCTCCACTTTCTTTTTTTTACGCTCGGATGTACTAATGTTTGAGGGCTCTACTGCGCTCGCGCTATTTTTGTTCACATAAATTAAAGTGCCCATTATTATTATTATTATTATTATTATTATTATTATTATTATTATTATTATTATTATTATTATTACATGCCAGGTGAATTTTTATGCCCCGCCGCATGATAAACCCGCCACTGTCCACGGCGAGCGGGACCACATATGACGCGACCGTGCAAAACGTCATCGCATGACGTCAGCTCTCGATCCATGTGATGACTGAATTAATGGCGTCATGTGGCACAGACGACGAATTTGCACTAACGCCAATATAACACTCAGACCCAGATACAGCACGGTTTCGCATTCAATGCAAGTAAGGATGCCACGACGTGCCCGCAACTCTTAAAATTGATTGATTGATCTTTTGGGGCTTTGCGTCGCGCGAGAGAAAACAGGGGACAGTCGAATTACGTTGAGCGAGTTAAGTTATGATATTGCGGGTCATATATAACCTAAGCGCGGCCGCCCCGCCACGGTGGTCTAGTGGCGATGGCACTCGGCTGCTGATAGGAAGGTCGCGGGATCGAATCCCGGCCGCGGCGGCTGCATTTCGATGGAGGCGAAATGTTGAGGCCCGTGTGCTGTGCGATGTCAGAGCACGTCAAAGAGCACCAGTCGGTCGACAAAATTTCCGGAGCCCTGAACTACGGCGTCTCTCACAATCATATCGTGGTTTTGGGACGTAAAACGCCACAAATGAATCAATGAAATTAAGCGCGGCAGTGTGTGAAAGGCAGCGCGTGTAAGGAACGTGCCTATAACACTCACCTATACGCGTCCACGGCTGCCTAAATACGAAGGCGGTCGCACGATGTAGTACTCTCACAGCTGGTCACTGTCAAACAGCAACAGCCAAATGGGATGCTAGATTTCTTAATGCACCCCTCCTTCCCTCGCTTTCTCTCTCCCTCTTTCTGTGCCACTCTCTAGTTAATGGCTTCATTTGCTGGCATCACATGCACACTGCGACATTATGGACACGCTACAACGGCTGGAAATGTGAATTCGCTTACACGTCATGGTGAAAATAAGGTTTTAATTAAATGAGCTGAAAAAGGTGCTTACACGAGAGGGCTCCGAAGTTACACGCCACTAAACTATATAACTCACTCATATCCACTGTTACAGCCGCACCGTTTCAGCGATACACCTTCCCCTTCGAAAAAAAAAAAAAAAGAAAACTGCGAGTGTTTTTGCCTCCAAAGGATCGAACACTCTCTTTTATTGATTACGTAATGGCTAAAGCGGCATGTACATAATGGAGAGATAACAACGCCTACCTATATCGTAGTACTGCGCGCCTGTGAGTGCCGTGCACTAAAGGCCAGCAACAGGAGACACGATAAAAAAAAAAAATTAAGGGGTAAATTCGTGTCCAAACACATGAGAACGTCCGAGATACCACGAGACTCGTCAATCAAAGGGCTACCCGACATGTACAACCCCACTTTTATTTTTCCACAGGGAATACGGCTCGATGTCTGTCATGTATACCTGCCGTCGAAAAACGATTACCCCCCTTAGCGACACGGCTTCTGTAGTTACAAGTACGCGGTGGCGCGCCATGGTGATCGTTTCCTGCGGCGATGAAGACGGCAAACTGCGACCGATGACGAGCTTCGACGGGCCCTATAAATGAACACTCGCATCGACCGCGTCGCGTCGACCACAAATTGTACGCCGAGCGCAGAGGCACAACGTGAAAGCATAGCACGCTGTCTGCGACTCGCCGATCGGCTCCACGGATTTGGCCTATACGGCCGGGACAGCCAGATGTTGCCGCGAATGCGAATAGAAAGTCGGCAATTTCTTTCTTTTATTCTTATATTTCTTTTGGGGGGGGAGGGGGGGTGGTGGTCGGTCTCGGAGGTCACGTCACTTTTCACAGCGAATCGCGGCGGCCGAAGTTGGGCCAAACACGAAGACGCATACACATAAAGAAAGGAAGCGCTCGTAAAGAGCTCGCACGCGATTCCGCTGAGCAAGCTCGGTCGTTTCTCTATACCAGCGACGCCGCCGCTCTTTTCAATAAACCGCCGCAAAACAATCGCCTTCACGACCACTCCAAAAGAGAAGCGTCTAAATAAAAAAAAAAAGAAGAAAAGGAAAGGCAGGAGATAAAAAAAATAAAAAGCAGCGTAGAAAGAAAAGTCGTCCTGACGGCGCCTAGCGAAACGACCGAAACAGTTGACTCGTCCTGCCGGAGCAAACGACAGCGAAAGGGCAGCCGCTGCTGCTCCCTTGACATTGCGCGCAACGGTGCTTTTCAAGCAAAGCTATCCCCGTCGCGCGCGTGCCAAACAAAAGCACGATAGACTGGCCCCGGCGACTCTCTCTGTCTTTGTACCCTCTGTTTTGTTTTTTTTTTTTGCTAGATTGTGCATTCGTTGTTTCTAGCTCTTTCAGAGGGCACTCAATGAAGCGCGAAGGGGACGGCCTCCACTGCAGCGAGCCCCGCAGAATCGCCAACGCCGATTTGGAAAAAAAAAAAAAAAAAAAAAGAACATGGGGCGTAGCAACCACTCGTGCATTGTGCGTGCAGCGTCTTGCGAAGCTTATTTGTGGCGTCGCTCACGAGGGGGCGTGGCTGTTAGAATTGAGATCGAGCCGAAAACGGGAGAGAATGGTGTAACGGCGAAACGAAAGCGACAAGCTATAGCCGTACGAATTCTATAGCTGCGCAATCAATGCCCTACAACGTTTTGAAGAAGAAGAAGAAGAAGAAAGTGAAGAAGTGGTAACTGCGACGATGAAGACAGCTAGGTTTTGGCATTTATAAAAAAGACAAAATAAAAATACACGAGTTTAAAAGCGAGTGAAACATGCAAACTTCAGACCATATGCGTGACGAAGCAATGATAAGGAATGAATAACAACTACTATTTCATTTCCGCGATCTCCCAATACTCGGACATACTTGCAGTCACGGACCAATAAAAAACTGAACAAGAAAATCACACCGTGGAAAAGGTTTCGGTAGCAATAACTCTATAAAAATATTTTGTATCGTGTATTATGTGGCTGCCCATAGATGCACTGCAGCGCCCAAAATAGACGTACAAGGCAAATGTCCGAAACAAGAAAGAATGAACGCGCTCTAGTAACCCCTAACTCGTTCGGATGTAAATGATCGCCAATACTACGTTCCTATTTGTATGTACGCAAACCTGCGCTCGCTTGCGTCAGCGCGTTCTGATTCGGAATTTGTCTCACGACAGTCGTACGCCGAGGAGTGATACCTAGCAGCGCCTTCCAGTGCCCTTTCTAAAAGGCTTGGTTCAAGTTACCTCTGGAGTGATACCTAGCAGTGCCTTCCAGTGCCCTTTCTAAAAGGCTTGGTTCAAGTTACCTCTGACGTCAGAGTTTTGTAAATTACTACGGACGACTTAAACGACCACGACAAGAATTTAAAAGAAGAGAAAGAAGAAACGCGCAAAAGACGAGCAAAGTTTAACCTCGTTAGTCAGCGGGCGGTCAACATTTCGCATTATAAGTGAGGCTTTACGCACACTTGCTAAGAGCTCAAGCGCCTCAGATTACTCAATTATGCGGTTGCCAGGACGTGCGCGAGAACCAGTTTACAGCGATAACGACGCTGACGGAAATGAACTGCGTGGTGCATTTTTAAACCGTACATTATACGCCACATTTGTTGTGTGCCGCGAACGATGGCTGCAATATATCGTGCAAGTGTACGTATGTGCTGTCAGCACACATAACATATAACTTAACGGGCACGTTTGAGGATAACTCAATTAGGGATCGTCGCCAAACGTGATGGCACGAACTTGCCTCGTAACTAGTATACGGCGGAGTATACGATACACACATTAATAATGAGCGTGAAGAAGAAAAGAAGATAAATGGCTAATGCAGGATTAGCGTTCGTGTGAAAGTTTTAGTACACCATACCCAAGAATTGGATTCGTCCAATCGTAATGGGCAATGCATAACACTCAAATCAATTAATAAGATTAAAGTCAGCAATGATGAACCCTCCTGTGTCCGTTACTACAGTGAATCGCTCACGTTTTCTGAAAAGAAGAAAAAATAAATAGAGCCTTTCCATTTAAGCATTCTGGGAGGGCATAATTGGAAGAACGCCGTAGAGCGGGAAAGTTTTAAACACGGAGGTAAAATTAATAACGCCTTAAATGGGAGCAACTTCTCTCTCGTCTCCCCCCAGCATGGAGGCGGTCAGATAAGCACCACCAGCAAGGCCGCATCCGTCGTACAGGCCTCAGGGCGAAGTGCTCTGCTCCTACGTACCGCGAGCAACAAAAACGAAATGCCCAAGAAATCAGTGCGTCGTGCGCTCAAAATGGTTCGAGCTCCAAGCGAGGCCAGCTCCTGGAGGCAGTTCAACAGCTTTTGGGGCCGAATTTTTCGTCGCCGGCAGCAGCGGCAGGCATCATCGACGTCGACAACGGCGCTCAGATATCTCGGAAGTAGCGACCCTAATCGTAGCGGGACGCTCCGCTAATCAGCGAGGCATGCACGCTCGCGCACACCGCCGATTAGCGTACTACTTACACAGGCCGGGCTGCTTGCTGCCGGGCAATCGTCGCCATCTCGGGAGGCGAAATGGCGCGATCCCCCCGCGCGAACGACAGATGGCGGCACGAATCGCTTCACGTTCGCCTCGACGGGCTCGCGGAGACGCCGGCGACCTCTGACACGGCCAAGGAAACGTGCTGACGCCGCACAGCCCGCCAGTGCAGGCGCGCGAGCGAACGAGCCGAGGTCGCACCGCTCGGTCTTGGGGCGAAGGCGCCCCCAGGGGCCAAGTCGTGACCACGGCATAGTCACGAAACGCGACCACTCCCGGAAAGTGGCGGCCCCTCGCGGCGAGAGAGCGCGTCACTGGTGGAACGCCGTAGCTTCGCCACAAACGCTGCTCTTCGGGATCTCTTTCTTCTTTCTCTTTTCCATCCTTTCTCCTTCACCCGAGCGAGCGTCTCTCGCAGGCTGACCTCTCGACGTGCGGCGAGCAGCGGTGCCCAGAGGCAAAGCGGCAGCGGCAGAAGCAACGTCGTCGTCTCTGTCTTCCGGAGTAGCCGACACCGTAGGGTGCTGGGACGTTGGCTCGTGCGACGTCCCTAGGAAGGAGCACGTCGCGGAGCGGTGCAAGGCGGACCTGTTTGTGGCCCTGAGGCGCTGGAGTTCTCTTCCTCTCATCGGCGACTACGCTTGTCGCCCCTAGCGGATAACAATAATAAAAGAGCTCCCTAGGCAACCTCAATGTTCACTTAAAGGGGCCTTGAGAAATTTGTTTTTTTTTTTAACGCAGTCAGAAAACGGTGGCCTTCGGTGGTCGAGACTCCAGTGAACATGTCAGCCAGATATTACTGCATCGCACGAACGTTCAGTTTGCAATTTCATTTCAAATGCAGCTGGAAAGCTCCAGCTCTTCTTTCAGCAAATGACGTCACTTGGCACGGACTGGGCAGTGGGCACAGACTGAGTCGCTAGACATTTTTTAATTGCCCTTTAAGAGAAACCCGCACATTTTCTTTATTTGTTGAATTCAACACGAACAAATAAAGCGTAGCGGATGGTCCCTCCGCGACCATGAAATCATTCAATGCTAATTTTTGATTCAAGCTTTTTAGTCGGTGCCTCATATGACGTCATGTGATGAAAGGAGAGGTGGCACTTCTCAGCAACGTCCGGAATAGAAAATTGCGAGTTTTCTGATGCGTCCAGTGCAATCACATTTTCCTGACATTTCTCCTTTTTAATATGTCAGAAAAATAAAGAAGGTTTCGTGCACGTTTGGTTCACTGAGGTGGACTGTCTAGTTGACTGCAGCAGACTTTATATTTTGGTGGACTGGCTCGTACCAAAATATCCAGTGCGGATACAACACCACGTGAGTTCTTTAGTTCTTCCTTCTTCCTTCCTTCCTTCCTTCCTTCCTTCATTTCTTTCTTTCTTTCTTTCTTTCTTTCTTTCTTTCTTTCTTTCTTTCTTTCTTTCTTTCTTTCTTTCTTTGTCTTTCTTTCTTTCTTTCTTTCTTTCTTTCTTTCTTTCTTGCGGCTGGACCTTGGTGAGGCTCATCCCGGCACATCAAATGCGGTGCACAGCTGCGTTTTATCAATTTCTTTCATCGCCCTCACACTTAAATAAATCGAATATTTTCTGCCCTGACGTTATGCTGTGATTTCACATACACCTAATGCACAACTAAACATTTTTTAAGGCATTTTTATTACTACATATTTTTCACGATTCCTATAGCAATCACCAGTAGGAAGTGAACCGGGGGTGTCGAGAAACAGAATGTCGCTGGGTGCTGGCGATATAATTTTAAAAAAAGATAAAGAATAAAGGGGGGGGGGGGGGGGGGATGGGCTCCACGAACGAAAGGCAGGAATACTCTTGCACCAATGAGCGCAAACTTGGGAGCGACCAACACGTAAGAGCTTTCTCGTATTCTCTTATGTCGAGGCAGATAACATGTAGCGTGACCCGACCTAACGAAAACCGCTCACTCTTCGTTCTTTCAAACTACAGATAGTCGGTTTAAGAGCTGTAGTTCTAACAAAGTAGCGTGCCGAGGCATCAAATTGATTGCTTCCCTGTCCTTGCCTACACATGCACGCGAGAACTTAGAGAGGATATTCAGAAGACGTTATACACTCCCTTTTGGTATAAATGTACTGCGGCAAACGGTGGGAACTTTAAGGAACTCCACTGTTTTATATTTCTATGAAAGCCATCGGTGCATCTCGACGAATAGCATGTTTTTCGAGAAGCTCCCGGAACACTGAACAGGATTTTGAGTAAAATTCGCAACATTTCTTCTCAGCAAGTGCTATTTTTTTCCACTGACAGGCAGGCATCAGTAATCAGGCGTCCGCCATCACGCGGGATGGACTGAACATTATCTTACGGACAATCTTGACGTCTGCGGAGCGGAGGGGACGATATGTAGTGGATTGCGCTGCGACTCGGCTCGTGCATAACGTGGACGAGCCATGGATGCTATGTTCCAGAAATCGCGAGCTGCACTTGCGATCTGCGACCGCGCGTGCGCCGAGCCGTCCACGTGCACACGATTCGAGCACTAACTGAGGCGAAAAACGCACGCCGCGCGTGTTGACGCCGGCGCTGCGTCTAAGAAGTATATGGCATGCAAACCTAGGCAAGCTAGCGAAGCCGTAGCGACTGACAAACACCTTCGGACAAAGCCTTTTATCGTTCTCCTCACAGATGGTCGCGCCTTGCACCCATTCCTCCCGACAAGCAGTTCGGTTTTAATACCCACACACCACCGCTATAGTTGCCGCACGCTCAATTCGTAAGCGCCACTGCGACAGAGAGGGCGAACGAAAATTAACGAGAGAGAGAAAAAAAAAGGCAATAATGCGCCCTACTGTACAGGGGGCGTGCTATACCACGCAGCCATACGACGAAAGCTGAGAGTGACGGCCTCGACAAGAGCTCTTAGCGTTTTCTGGAACTCGGCGCGCAAACGGGCTCACCAAAACTCCCGTCCGGACAACAAACAACTTGCGCTCGGGAGGTGAGAGCTACAGGGAGTGGTGGTGAGAACACACACACACACAGGGAGAGAGAGAGACATGCAGAGAGAGAATGTGAATTTCGGTTCTGTGGACAAGCCCTCGTTTCGGAGCCGGGCTTCTCGAAATCGCCACGACTTCGAAGGCAGTGGGGCCCACTCGCGCGTCGATTTGTTTGAGGAGAATTAGCGGCCGAGCGCCGCGAGGACGGCACCTTATACGGGGAAACCTGGAGGCAGAAGGGAAAAGGGGGGAGTGCGCCGCTTTAAACGAACGGACAAACAAACATGGCGTGATGAGAGCATGCCGTGAGTGCTCGTTGTTATATGAGGACGGCGGATTTAAGAACGACGGCCGGAAGAAGCTCCGGCCGGCACTTGGTAAAGCTGCACGCACGCGCGCGCGCGGTTTGTAGGATATGGCGTATTAAGCGTGCCGGTTTGTTGTAAAGCACGCACCGCTGACTGGCGCACGTCATTAATCTATGCAGTTGTGCAGAGCAGTGCAGCGTGTGTACCTCTCTTAAGGAAGCCCGAGGCCTGCATTGTGTGCGCACGCGCGCGTCCTCATCTCCAGTTCCCTGTTTCCTCTTCAAATCTTCCGCCCTCCCCTCCCCCTCCCTTTCCTCCCACTCCCCCTCCGCCCCAGCCTGACCGCTTCTTTCTAAGTTAGCTTAAGAACGCTAAACTGCTGACTGCTTTCCTATACACTCATACACCAGGTGCTACGCTGTGAAAGCTACGGAAGTACAGACCGCAAAGAAAAAGAAAAGGATAGGTGTAACGCTCCGCCACACATGAAATATAAAACACGCATATTTCGACTGTTTCCCCCAGAAATAGGAGCGTGTTTTGTCAATCTGTCGAGAAATGTATTATGAGTTAAGGCTGCCACAGAGGCATTTATTGTTTTTTTCGCTCACCGCAAGCAGCGCACTACATTTTGGTCGCGGAAGTACACAGCGTAAACACGAGCACTAGCTTTGATAGCGCCTTTTTCATTAAGATTTCTAACTCCCTATCCGTGAAATCGCTTCGCTGTGACGCGTACACTGATTTTTGCCCTCCTGAATTCAAAGGCGCTTTAAAAGGCCGCTTTATTTTTTTTTCCCCTGCTCCTTCTTCCTTCATAATGACCTTTTGCACTTAATCCTATAGTTGCGAAATAGCTAATAGAGCCTACTTAAAAAGCTGTAGCGCTTAATGAAGAGATCGTGGATGTCATCGGAGGAGGGAGATGCATACCTTGGGAGAGCTTGGCAAAGGTGGCGCGGCACGGTCCTTGGCGCGCGCTCAAATGAAGATGTTGACATCAGGTTGATCGCGGTGTCGCAACAAGCTTTCGCCTTATCGGAGCTCTCGGGACAATTTGGTGAGCAGCTAATTAGGATTAATTAATGTTGAGCGGAATTAGGCTCAGCGCCGAGTCGCTGAAAGGCGGGCTCCTCTCTGTACAGTAGATTGGATCAGCCATAGAGCCCTATACGTCAGGTGTATGTATGCGGCGTTTTTGTTGTTGTGTTGCTTCTATTTCACTGGTGTTTTAATCGCGTTCCGCACCGCGTTCTCGCCTGGCGGTACGCGTGGAACCCGAGACTGGTGAGAAAGATAAAACGGTGCGTATGGTCTAAAATAAAAAAATAATAAAAATAAAAGAAAGTTAAAGTAAAAAACAAATCAGAACAGGCTACAGAGAATGCGTTTTCCTTGTCTGCCTAATCAATCGAGCGCCGATGGTGCTGCGTTTCGTTGAGCAGCAGATCGCGCGCTCGCAACCCCTGGCGGCGGGGAGATGATTCTCTCGTCGACCGTGGGATGGGCGCCACACCACCAAGGGTGCCCATTTCTTTTTTATTTTATTTTTTTGCCGTGGTTGTTTTGCTTGCTTAACAAGATGCCGAACACGGGGCGATCTCGATGGGGGAACGCTGCCAAACAGATTAGCCATGATGCGGCGACCGTGTAAGCTTGCACGCATACCACGGCCTTTGCTTGCGCTGTGCGAAATTCGAGAAGCGCGCGGCTGTTAATGAAACCTTTGATGTCGTAATTGACGCCATTACCCGCTGATATTCTATGCCGACCGGACAGCAGGGTGATGGAACCCTACGGAGAAAAGGGAGGGTGGGGGGGAGGGAGAAAAGAAAAAGAACAGCCGGTTTGAACGCGTACATGCTAATGCCAGACTTCGGACGTCGTCCGCTGGAACGAGTGTGCGCATGCTTGGTTCATTTTTCATTCGGTTTCCTTTCCCTTCGTTTCATTTCACTCACTCGCAGCGCATTCTATCTTTCTCGTCAACTCTTTGTTATATTTGTAGCGCTTTTTTCTTTTTTTTTCTTAGTCGGCTTCATTTTCCTCGAACGGCAGCAAAGTCTTATAGTCCGCAGAAAGGGAGAAACTGCGGGGAAAAACACCCGTGTGCTCCATTCCCACAGAGTGAGAACGAGGTTGCGAACGAGGTTGCAATGACGTCACTGGTTCGCTTCCGAGCAACTAACTGGCAGATAGACAAATCCGAGTTGTTCAGATAGAGACTTCGCTTTCGTCATGTCTTCGGGCAGCACTGCAGAACGTGCAGGAATTGAGCGCTCGCTGTGTAAAAGATACGATTCATGCCCAAGTCAACCAGTTCTTTCGCTATAAGAGAAATGCGGGACGGTGAGCTGACCTGCGATTAGAGAATCACGGCGCAAAAAAGAAAAGAAAGAAAAGGTGATTCAGGAATGTGACATACAGTGGATATATATATCCAGTTTCCTCTAGTTGTGTATATCGCTTTACCCAGTTTTACTCAACGAGCCGATGGAAATGCAAGAACATAAAACTGCAATCATGAAACGCAACAATCATCCACTAAGATGGCGACCTGGTTGAACCCGCTGTCTGTTCATATACTTGAATGTAAAAGCGTACCAGAGAAAAACTTGACGCAAAAGTTCTCCTGTGTTGTTCTCTTTTCCATCAGGTTGTGTGTGTGTGTGTGTGTGTGTGTGTGTGTGTGTGTGTGTGTGTGTGTGTGTGTGTGTGTGTGTGTGTGTGTGTGTGTGTGTGTGTGTGTGTGTGTGTGTGTGTGTGTGTGTGTGTGTGTGTGTGTGTGTGTGTGTGTGTGTGTGTGTGGTATGTTGGTACATTCAAGCACTTGCATTCTCAGACCATTTACCAGCGCAGGACAAATTACGGCATGCTAGCTGACCGTACACCATAAACCGATGAGCATTCGCATTCGTTCCGATATTTATTTTATTGTTCTTTTTTGCCTGCGTTAAATCTCGCAGCACTATTACGCAGCGAACACGACAAACTAAGATTACACGCTGCTTTCTTTCTTTCTTTTGCACCAACAACTCTAGCTCCAGCAATCACCTCAACTGGTCGAGCACCCGGAATGCGGCGTGAGGTTAATGTATTCCTCATTAACTATATAACGACGGGATCAGACTATAAAGCCAACGTATAAAATCGAGAGCGCCTCTAGCACCACCACCCGAACAGGGGCGTCTGGACGCGGCGGCCATTAACTTGCCTTTGGTGCCCTTCGAATTCGGCGAGCGCATTCGTCTCCCATCCGGGGTGAATGACTAAACGACTGATAAGTAATACGGGAGCGAGCGACGGCGAAAGGAAAAAAAAAAACACCAAATGTTAATGAAAGAACCCGAAGAGAGCAGTCGAATGAGAAGTGCAAAAAAAAAAAAGAGCGAGAGAGAGGGAGGTGCAATTAAATAAAAGTAAAATAAAGCCATAAAAGACGAATGATAATCGAGCCTTTTCGGCGGACATCCCGCGTTATCTTGTTTCTCTTTTTTCGCCGCGGGTGTCGTTCGGGGAAGGAGTCGAGGCGATCGCTGTGTAACCAGCTTAACCCGGGCGCCAGATTCGCCAGTCAGGCAGCAGGTGGAGGCAGAGCTAAGAACTGGCAGGTGGTTGTAAAGGGGGGGGGGATCCCAGCTCCAATCGGCTATCGGTTGTCAGCGAGGAAAGATAAAGAATTAGGCTCTCCGAAAAACCGTACGCGAGGTATAAGGATGGGGGGACCTTTCTCAGCGAAGAAGTAGTAGTAAGTAGAGAGGTGGCAGAGGAGGGGTAAGACCGAGTGGGCCCCCTCCTATTAATGCGTACTTCATAATAACGCCGCCGGCTCGGCACCAGTTCCAGAGACACCGCATCACGGCCCGCTTATATACATGCACAGCCACATTGAGAAGAAGAGGAAGAAAGGAGAAACAGACCACGTGGAAAGGCTGTTCGGGGGGGGGGGGGGGGGGCGAAGAAGGTCGGTTGCCACTGAAAGTGGTCCGACCAGAGTCCATCGCTGGGAAAAAACTGGCCGCCGCTGGCAGGCTCCCACTGCCTCCCCCCTCTCCGAGTCGCCGTCACCCCCGAGGCGGTGGTCGGTGGTCAGGGCTACTACTCACTCTCTGATCGTATTCCTCGGCTACCAGATGGCGCGCTGGTAGCATGGGCGACCGATATCGGGACGTGACACTGTAAAGCCCTGCCCTGGTGGTATGGCGAGATTTCCTCGTCATCTTCTTCGTCGCGGCAGGAGGAGAAGCGAGTTTGGCCGGCCGAATCTCTACGCGTACAAAGTGTAGGCGCACGCGCGAACAGCGATACACACAAACGCAACCAGCAGTATAACATCGGTGGCCGGTCCTCCATTCTAATGAGAAGGCAAATCTGCAGTGATGTCGCTGCCGAGATAAGAGCGAGTAACAGGCGCGCTCGAGCTCGGTCTCTTTGCTCAGCAGGATTCGACGTTCCTTGTAGGAACAGCACAAGAAAAGGAAGAAAAAAAGAAAAGAAGAAACAGAGGTAAGGGTGTTTGCACGGCGAAGAATGTGAAGTTCGATGAGAGCTAGCGACCGTCCGAAGTGTAACGTTCCGGGGTGCCTGGGAAACAGATAAATTCCGTGTCCTTTCGAAGGCCTCTCGCAAGGACACGGAACTGATCTCGATTTCTCTTTTTTTTTTATTCATAAACATCTGAATCTCCCTGTTGATACAATACTCGTCGCGTGGGAAGAAAATATCACACCCTGCGGCTTCAGGGGAGATAACACAAGCCAACCTTTATAGTTTGGCTTCGCTGAACATTGAGGGAGAGAGTTTGCGAGAGTTTGTACTGAAGGAGAGGAGTCGTAACCTGCAGCGAATATATGTATATATAGGGTGCCTAAGCTATCTTTAGCCAGGGTTTAAACATATGCCGATGTACCCTAAGACGACGTGAACAAATGCATTTTTCTTACTACCTTATGGAGCGAGTGAGAATATTTATGTGTTCCGCTTAATTGGTTCATTAATCAGGATTATTCATTAACTTCGGAAGCAACAACGTTAGGCAAATATTTCCCACAGAAAAGCCGTGGAGTGGTCTGTGAAATGTCCAATTAAAAATGTTTCTAGTTTTCTATCTATTCATAATTAGTGTTTGTCAGCTTACTCCAGGTATCCGCGAAATACAAAAAGGTACCACGTGAAAACAAGTGAAAACAATGCCATTCAGGTATATGATACCAACTATGTATATCAGCGCTTAGAGCTGCACGAATCTTGAACTGCTCTAGTTCGTTATCTTCGGAAGATAAGACGAAGGATCAAACGCATTGTTGCGTACACTCGCCGCTTTTAAAGCGCGGTGAGCGCGTCCGCCGCGACTGTAAAAATTTAGGGCTCCTGTCACCATAGAGAGCAGGGAGCGCTTGCCAGCCGAGAACGGGGCCAAGCAAATTCGTGTCCACAAGTCGACAAAACCACCATGCGTATTTCTTATTTAAAATGCCATTAGCGTTCAGCTAGATCAACGGTTGCGAAAACGAGGACAGGTCGATGTGGTCGAAACACACGCGCGTCGGTCACTTCCTTTAATAAAAGTGTGCGTCTCCGTTCCTCCCCTTTCACATTTTCCTCTCGCCGACCGGACCCTCGCATTTCTGCCACTATAGCGTGCGCGCATGTTCTGTTTTTTTTTTTCTTTATTCTTAAAAGAAGTGACCACGCGCTGCGTCTTCGCAATCATGACGGCGTAAATTATGCATGTCTGGCGAGCGCTTCATCGGTCAAAATTTGTCCCATCAATGGACTCCGCAAATACGCACCACAAATCGAAACAAACTTTGGCTAATGCGCGTTCGCGCATTTTCTTTGTTTCTTTGACTTACAACCTCTCTCGAAAGCAAGCGAAGCTTAGGGTTACATTTTTGTTCTTCATTTAGTGCAGTACGAAGTCGCCGCACCAAGTTCTCTAACGAAGTGCTCGCACGCGGCCTATACGCCCCACTATCGACGTGGGCGAGCAAGTGTCGAAGCTGGCGCTTTCCATATAGACAACCGCTATTGGCGTGCCTCTTTTCTTTCTTTTTCTTCTTTTTTTTTTTCGGCGCGTACACAGTTTGTCATCATAAACGCGAACGCATATCGCCAGCGCTTCGCGTAAAGCCTCGCACTCACTTTCGATGTGCAAGAAATATCCAAGGCGGCGCACGGGGTGCCATCAATATAAGGAGAAGCTACACTATGCGAAATCTCACGCCGCCGCCATCGCATGCGGCCTTGCACTACGCGCTCCACGGAAGCACGCCAGCAGTCGCGAAAAGCACGCAAACAGAACTCGAACGCCACAGCGTGCGTGTACTTTTATATAGAAGAAGCGTGGAGGCCCGAGTTCATGCATTATAAAATATGTCGCACTACCGCACATCCTTTATGCATTGCAAATCAGCGCTCTGAATATTGTATCCCGATACAAATGACTCAAGGCGCGCGAGACGCAACGACCAAGTTTGTGCGCGCGCACATAACCATGCGCTGCGACTTCCCCCCCTTCTGCTCGAGCGCGAAGACGACCCCGAGAAATAACCGCCGTTCGGAACCGCTCAACTAGGCCATATGAGACCGGTTCGTTCGGAGACCGCGCCGTCTCGCTTCCTGGGTCCCGCGCAAATGCGTTCGACGCTAATCCGACGCTTCAAAAAAAATTTTTTTTTCGTTCATACCACACCCCCTCCTTCCCTACGACTTGCGCAGCTTATTCTCCTCCTATTTCATTTTCTTCTTATTTCTCGCCAGATTTATACCTGCGACTAAAGGTGTATGCGACTGTGCTTTCATGTCTGACTGTTTGTACGTGCGCGAAATGAAAACTGCGTCCTCCTTATCGAAATGGGCGTGCCCGGGAAATGCGAACACGTCTCGGGATTGCGAGAGCATCCCGATTTGCGGCGCAGTTCAGCGTGTAAAGAGCGTGTTTATCACCGCGGAGACGGAGCAACGCCGCCACAAGTCTCCCGATGTGATACGCTTGCGTGTTACTACTTGTTCCGCGAGACATCGGTAGAGGGTTGGCCAGTCAGAGAGAGAGAGAGAGCGTACGATCGAGCGAGTGATGCGTACTGCGAGAAAGATAACAAAGTATACGTATGCGATGGCATGGCGGATACACAAATCGTCTCCAAAGATCGAATTTCGATGCTGCGGTTTCGACACTACATGGCTGCCGATGTTAAAAAAAAAGAAAAAAAAGGAAAAAACAGCAGTAGATCTTGAAATGTACGCACCGCAGCACCTACTTGCAAAAATTTGTCTTTATTACACCATTTCAAACGAGTTTTCCTGGGCGCCGCCATAATTCCCTCTGGACTGTTGTAAACATCCGTGACCCTCCCCAGAAAATGCACTGCCGCGGAAGTGACGCCGCATGTGCAAGACTCCAGAAAGGGGGTTGCACCTCCTCTTCCGTGGCAAGCCAAAAACCCTGGCTACGTTTTCTGTCGCGGAATGAGTGAGGCGAATTCGGACTCCGAGGCGAAAGATAGAAGTCTGAGAGCAATGGCGAAGATGCATGCGCTAAGCTTGCGAACGTGTAAGAGGAAGAAACAGTGGAGAGGGAACAGCGGGGAGCACGTTCACCAGTTCAAAACAACCGATCTGCTATCTGCACAACGGGAAAGGGAAGGGAGAGATTGAAAGTTAAGAGACGGGCAACCGTCGACGTTCACCTGGAAGACTGTGACAGCGGAAACGTTAAGCCATATCGTCAGTGCTGTTCAACCAGCTTAGGTATACTTTCTGCGATACACCGTCAAACGCACTGCTCTTCTGCCTGTATAGTGCAAAACTGCACGGCGTTGCACACAGCAGTTCCAGACAGCGCGTCCTCATAAAGAATGCAAGACTGGTCTAATAAGATCACGGTTTTGAGCGTAAGGCACAAAATCTTACAGCCACTAGGTTTCGTTTATGCTGCTGCACTGTACTACAATTTTAAGTCCGAAGAAAAAAGCTATAGGCCCGGGAAGTACAAAGAATTCGTGAAAAATTCAATTTGCCTCGCCGACGAAGCAGAACCAACCACGTTTTGGACTGTTTACCCTGAAGAACCTAGATATTAAAAAGAAAAATAAGAGAGAAAGTGGGCACTTAACTCCGCCCTAACATTTCCTCACCCTCCGATCCCCTGCGTGATTTCAAGCGCCCAATCGTGGTCCAGCGGCCGTGCTCGCGGCTCGCCCTTCGGTCTACCATGTCACGTGGTATTGAGTGTCTGCGTCTATACGCTGGCACAATGCTTCGAGCTCGCGTCAAGCGAGAATGTCGCCTCTCAAAGCCTCGCGAACTCACTGAGCGCACAAATAAGACGGAGAAGTAATAAGGCAGCCGGGAGAGTTTCAATAGCGTCCATTTAGCGCTTGAAAAGGACTCGACTACTCGAAGCG
This sequence comes from Hyalomma asiaticum, assembly GCA_013339685.2. NCBI lineage: Eukaryota > Metazoa > Arthropoda > Arachnida > Ixodida > Ixodidae > Hyalomma > Hyalomma asiaticum. The sequence goes on along the minus strand of CM023485.1, from coordinate 104,640,192 downwards.
GATATATATAAAGGCGACACTGTCAAAAGCCAGCTCGATCGCGTACGAACACTTCGGAGCTCGGCGAGACTTGCGTGGTTCCGCGGAGAATATAGAAGTTGACAGGACGTCAAGGAGATCCGCCGCTCGGGACTGAAATTAGACGAGGCCCGGCGATGCAAAGACAAACATGGCGGCGCCCATTATTTCGCGGCGTCTTTTCCGAGGGAGGCGGAACAGTGTGGAGGAGGGCAACCGGCGTAGACAATCCATCACTCGAGAAAGCGCTGTCCTCGCGCCCGTAGGAGGATCCAGCAGCAGCAGCAGCAGCGCGCGAAGCGACCTCGTTTTCTTAATAAAGGGTACCCCCCTTCCTCTGGACAGATATTACAAGTGACCCCTCGACTCCTCGCACCACGAGGATACAACGTTGAACAATGGGAACTCAAAGAAGTAACGCTTGCGCGCGCGCTCACGCTGAAACAATTTGCAAGCTGTGGTTGGGTGACGAGCGGAGAAGCATATATGCTCGTGCAGAAAACGAGGCGGGTTAAAAAAAAAAGAAAGAAATGAAAGTAAAGAAAAGGGGGTGTCTTAGATCTAGGCGAAAGCAAACACACACACATACACAAACACACAGAAACACACAAGTTGGCTTCTATCTGGGGTCCTGAGAGCTTGGTTGGTATAAGACACGAACGACAATGTTGTAGGCTCTAGTTCATCTGTAGAGAAAGCGAGAAAGAAAAAAAAAAAGAGTGAGAGAAGAAGAAGAACCAGAACGGCCATGTGGCGAGGAAATTGCGTGAAAGCGGAAACATTTTCGAGAGGAGGGGTGCGCGAAACTTTGTTTATGCGAACGCAAGATTACGAAGGGCGGCCATGCGCATAAGAAAACGTACAATAAGGAGGCGGCCAGTTGACGGCATCTATCTTCATTTTGTGTTTACTGTTTATTTTACAGAGCGGGTGTAAACAGCATGCACGTTTGTACAAGAAAGAAGTTAGATAATAAAGATAATAATAAAAAATGTTGAACATATAAGAACGCATCTCAATCGTGTAAACGTGAGGGCGTACGGGCTTGTCCCCTCGAAAGGCGCCGAGGCAGGAGATTATAACCCCTTTTTATTCGCAGAATGTAAGACCGAAATACGAAAAACGCACGTTATAAGTACGTAGATACCTCTTTTGTATTGGTAACCTTTACTTGGCTTCTCCCAACGATACTCGATCCAGCTTCACGCACTACGGTGTACAGTCAGTATGCACGATTACATTCACGCCGCTGAATACTATTCGCGATTTACGACGACATCGGCCTTGGAAGCCTATGAGTCACTCCAAACCGAGCAACTGCAGCATTCGCAAACACTTCTGCAACAACAGCCCTGTGCTTTTTAAGTGTGTCAGTAACGCTCGCTCTCTCCATCTCTCCCACTGTATCGGTCAAGAAAACATGTACGTCGGCGCCGCACGGTGATCTTTCAGTCCTATTGGTTCGCGCGGGGTCGAAACACAAACGTATCAGGGCACTCTTCGTAGCACAGTACTAAATAAAAAATAAAAAGAAACATGGCAACAGAACCAACGCGTTCAACCGCAGAAGACTGTATCGGCCCACAGGAAGGCGATAAAGAAAGAAATCAGAACGACAAGCAAACGCACGACCGCTGGCCTTAAAAGGGCAGGCACAGGACCGGGCCGGTCGGTCGGTCAGTTGCGCGAGCATGCATATACACTGCGCGCCCCGCGTGTTCTCGTGGCCCGGTGGAGATCCGAACGCGCGGCTGTGCGCGCGCCGGAAGTTGCACAAGCGGACGGCGCGTACACGCCGTCGTAGTACTTCTCCGCAGCGGCGCGAGCGTGCGCACGCCTTTTCCGCGTGCGAGAGACAGGGCCAGTGGGGGCGCAAAGGCCAAGCGCCGGGAGTCAGGAGGTCGAAGGCCCTTCCCGCCGGCGCCGCTTAGCGTCCAAGCAAACCTCTCTCTCCTGATCGCTCATAAATACATAGACACGCAGCGCTCCTTCCTCATCGGTTGCCTCCTCACTTCACTCTCAAGCGTCGGCCAGGGCCGACAGAGCTGCGCGATGCGGCGGCGGCGACAATGCCCCGCTCTACACGACCCAACACAATGAGGGCCGTATTGTACGCGGACGGCCTTTAGCCGGCTCTAGCGGTGCGTGGTCAATAGCGCCGAGACAAAGGGACGCGCGACTGAGGCGAATAGGTTTTGCGGTGCGGCTTCGGCGCTGATACGTCCTCTAGAGGCGCGCACCTAACCGTCACTGGCCGTGTCGATGGACTGGAAGGGTCCGCGGGCAGCTCGGCTGTTCTCGATCTACGTGCGATTGTAAGGGGGCACCCACTCAGAGCAGTATATACGCTATAAGGACGACGCTGACCGACACGTACGGTGTCGGCTGATGGGAAGACGGGGCAGAGATCCCCCCCACTCCCTGTCGGCGAGTACGCCAGTCGTATAGACGCAATAGAGCGGAACGATTTATCCGGTGTGGCACGCGAGACAGCGAGAGAGCCAGTCAACCGTGACTTCGCAGAGAGGCAGCAGACCGGCTTACACCTTGAGTGAAGAGTTCCCGAGTGATCGATGGAAATGCAGTTATAGATTTGTTATCGTGATTGACGCGAGCCAAGAGCAAGTGGGAAGGCTCTCGTGTTGCCACACTGCATCTGAAAGGTTAACTGCAAGTGAAAGGTAATCAGGCCTTAACTAATCATTAAGATATTGTTCGTTGGACTGCCATTTCTTTGGATGGAGATAACACAATGTTGTCGTTGTTGTCTACTAATATAGGCCGTGAACCAATTGCTTGCATTCTTATAGAGCTATGTTGGAACGAATAAACTGTTAATTTCTCTCTCACTTTATTTCTTTTCATTCAAAAGATTCACAACAAGAACGCATATTCGTGAAGAAGCATCACTACCACCAATAGAGCGGCGCTACCATAGCCTCAAAGAATGAACAAGTAAACGAGGCCAGAGGTCTGAAAAGAAACAATGATTGCGCTCACGCCTGAAAGCATTATTCGCCTGACAAAATACGTGCTACGTGTACCTCAACGAGACCTGACGTACAGGGTGTCTCTAGGGCGTGTTCTCAGCGCGTTCAACGAAAAGCGAAAGGTGCTACTATACAGTTCCCGCAGCGGAGCACGGGAGGCGAGCAAAACAGAGTGTCGCCGCGTTGCTTCTGTTGCGACGCCCGCCTCGATACCGGCTATCACAACAAGGTGTGGGATGAGGATGTGCAGCGTGCGTCAGCATCTTCGCCACGATCAGAAGTAGTCCCTGGGCAAACACTCCGCGAGGGTGAGCCGAGTAATCCGAAGTGTAAGCAAACTCTTCGCATTGCCAAGACAATGGACGTTCGAAGGGACGCGTGTTTTCATTACATTAGGAGAACAAGACCCGACCACTCGGCGGGAGCGTGACGGGAGCGTCAGAGAAAAAGGTCTTGCCGTTGTGCCTGCAATCGGCACTGCAGGTGCGTCCGGGCGGGCGAAGGTGGTGCGTTCGTTGACGCCTTTTCGGTTTTTTTTTTAATTATTATTCTGTATGCCTCGAATGCGTCTGTATATCCGCCGAGGCAATAATTTAGCGAGCGTGGCAATGGCAAAAGAAAAAAAAATCTCATGTCGCAAGCAGTGTTGAGCGTGCATTCGGCTGAGTGTATATACATCCACGTGTAAGGAAAACAAGAGATCGCACACACGCACATACATACATACATACATACATACATACATACATACATACATACATACATACATACATACATACGTACGTACGTACGTACGTACGTACATACACCGTGATTCGTGCACGCCCCGCCACGGTGGTCTGGTGGCTATGAGCCTCGGCTGATGATACGAGGGTAACGGGGTCGAATCCCCGCCGCGGCGGCTGCATTCCGATGGAGGCGAAGAAATCCTGAGGCCCGTGTACTGTGCACGTTAAAGAACCTCAGGCGGCCGAAATTGTCGGAGGCCTCCTCCACTACATCGTCTCTCATAACCACAGCTTGTTTTGGGACGTAAAACCCCAAAATCAAACAATCAAATCATCAATCATGATTCGTGCAGGTTTCACGACGCTGGTATGCTGATCATTCGATATCCTCCTGCGGCAGTTCTCAACCACCTTCCTTCATACATTTCCTTTGTCCCTTCGCACACGTGCTTATACGCAAATGTTATCGCGCCCAACTATATTGCTAACGCCTAAGTTGCAAGATATAGGAAGAAGAAGAAGAAACATTTTCACATCTACAGATTGCGCGTTTTCGTCGCGAGTGTGTCTCGAAATACCAAAGGAAAAGAAGTAAAAAACCAACGAACATTCGTGAACTTCCGGGTTTTAGCGGGGAGCGCGCGCTTCTCTAAGGAGCTCTCGTCTCAGTGTTTTGCGAGGTAACACTCAAAACGAAACCATTATCGCACCAACTCTGCCGTATCCGTGATCCCAGAGTTATGGTTTGCCCCAAGCGTTAGCGATGTTTCCCTGTGTTGCTTGGGCGATGGCTAACGTGACCAGCAGATGTAGGCTGCGGTTATTGCGCGAATTTCGATTTAGAGTTTTTCCACTCCACTCGAGATTCTGCGTGTACGTATTGTTCAAATGCGTGTTTCACTTACTTCCACGTGTCGCACTAAAAAAAAAAAAAAAAGTTCAAGATAAATAGGTTTCGCACTCCTATTTCCCGTTTGATGGTGTATTCGTGTAATCAGTTCTTGAGCTGCTTAATAATAATATTAACAATATCTTGCAGCAGTATAATACATGGGTCCATAAGAAGACGCGACGTGTCGGTTGCTGACTGTCCATCTCAATTATTTATTTGCCTTTTTCTCTGTTCGCCCGGCACCCCTACACTCTAAGAAAAATAAGAGTCAAAAGAGAGTCACTGCACTCTGACTCTCTTGGCCTGTCGCAGAAACCCACCAAGGAGGGTCAAACTTTTCTGAGGGGGTCAGTTGACTCCGTACGGCTCGCGACTCTTGTAAGAAGAGTCACCGTGAGAGTAAACTGACACCTGCAAGAGATACTAAAGATAACCGTGTGTGTGTGTGTGTGTGTGTGTGTGTGTGTGTGTGTGTGTGTGTGTGTGTGTGTGTGTGTGTGTGTGTGTGTGTGTGTGTGTGTGTGTGTGTGTGTGTGTGTGTGTGTGTGTGTGTGTGTGTGTGTGTGTGTGTGGACCATTCTTATACCTGCATGTGGGAAAGCTTTGCGCAATAAATTTTCTGGGTTAACTACAATTTCAATGAACGCGATGCACTTGCAGCGGTCAATTTCCTGCACATGTTTAATTACTGAATCTGTACACAAATTCAGAATGAAATAATATTAGCAGTGGAACGAAGTATTACGCGTAGTGAATATAGCTACTCCAGAACAAGCAGAAACTGTTAAACTCGGCATTTGGATGTTCGCATAGGACTATTATATGTCTATATGCGACGATAATAAATGCATGACAAAAGTGTTGGCGCAAGTAACTACCTTTATTTGGTTACGTTCAGACTGTCTGGACTTTATATCAATTGATTGCATTAGTAGGAAAGTGGACCTTAATGAAGACGAAGTTTGCCATGTACGGCGCTGCCTCCTTGCCTCCCCCCCCCCCCCGCTCTTCCCCCTTTCTTGTAAACAAACTCAGGGCGGTAAAGTGGGGTGGGGGGAAGGAGATGCGAGGAGGAACTTTCACAATGCCCCCACCTCTGCTCCCTGTAGCAGCGCTGGCTCAGCAGACAAACTTGGATAATGAGCATTTTTTTTTCTCATCTACCTCCGCGCATTAAAACACGTTGCCGAAACTTCCACGGCCCCCCTCACTGCCCCTTTAAGGCTCAAGAATGCGCCCCTCTGTTACCACACAGTAAGTCTGCTGGTCTTCGGTCATCAGCTGTAGCGATGAGGCGCTACAGCTACACAGCCTTAGAGATCCGTACAAAAGACGGATCTCTAAGGCTGTGCTTTTATCTCACCGTCGCTTTCGGCGCGAGCTTAGAAATTATGTAGCTATAACCTCTCTCATTTGACCAAAAATAAACATACATTTTCAAGCCTAGGCATAAAGAACCAGTACGCGTTGCAAGCACGGCTTGCACCTCCTACCAAGGTCAAAATTACACTTTTTAAAAATATGGTATGACAACATAACACTACTGCCCCCTATGAAATTTTCTCACTGAGCGAGCCGTTGGAACAGGTCTTGTTCAACAGGCTGACTGCGGCGCGTGTGATGCATTTCGTCCGCGTGTTTTCAACGTGTTTACTAATATTACGTGCGGTATTGTGCGTTTATCATCGTTGGCGCTCATCGAGTGGACAAATTTAACATGTTAGGGCGTTGTACAGCACGCGGTCGCCGGCGGATGGAGCGTCGTAGTCGCCTCTTCCCAGCGGATGCCACGATCGACGCGGAACTTTGTGCGTGCTCGCAAGGAAGCTGTTTTGCCCAGTTTGTCGATTATGCAAGTACGTGGTCGAATAGCGAGTGCACCTTCTGAGAAAGTCCCTTTCCAGTGATGTGATAAACTACGACTGCGGTTCTGGAGAAGAAAGTTCAGCCATTTGATGAGACTGTCGACGGGAAAGCCTCCGGGACTTGGTGAGTGCAATGAAGTCACTGAATTACGTAACTTGATTACTTCATTGCGAAATTGCTGTTGGTGCGCAGGAACCGCATAAGACAGCCCTGGCGGTGTGTTCACAAAGCAAGGATGAGTGGTCAGAGGAACAGCAGGTATGTTTGTGGTTCTGTCAGGCGACTGTCCCCCCCGCGCTGTACTTGTGAGTGTGCGTGCGTGCGTGTGTGTGTGCGTGGGGTGTGTGTGTGTGTGTGTGTGTGTGTGTGTGTGTGTGTGTGTGTGTGTGTGTGTGTGTGTGTGCCGTGCTGGTCGTCCTGTAGCCCTTTTACGGTGTTGATGGAACAAAAGTAGCGTTTCAGCAACGTCGGTAATAACGTGCGAAACAACCAGATTGCAGGAGGCGGGGACGCCGATATAACATATATCACTGCCACAAGCACAGACGACTCCGTTTAGTAGCGTGTGTATCCTGGTGATTGCGTTACAAAACAGTGTGTATTCGTTTTTGTCAGTACTGAACATAATTGCTTTGTCGTGAGGGTAATAATGTGGCTGCGCATGCTTGTTGCTTCAAGGCAATATATATGAGTCATTTACGTTATATGCTAGTGCCATGAAATGTACACTGCAGCAACTGCAATCGTGATTTGAAGCGAGCGAGATGGTTCTCGGTTATCGTAGGTCGATGAATGTGTCAGTTCAATGAAGATGTCGTGAACGAATTATCATTTGCATTTCAAGACAACATTGTTATTATGCATTGTTGACTTGAGCTGTCATAAGGGGTGAGCTGGATATCGAAAGTTATATGATTCACTCGGATCATAAGGTATTCTACATGGCACTAATGTTTAAAATATGCGTCTAGGCTCAACAGGTACCTGGCAGACAAGCATTGGAATGAAAGTATTTGACTAAGATTTCACTCCACGTAGATTCCACAGCATTGGCTGTGGAATCTGTGTAATATTTTTGTGCATTTCATGGTTTCAGTATCAGTGTCTCAAATGTTTAGGCACTACATGCAAGCAAGTTACTGAGGTTGCGAGCTGACTCGTTTTGCAAAGCTGACCTGCCTAAATGTTGCATTTCACTCTTTTATAGGTACCAGTGGGGTTGGTACCGTCATTCATCTCCTATTCCTATTGATTGGGCAAAAGGTTGACATGTCTGCACCACTGGTAAGAGCCATTACGCTGAAACAATCTCTCTCTCTTTTTTTTGATGGGCGCTTCAATGTGAATTGTAAACATTTCTTGTGGTGAGAAAAAGCATTCAGATGTGGCCTTTCAGGATTTTCTGATTTATCATAACAACTTCTATGGGTTAAAAAGCAGCATACACTGTCATAACATTCACGAAATAGGTTCACTATACGCTTCATGGCCAGGCATCCCGCTGGAAAGGCATTTCATGGACAGATATAGTGTAATTGTAGCACATTTCACAAAGAATGGATGTTTACTGTTGGGCCACTACCATATATGTTTGAGTAAATGTGCTTAGTAATGTGAAAGTTTGGGTGAGTTTCTTATTCATGATGAATTACAGCACAACCAAGGACAAGGTCTTCCAGAAGAGCACAAACGCAGCACTGAATGTTTGAAGAAATGTGTTCAGTTTCTCTTGAGTACTGCGATTGTGGAAAAGCTGTGTGATGCACCTGAAGGCATTTGGCTGCCATAATAATGCTTGTTTTTTTCCTCTCTTTTTTAGGTTTACGGAAGGATGCATACACACTGATACCCGCCTTCACTCCCAAAAGCATCCTGTCCTCTCCAGAAATGAACATAATGTTGGAGAATGTCCAGACTTATGGGCTGAGTGTTGCTATTGGTATGTCACCATCATCCGTTCTTCGAGCTCATCTCATTGCAGCAATATGTATCTGTGTGCAGGACCTCCACATGTTTATAAAATTGTTCACACAAAATGCAAGGCTCTTAATTATTTTTTGGTTCCCCTAAATGCTCCAGTTGTCCGAAAAGGATGCCATTTAGGAGTTACAGGAGAAACAGCCCATATTTGCAGTAGGATTACTTTGGAGTAGGTAGTTATTGAGAAAGGGTAGAAGGAATACTTTGTTTTCTATAAAAGCAACTCTAAAGGAAATTCTGTAGTATCATGTGTAGAATTTCTGTTAGTGAGATGTATTCCCCTTTTTTTACTTTGCTCTGGACTACTGTACACAGAAACTTAGGAAAAAGCGCAGAGAAGTAGCAATTTTCACAATACGGTGTTCTTCGAACCATTCTTGACTAGTATGGACGCTTCATTTTGAAGCAGAAGTTTGATTGCTGGCAGAGCACGTTGTGACACCATGTTGTCAACACTAAAAGGCTCTTGCATTTTTGTGTTCTGAAAGCATGAGCTGTTGTGCTGCTAAATGAAATAGCAATGTATAGCACAGCTGCTAACCTTGTAAACATTCAATGTGAATTTTTTTGTCACAACTGGCAACGTTTTTTTATGCTGTAGTGCACTGCTTTTGGTAACTTCTGCTCAGGTAGTGGTTTATATGTGCCTCTCATTGCACCCTTTCCTTTTCGCATGTGATAATCTAACTGCTTCACCAAAACACATGATGCTCACAGGGAACTGTTTCATGCTCCTTGTCACTTTTTCCTGTGGCAATGCATTCATTTAAGATGCTTAGTGTGCCGGTTGTTGCACCTCATTTTTTTTATGCACATGAGATAGCTATGTACACCTAGATAAGCGATACTCATTGTGCTCTGTTTGATGCATATGTTGACGCCGCATTTTCTCGTGGCATAGTATCAGTGCAAGGTGCTTAATGTGCCTTCTGTGTGTTGCTAACAAACTGCTATTATACACAGCAGCTGCCTTAGACACTGTGTTGCCATGACCAATCTGCAATGTGCACTTTTTGTTGCCTATTGCCACTGCGTTGTTTACATGATATAATGGACCAAATATTTAACTTCTGAAGTTCCAAGTCAGAGCTCTGTTGAAGTCTGCATATTTTCATAGAGCTTTTATCATACAAGTGGTAATGTGGGTGAATTACGTCGCTGCATTTGCACGAGTGACAGCTAAGTGTACATTTTCTAAGTACATCATTACACTCTTTAGCAGTGGTAAGTTATCCATGCATTCTAAACTTTGAAAGAGGCCTGTAGGATTTGTTGTTTGTCATTTTTAAAGTATGCATCTTCTGAACAATTTTTTCACACTGGCATGTGATTTGCATATTGCATGTTCATAATGGTAGGCATATTGTTTAGTGTGAATATCGTTATTTTTGGTTGAAAGTAATAGGGGGCCTTGCAATCGTCCAAGTGTACAAGCTAATTAACTTCATTTTACCATTATCTTTTTGTGAAAACCCTTGTGTGCTATTAAATTCACTTTTTATGTATAAATGACTGGAACACATTTTAGTACCACATCAGTAATTCATTTATTATGTTTGCAATGTCAGTGTCCTGAGGTTGTCTTATTTCCTTGAGGCATTGTTAGACTTGTAAATAAAGAAGCTACTAATGATGTTGTTGTGCTGTAGATCAGCACTTTGAATATATTGAAAGTGCTGACGGATCTTTTGCATATAAACATATTTCCATTTATTGGATTAGTCTCTCTTCTAGTTATGCCATTTCATGTTCCTATGTATGAACAGACATTATTCCACATATATGTCGGGTTAAATTGAATTGCTCTTGTACTTGTTTCATATCTTTCATTTGAATGAGACTACCTACGACAAGTGCCATAATGTATGTGTATAATAAATTTCTTTCCTAAGCTGTTGTTTGTGTCCGAGAAAATATTTCTACCATTCAATAAGGAACTGCAGACAATCTTTTGCAGTCATTTCACTGTGCTCTAAAAGTCATGTAATTCTTCAGTTGTTTCGTGAATATAAGGTGAAAATGCAAATGCCTTTTCTTTTGCACACGTTGGCTCTATGGGGTCCTTTGACTCACCTAAAATGAATACCTGACTCTCCCTGTTAGTAGTCTTGTGACAACACATAAAGAGTCTCTTGACTCAGTTACAGTAGTTATTTTGCAGAGTCGTTTGACCCATTTGGTATGACTACCTTGCTCTATCTTTATAAGAGTCGAGTAACTCTCAGCAGTGGTCGTGCAATCCTTTGGACAAGAGTCCTAGCACTCTTCATAAGAGATGCAAGTGACTCTCTCAGCAGTGGTCACACGATCCTTTGGACAAGAGTCCTAGCACTCTTCGCAAGAGTCAAGTGACTCTCTCAGCAGTGGTCACATGATCCTTTAGACAAGAGTCCTACCACCCTTCGCAAGAGAGTCAGTGTACACTCTCGCAGCGCCGCGACTCTCCTGCAGAAAAGAGAGTTGACGGGTATCTTCAAAGAGAGTCATATATGTGGCAAGCCCTGACTCTCCTAAAAGAGTAAGGTATACCATCTTTTTTCTTAGAGTGTATTTTTACGGACGTTTGAGCTGTTGTTGTTCACCTGACAATATATGGCTCACGCCCACTGTGGGGGATTGGCTCTACTGAAAACCATGATTGGCATCCTCGTTTATTATCACTGAACAAGGAAGATGTTTATACCACGCGAATGCAGCCCGCGAGTCCACACCAGTAAGCATCGCTAACAAGAATTAAAAAAAGAAAAAAAGGGGGGGGTTCATATAGCAAGCATTATAACAAGAACGAGTGTTAAAAAAGGAGACCCTGAATGACTGCCACGCACTTGGCACTACACTACACACCGGACTGGGGACCGCCTAATAGCTTGACACTCTCTTCCCATAGGGAACCGTAATTTGCTGGCCTAGCTTGAATGGCCGGGGGAGCATATAGAGAGCCGCTCATATCACGTCTGTCATGGCGCTCCGTTATACTTCTGGCGAGAGCAAACGACCACGGTATACGTCAAGACGCGTTTTTCTGATTTCGACGCGATGGGACAGAAAAAAAGAAAAGGAAAAGAAAAGAAGATGGGGGAGGGAGGGGGGATACCGACGAGTGTCGTGGGCCTATTTGTAATGGCGCAGACTCTTTCTTCTTTCTTTTTTGCAAACCCTCGAAGCATTTCGGAGACCTGTGGGGCTGTCTTTGATTCGCACTGCTCGCCTCGTACATATATGGGTCAGTACCGGAAAAAGGATATTTCCTCCACGATGAAGGTTTCGACGTTCACTGTGCAGGAAGGGGAGGACAAGCCGCGCAAAGGAAATAAACCAAACACCATTCGAGAAAACAAATATGGCTACGAGACGCTATTACGAGAAGAGAGCGCGGCGCCGGGCGACGGCCTAATAAAATTCTGTCCCCATCAGTTTTCTTTCCATCTTCGATGGGCGACGGTAAGGAGGCCTTTTCGATGGCTCCAGAGAAAATAATAATAACAATAATAATAACAGGAACAAACGCAAGGCACGTTCGGTCCGGCGAATACGAACGGGGGATAGCCACGGCTGTTATAGCTTCTGACCATGAGGCGAGACAGCACGGCACACACACTGGCATATAGACGACAAGAGAGACGGGCGTGTATGTACATAAAAGAAGAAAAAAAAGAAGCATTGGATGGACATAGGTGTGTTCGCTCTGGTAAGGCTCGGCAGCTCTTTCGATTCCGTACACGGAGAGAGTCATTCGGAGTGGCTTGCCTTCTATACAGCATTCGGGATGCGATTACATTGGTCGTGTTCTCCTTCTATACACCGACTTTTGACTCAGTGCTATAGCTCGTCGAATGGACGGTACACGTTGTATTTTCTTTCCTTCTTGCTTCTGTTTCTTTTCCGTTCAACTTTCTCTGCACTGAAATTGCGCAGGCGAGTAACAAGCACGCAAGCAAACAAACAAACAAACAAACAAACAAACAAACAAACAAACAAACAAACAAACAAACAAACAAACAAACAAACAAACGCTTCGTGTGAAGTACACGACATTTGAATGGCTCGAAGATCTGCGGGAGGGACATTGCTCAATCCCAAACTGCACCATAGCCGAGCTGTAGGCGTGATCTTCATTTTGGTATGCCATAAACTCTGGATGTTGAAATGGACTTGTCGAAAGCGGACGCAATCCACGAGACTGTTGAGCAACGCATACAAGGCTGAGATGACTAGCCGCATCAAGGTAAAAGTCTGAGTGATTGCGTCACATGCGTATCTAAGAACACTGTGAATAGACATATCGAAGACTGTTTCGAAAATTCAGACGCTTGAAAGACGGTATGTAAATAAGATTACCTGGACGGGTCTTTTACATCTATCGTAACGGTAAACGTCGCAGCTTGAGAAGATGGCGCCACTACGGGCTATCTATCTATGTATGTATGTATGTATGTATGTATGTATGTATGTATGTATGTATGTATGTATGTATGTATGTATGTATGTATGTATGTATGTATGTATGTATGTATGTATGTATGTATGTATGTATGTATGTATGTATGTATGTGTATTTCAACGCCAAGCTTAGAATACATACGACCTGCACTGCCCACATGAATGAAGCTTTCACTGGAACCACGACAGCTCATTAATAAAATCGATGATAATTAACCGTAGTTGAAGAGGTACAGACGGCCCTTGGCTCACGAAAGAATAACGTTTACCCACCACTTCTCAATCCATTTCTTGATTCGCGAACGCATCTCATACGAGATCGCAAGAACAGGCCCATACATCATACACAGCGCTACAGACACACCGAACAGAATGAAACTCTTTCTTTGATACGATACCTCAACTACAAGCTCGATCCCGATAATACAGTCGTGCCATGGTTATTTGCAGAAGGAACGCAGGCCGCCTCTCGATCTCGTCTCGCGCAAGGGTAATTGCTTCCACTCGCTGCCACAAAGTCACTCGCAGATGCCCCTCGACTGGGGCTTATTCCTCGACCTTTCATAATGAATGAGCGCGCACGCGGAGCCGAACGACTTGCAAATTTCAAGTCGCTCCCCTGAAAGCTCGAAATGAAGATGCCACCGGACGCGCCCGGCCGACTGTGCCGCGTCGAAGACAACCCCTTCCGTTCGGGGGGTGTGCTCGAATACACCACGCTCGCCTCAGTCTCCTTCCTTCCAAGTATAACTCCATTTTTGAGAGCGAAATCTGTCAGCTGCAGACCGAAAGGCCACCGCGTTCCCCGGGCGCGCACGATGCTCGAGGCTGTTGTAGCATAAACCCGAGATGACGCTCGAGTCGAGATAGCGGAGCAGGTCGGCACCATGCGAGGTGCTCATCCGAGATGCCACGACAGAGTGCGCCGTGCCACCGGACCGCATCGAAGGGACGCAGACGACGCCGTCCATTGATCTTCCGAAATCGCTATCTACCTGACCAGCAGCCGGCGCCGGCTTCGGACGAGGGGACCGAAAAAACCAGTTCGGCATGCAAAATAAAAAATCAAAATACGCGGTGCGCGCACGCGTGCTCGTCCTATGCCCCGAGCGGCGGTGGCCGTCAGCGCGACGTTCGTCCTTCCGCGCTACCCTCGGAACGAGTTTACATCCGAACCTGATGAGACAGCGAGGGGGAAAATAAGAAGCAAAACGGTTGAACTGGGAAGTCAGGATCGAGGAATCGATACAAATTTCAAACCGCGAAAGAAAAGCTACGAGAGTTACATAAAAACAACGGGCAAGGGGGGCATTTTAGGAAGGTGGAAGATGAGGAAGAAGAGAGTGCAGCAAGATGGGATAGTCGACGCTGGATGAAGAAGAGAGGAGAACGCGGAGGGGGCTGGCTACACTATAGGCTGGCTGAGCAGCCTCTTTATAGAGCTTCCCTTATCCGCCGCGACGCGGCGGTAGTTGTTCGTTAGGGTGGCGTGCACCAGACCGGCCAAACAAGGGAGCGGGTCTTCTTCTATGTTTTCTTCGCGAGCACTCGTTTCCTCGACTACTTCTGTTTTTATATCGGATCACGACGGCGGAGGAGAAAGCCGCGGTAGCCGCCGGCACCCTACTCTGCAGGGTCGCCGCACACGCATCGAAGTTATGGAGGTGGAGAGGGCAACAGCGCGGCGCCCGTACACACGCGGGACGACTCGCGTGAGGCCGTCTTCCCTTTACGGCGACATCGACGCAGATCGGCCCAGCCGGTAAAGACGACGGCACGGCGGCGAAGGAGAAGCCACACCGTCGGTGTGTCGTCGAAGAAGGTGGAGGGACAGGGTGGGTGAGGAGGATGTATGGGACCGAACTACGCACGCACAGTGTCGTCGCGCAGGTCGCGGCGACCAAGCGCGCCAGCTTCTGCCGCAGCAGCAGCAGCTGTTGACCGGGGACGCTGGCCGACCGAGCCTCTTCAAGAAGGTCGTCGTTTTATTTTTTGGGGGGGAACGAGCCCTAATTGAAGGCGAAGCACGCAACCGACCAGCCCCGGCGGCGATATTCCGCAGAGGGACCTCACCCTCTCCTTTCCAAAACCGCCTTTCGCGACGAAGGGCCGTATTCGGAACCACTCTGTGGTGGCAGGCCGCGGCTTTTGCCTTGGCCGGCTCGTGCTGCCCGGGGATGCACGCCACTTATCGACGCCCCCGGCTAAAACGCCGCCGCTGCTGCTGCTGGCGGCGCTTCTCCGGACGGCCCCGGATCGTCGTCGCAACTCGTCGGGCCAAATGAGAAGAGACGCTGTCTACCGCAGAGCGAAGAAGCAGCAGGAGCTTTGTGCGGGGCCGCGAATCGGTTTGATTGCTCCTCGCATTCTTTCTCGGCGGCCCGCGCCTAGCTGCTGCGGTGGCCGGCGTCGTCCCGCGGCAGGCGCGATTGTCGGCGAGTGTTTGCATTTGGCGTCTTCTTATATACGACGAGCCACGGTGGCCACGGGGATGTGTTGCGCCCGGCGCGAGTGACGGGGCCTATTGTGCTTGTGAAACAAGAAAGCTGGGTTTCTTTTCTTTTTTTTTTTTTTTTCGTGGCTTCGCATCGCGCGGTCGGCGACTATTTGGCCATTCCCTGATTGCGGCTTCTCTTTCTATAGTTGTACGGGCTCACCCGAGAGACGGTAATTGAAGGGAGAAATAAAGAGCAGCTTTGCCATCACCACTGGCGCCTGTTTTGTTCGACATTTATTTGGGCTCTCCAAGTTCAGTTTAGTTGGCTGCCTCGGTGCAGCGACAAGACGCTACGCCTCGGCTATCGCTTCAACCTATCTTCGAGCGGCAGCGTTTTCATTGCCGTCGCGCATGCAGAAAGATGGTTTCACTCGCTCTGATATCATGTTCAATAAGAAAGTTGAGTGAAAGGTACAGGAAGACACGCACGCAATGCGAACAATAATTCCTACGCAACGAAGGAGCATTTTCTTTTTCTTTTTTTCGGCTTCATCCAAGCGGCCGTCGAACACATCGACCGTACAGCAGATCTCATCGCGTTTCACTCTTCTTAATTTTTTTTTCACTGCTTAAGTTATCAGGCTTCTAAAGTTAGAACGCTCATTGTTATTCACGTTGGCAAGAAATACGTGCCATTAGAGCCGAGTTCAGGCCCACTTCGGCAGAGGAAGCCGCTATAACCGGTCCTTGTATTGCAACGTTTGGAAAATGGCTTCACGGTGGTCTTTTAGAGCAGGATTTAAAAGGACCATGCCAGGAAATGGACTCCCGCCCGTTCATCATTCGCTTCGCCCGCTGACGTGTTCGGTATTAGGTGCTAATATGGGCAGCTTGAATCAGTAGTCATACAAGCGTCTGCAGTCTCGGTGATCTTGTTCACACAGTATGAAATATGCTGCGTCTTCCGAACTAATTAAGTTTCACCAAACACCGCTCACCTTGTATCATGGTGCTATGTAAAAGTGCCAGCAGGTAACGAAGCCAAAGATGGGAGGTGGTTGAGCGCAGGAAAATACGAGAAGAAAGGAAGGCACCAACTTTTTTCGAGAGCTTTTCTGTTAGCCACCTTGGTAAACAGTTACAAATGTGGCCACAACGCCGGCTTTTACGAAGCCTATAGGAAATAACGCATCACAGGTGAATTTCAGAATGAACACCAATATAAGACGCCCATAGGTTCTGAGAACAAAAGGTTGTTGATACGCTGGCACTCATGACGCACTCCTTCGTCTAGAGCTCCTCTCGCAGTTCCTTTTGCTCGCGGGCAGTCGATCGTTATCACTATAATGTCAATTCTGCTCCAATTCTTGAGGTCGTACGTCTGACGAGGAGAGACATGTATGCTGCAGGAGATGAAGCGAAGTTCCCTCCTATGTACCACACTGCAGCGTACAGATACGCTGCTCTCTGACAGGCCAACGAATGATGCAAACGTTTTGCTGGCCTGACAGCGCAGCTAATAGGGGACGTCTTCAGGTAAATATATCGTCGTCCGCTTGGCTCACCGCCGTGTAAAATTTCAATTACGGATCCGAACCCCGGCAAGAACGTATTGCAAATTACAGAGCAGTATACTGATGACAGTCGCATCACGGGGATCGCCAATGACAGCCGCAAATTTGGCGCACTTTTCGGGGACAGCGCGCGCGAGACGGCTGCCGCACGATATCCACCACCAGCATCGAGCATAGCCGCGCGCCTTCGACGTCACAAAAAAAAAAATACGCGGTCTCCATTTCGCACGGTTGAGCCGCCGCGGAAAGATAAACAAGAGATGCCAAACGGTGCAACGCGGAGGGGAATGTGAAATTGCAATTATACACGCCAGGTGAACCGCATTCGCCACCCCCGCCCGCATGGTGGCAGCACCAGCCGGACACGCGAAGATGCAAGAGCTGCCGGCTGCAATATCGGGCCAATCCGTTGACAGGAATGGGACGGCAGAAGGGGGGCGGGGGGGAGGAGGCTCCGAAAACGAGAGGGTTCGGCACATCCGCCGCCACACGGGGGTGTGCTACGGAGCATGAAACGCGCTGACGCGACCGACATCACGATCTTATCTCCAGTACATCCGATCTCCGTTGCGCCGAAGAAGGCGAGCCCGTTGTGCCCGCGCGCAATCGCGTACAAGCGCGTTGCAGAGAAAGACGACGCCGGGCTCCGGGGGCAATTAACCCGCGATCCCGAACCTCATTGTCAATGGAGATTGGAGGCGGGTGAGAGACGGCCGGGCAGAGACAGAGACATGCGTACATCACGACGCCCTCTGTCGTTCGGCAACATGCTGGAACAAGGCAACCTATATGGACAACGCCTTCAACCCGGCGAAACAACGACGTGGGCGTTCGGGCATCGTTATTTAGGCCCTTATCTGAGCCGGGCCTCCGGGCAAGGAAGCCGGGGAAGCCCGCTCACTCATTGGGCCGGCATGTGACGACGGTGCGGGCAAACATTGAAATTGGCTTAGACTAACTGCGCAACAGGGCTCGAAGGCTTCACTCGGATAGAGTACGTTCGCCCACCCCCACGCATACGCTGCCGTTCGCGGACTACAGCGTGGCCCGAATAAAGGGCTTGAATGGAAGGCGTAGTAGTATACGGGAGTGGCATGGCGTTATGCATTATTATTTTTTTGCGTCGGCCTAAATGGGAGTTGTGACGTAGGTACATGCGCGAAATAAATCAACCTATGTGGTACGGTGCGTATATGCCTGCCACGAGTAGGATGCTGGGGCTGCTGGAACACGAAGCGGATTTCCCGGCATAGCAGTTCCGGCATTGCTGAGTCAGAACGGCATGTTTTGAGTGGCAGAGTAAACATAACCCTGTCATAATTTGTACGCTCATGCTAAAAAAATAAAAAATGAAGAAAAACTGTGCTCTACATGAGGAATTCAACGATACACGTGCACATGGCCGCCCACTCAATTTCCAATGTAATAACAGCAGTACCGGATATTTTACACGCCGTCGTATGCGGTTCGTATCAATGCGGTTCGTCTTCCAAGTCAGGAAAACGCGCAGATATGGAAATCGCAGAACTTTGCCGCTTTATTTATGAAGTTGCGAAAAGGTGCAACATTTCATGTTGATGATGACTGTGGTTCGGTTAGGAAAGGACGCTAATTTCTGCAGCCCATGTAGGGAGCACGGCTAAGCGTCCGTGGGGGTGGGGGAAGGGGAGTGAAAGAAATAGAGAGGAGAGAAAGGCCGTAGTGGAGGGCTCCGGAAATTCAGACCACCTGGGGGTTCATGTTGGCTCGTCCATATTTGCGTTATACGAAAACAAGTCACATCGCTAAAAGCTAAACGCGAGCACGGAAAGTCAACCATCTTTCTTGCGACCTGGTCTTCTTGCCACCTCTGGTTACCGCATGCGGCGGCCACCTCTAACTGCCTCAAGACGTAAAATTCCTGGTAAAACTCCACACTGCATGTTAATGCGCACACTACTGACCCTGTAATCAAAGTCTCTACACCTGTTTGGCAGGCACTGAAATAAGTGAACTGATATATCTCCACACTGGCAGTCACGCAGCCGTATTCGAAAAGGCACCCACGTACAAACTCAGGAGGGCGGCAACCCTGAAAACAAAGGTAGCACGGCTACACGATACAGAGAACAAAAGAGCGGCACCTGCATCTCGGCCCGTCTCTCAGCAGATTACCGTGCCACCCGAAGCAAGCCCTCACGTGGACGCACAGCGCTCCATCCTCCCCCTCCTTCCCGCACAGTGCTTCTCCACCACCCGGTCGCGTACTCAACGACTACGGCGACACTATTATGACGCGCGAGTTCGAAGGGAAAGGGGACCGAGCTTGGCGAAACCGGCGTTTCTACCGTGGCGTGCAGCACACACATTCCGCAAGCTCAGTTCCACAGCGCAACGCCACCGCCCGCGCGCGTGCCTAACCGAAGCGGCGTGCGACGCGAGCGCGCATAATGCCGACATCGGGACCCTCAGCGGTGCTGCATACGAGACGAGCTCGTGCCGCGCCATCAACGGAAGGCGCGACGTGCCTCGGTTTCCTCTTCTCCACGTCACCCTCCATCCTCCCCCACTTTTCCACGCCGTTACTTCGTCGTCCAACTGAAATGACTATCTCGCCGCTAAGGTCCGACCCCTCCCCACCTTTCTCGTTGTCCTCAACCCCCCCCCCCCCGTCCTCACAGCACGAGACGGCCTCTCAGGCCACGGCTTCACGTCACCTCCGTTTCGGATGAACTACATAACGTCAACCGCAAAGAAGCGCTCTTTTTGTAGGGGTTCTACGGTAACGCGAGCGCGCGCCAGAAAACGGTGCGAAGCCCGCGGAGGAAGGACGTCTCACAAGCGCGTATACCGTCGCCCAGCAAACCGTGACACACGATTAAGTTTCTTCTGCATATACGAGGTGGGGCGGGGGGCGGCTTTTTAAAAGTAAATAAGTGAGGTCGAGCGGGGAAGCGACCAAGACAAAAGGACCGCTCGCGTTCACGCCACTTCCGCGCCAGATTTGCGTGCTCGGCGTGGGTCCGCGGCTTCTCAGCGTGGAGTCGCAAGGCATATACGTGACAAGCCAGCGCGAGGCAGGCAGGGTCGCGCCGCAGACCGTCGCATCTCCAGACAACGACGGGACGCGTACGCTACAAACTAGATATACCGCCGTCGCGTATGTATATATGTATACTACACGCACGAAAAAAAAAAAAAACAGAAGGAAAACCGCGGGGAGTCGTCCGACGCCAACGAGTGTGTGTGTACGTGGCGCGGCTACCGCCAGATATCAGCGGCCAGCGAGCCCAGCCCAAAAGCAACGCTCGGGCAAGAAGGCACATATAGCGGTCTGCGATAGCGGGCGTTCCCTCGCCCTGGGGTTGCTCGCACGTTCCGGTTCCGAGTTGGGGACAAAGCGCGCGCCCAGCTGTCTCTAGGCCGTGGGACATGTGGTATCCTTACACGGGCAGCCCGAAAACAGAGCGTCCTCTTTGTGTACCTTGCGTGTCGCGGTCGCGCCGCAGCCTGGCGCGCAACGCACGTTGTCCGCGGATTTAGGAAGAGCGGTGTTGTTTCTTACAATTAACAAAATAACAATAACGAAGAGTTAGAAAGCTCCGTCGTCCCGGTGATGGCCCACATTTCTAGAAAGATAAGGTATGACGACACCTTTGTTTGTCTCAAAGTGACACGCGCTTCCCCTCGCTCGTCTCTACAATCTCGGCTCCCGAAATGAGGCACCATTCTCGCGTCCTGTCGCATTAACGAGTTCGCCGCTTTGCGGCGAACGCAACAACGGGTTATAGTATACGAAAACCAGGAACACGCTCTGCGTGAAGGTGCTGCTGTCGTCTCGCGGCGTGCTTTCCTGCTTCTTGGGGAAAAATGGCCCGACAAGGGGCGACTGATACAGTACTAAAACTGAAAAATTTAAGCTATACAACTTCCGGAGGAATAGTGTCTGGAGAGCGCAACGGAGAAAATGGCTACAAGAGGCGAAAACAAGCGTTTCACATTTTATCCTTGTGTCCGTATCTCGCTTCGCCGTCCATGTTTCATTCTATGATGAGGTGACCAACAACTCACATTTTGTCACCCTCATCAAATTCGGGAGTTTTATTTGCATAGTTGGTGAACGTTACCCAATCTCACTTCGGTATTTCGATTCCCCTTATCGATTGTTGTGAAAGTGGAAATGTTGCTCCGTCCATTCTCGTTCTTAAATTTCTACGCACGATGTTTCATCTTGTTCTATATCTTGCCTCTTCATAACTGTAAATTGCGTAATTGAAAATACCGCACCGCTCCCCTATTACACAAGGCTTGCAAACCCTAAATCAATAAGTAAGCAAAAAATAAATAAATAAATAAATAAATAAATAAATAAATAAATAAATAAATAAATAAATAAATAAACTTTCATTGGCCCTGCATGCAGCTCGACGTCGCTCGGTATTAGATCAGTGCAATACACTCAATTATACGCTTTCTTCAACTGCTTTTGCCCTGCGCAGCAAATACTGCAACATCAATAAAAGAAAAACGGCACAGCTAATTCAATGTTGACTCGGCGCCAATGAAGATTGATTTGAGCGTCACGCAGTCACACTTAAAATGAGACCGATTGCACATGTGTACAACAGCAGTCCTAGCTCGAAGAAAATGGGCTTGAAGGAAAATCCAATCCATCTTCGAATCCCCCTCCTCCATCAAACAAAAGCCAACAGTTGCATGTGCGTGACGTTTAAGAGTAAATACGAAAACTGGGCATGCAACGCCCGCTACGGAGAATTCATTGCTTGCCGGTCTTCCCACGAGGAAATAAACATGATCGGCAGTCTGACAACCAAAGCGGGGCCGAAATCATTTGCGGTAATGAAGCATTTGGTCGAATCGGGCGTTTTATTCGAGACCGTTTTCTCGTATATACATAACTGGAGGACGGTTTTGTGGTGTTTTAGCATGACGGTGGTATGGTACACCCGATTACCGGACGGTTTAGCGACACCTTTCTCCAGACGCATCGTGTAACCGCAGTTGCCTTTAAGTGTCCCGTGTATGTTTGCGTAAGACAAGGCAAACATCCGCAATAACTCACTCGCACACAGGTGTTGGGAATTTACGCCAGGAGTGAAGTACAATACTTTAACTAGATTACGGCAACGCCGCGGCAGCAGTCCCGCGCATGGTCGCCGCGCACTCCGATCAAAGCGACCGTATTCTGCGCACGGTGGATTTCGTGGTTGACCTGAGCGCCGCCAGATGGCACCACTGATGCGGTCGCAATCATCGCGCGTCCTGTGTAAAGTTCGAATTGAAAATACGCGGGTTCGATCCCGGCCGCGGCAGTCACATATTCGATGAAGAAGAAAGTGCCAGAGATTTGACGCATTGCTAGTTAAAGAAACCCAGGTGGGCGTAATTTCCAAAGGCCTCCACCGTACGGGCACCTCATAATCACATCGCAACGCTGAAGTCTCAACAACTGTTAATCCCGTAACGCTGACAGCCGCAAACGCCAGAAAGTTCGCGGAAAATCTAAAATTTTCTATCATTTTCGCCTCTACGATAGCTTTACACTCGTTTTAATATGCCAAAAACGACGTGAGGGCATAGTACGCGTCACCTGTATAAGCGTATGCTTTGCTGGATATCGGATCGGGAAGATTCTTCTAGTTACACACATGAAACGGTGAGACGGATTAAAAACGATGACACCGAAAAAAAAAAAAAAACAGACGGAAGTTTTGCCATGTTCTTCCTTGGCACTGTCTCAAAATAATGAACCAGTTGCCAGTTCTGTAGTTAGAATCACCTAGGGCATTAGAACGCGATTGCCCAACGCTCAGATTACCAACTTCCCTACATGCGTTGCACCTAGTAAGCAAGGCACGACGAAAGGTACGCGCGTCGCATTCCATGCAGTGACTGCACTCATCACGAAAGCATATGAGCACCGTAACACCACTCGCGACAGACCCGATCGCCCCGCAAATGACCGCCAGATGTCATGGCTGCCGGCGCGCGCCGACCTACACGAACGGGAAAAAAATAAAAATAAAATAAAAGCCCGCCAGGCAGACTATGTACCCACAAACGGTAAACATGCAGCACGCATTTGCTCTGCAGCCCTCGACAAATGCACAACACAAAAGCGAGAGGGGGCCAGAGGACGGCGGGCGCCTGCGACAGCTGGTGGCTGGAGCGAAATGCGAACGCACTTACACGTCATTACGCGCCGCTTGGCGCGTTTAGTCAAGGCAGGTGTCGACTGCCGGGCACCCACCTGATCGCGGAAGCGGCGCTGTCGTTACACCTGTCCACGACAGCGCCATGTCGCACCCGCCCGCGGAATGCCCCCTCATCCGGCTGTTGTGTGCAGTAGTGCGTCCGTTTGCTCTCGTGCCTCTCTTTTTCGTGCGTGCGCGCGCTGCTCCGCGCTCTGCCTGGCGCCGATAAGCGCCGCGCAAACGCGCCGGTCACGCCGAAGCGTCACGCGTCGGCCAAGGAAAAGCGCGCGCGCGTGCGCTTCGGCAGTTTATATATATATATATATATATATATATATATATATATATATATATATATATATATATATATATATATATATATGATCATCATCAGCCAATTTTATGTCCACTGCAGGACGATATATCCACACAAATGCCAATAGATAAATACCCAATAAAGTGAGCGGACGAGGGGACGACCGCCTTCGTAGCTCAGCGGTAGAGCATCGAAGGCGTCATCCGAAGGTCGTGGGTTCGGTTCCCACCGAAGGCAGGTTTGTCTTTTCGTCCACTTTATTCCTTTCTACTTACTCCACAATTACAATGCTTCAATTAACTTCCCTTATGATTTCCTAGGCTTCGTTGCCTGTTGGCTCATTAAGTTGTTTCTAACATATACGTATATCTGGTATACCGTCTCATGCCTTTAGCTCTTTAGCAGTTGGTGGAATGCCTGTCGTCGTCACTGTCCTTTTCCGGTGTTGCAGTTGACCGGTTGAACACCAACTGTTATAATAGTCATCCTGTTCCTCATGTGGCATACACTCAAATGTTTCTTGTGTCCACGTCCTGGTTGCAGTGACATGCTTATCGGTGCGCCTCTTTAAGAGTTGTTAGTTCCCTGCATTTGTGCAGTATGTGGATTTATGTCACGAATAGCACGTACTACGCGTCGGCGAATGGTGGTGATGTCATACGGTCACACGCGGATTAGGCGCTCGCAGGAATCGCAGAGTAATACGTTTGTGCTTGTACGACTTTTGCTGTATTTAATTTGGCATGGGCATCATGAACTAGCAATCGTGCACGGCAGTGTAGCTGCGTTTGCCACCATTCGCGGGCAACCATGATCGTTAACCGTCATCAGCCTGCCAGAGAAAAAGGTGACAACAAATCGACGGGGCAGCTTCCCCCTGAGGTGATAAGTCAGCGTTGGTGCAGTGAACAGCGTTCCCAATGTCACTGAGATACGTTTTGTTTCAAGCCGACATATCCAAGCTAGAGACGTCCTTCGCGACTATGGCAAAAAGCACTACACGCGCTTCTGAAAAGTGTTTATTGTTAGCGTGTACACCAACAGACTCATACAAGCGACGGCGATACGAACCACGTGCCTGCTGATCTGCAAGCTGCAAGCTTCGATGACCGGGCCACCACTTTCGCAAACGACAACGGTCAGCACGGGAGGGTCCGCGTGTCGCAAACAGTGATCGCGTATTTTTAGTCGCACGCGCGCCCTCAGGCACACTGCGGGTGCGTCAATACAACACGGCCTCCCATGCGTAGATCGTACTTGGCACGCAGAGGGGCCCGCCAGAACGGGTACAAGGCTTCGTTTCCTCTCTCCTCGTCGTGTACCGGCAAATAAGTCATGCTGACGATACAGGCGGTATCGATTTCACTGTCGAGCATTTCAATGGGGAATCGATGTCACCCCCCCCCCCCCCCCTCAATACTCCCCCCTTCAGAGCCAGACAAAGCATACAACCGTTGTCTCTGTTCATCTGAGGACAGGGTGTTCCAACCCCCCCCCCCTCCCCTGCCCCCCGGTACATATCTCTTTCTCTCTATCCTCTTCGATGGAACAAGAACTGGCGAGAAGTGAGCACATCAAACATAAGCAGGCGCTGTCGCACGCGAGACGCAGCGGTGACCGGTGGATGCTATCGCGCGCGAAAGCCGCACGTGAAAGAAAGGGGGATCGCAGCGCGGTTCGTCGAGTCGAAATTAAATCGGGACGCGAGAAACCGCGATAGAGTGAGACTTGGTGTCGCGCTGTCCATCGTTGCACCGCCCCCTCCCCCCCCCCCCCCTTCCTCTTTCAGCCCTTATGTACGCGCGGTGGGGTTCGATATTCATCGTACCTGTGTTCTATAGAACGGACTGCAGCGCGGTATGCGGCGCAGCCTTCGCCGCGTTATTTTACCTGTGTAGCCCGGGCTCTGATCTGTAGTATAGATCTGGGCTCTCCAGCTACAAGCGAATGCAGGTGCGGCGGTCCCGTATATTTACCCGGCCGTGGGGGGCGACGTTTTTATTTCGGCTCGGTTCTTTCGCTTTCTATGTTGTGGTAAGCTGTTCCTCCATGAAAGAGATAAGCGTGTTAACGTAGTGTGTTGCGGACGGTTCGCAGCTGTATACAAACGAAACGGAAAGGCGAGCTCGACGCGTCTTGCGTGACGACCGCGAGAAGAACCGAACAAACCGTTAACAATCGACAGTTTATTGACGATACGTTAGTGCGCGAGCGATCCGTTCGATCTTGACGTGAAGCTAAACATGCCCAAAGAGTTATCAGATGAGATTATTCTTTTAACGGGTGTAGCAGCTGACGAAACGCAACCGACAAAAGAAATGAAGGAAATGCGAGGGGATTGAACGGAAAAATTCTATTAATAGAAAAAAATAACAGGGGTGCGAAAGGCTTTCCATAGCATGACGAAGAAACAGAATGAACGGTATAGAGACCGAATTCAAATGAGCGTTCTCTTCAGTGAGTTACAAGAGGATGTAAAGTCTGAAAGGCAAAAGAAACATCCAGCTGGCTCATCTGAACCACCAGAAAAAAAAAAAATAGAAGCAGCTTCATTGACTTCTATAACATCGCGAACACTTGTCAGATAGCAGTGGAGGTGTCATCACCATGCCGCCATCTTGTTCTTAGCGCTCTAGCTGTGCGATCACTACCACTCGTAATATCACTATCATCTAGCACTATCATTCTATCGCGTAACAATGGGCTGAGGGCAATGATGTCGGTAGCGGACGCGGGTCCCTCCTATGCAACCGGAGGCATGCGTTTCTTTACCCCCACTCTGTCTGTCTGTCTCTTTCTGTATCTTTCTGTCTCTCCCCCTCACTCTCATATTCTCTTTCTCTCGCCCATTACAAGTCGTGTTTTGCAATTGTGCACAATGCAATCACATATGGTTCCCATAAATACAGGTTCTGCAGAGGCAGGTGTATAGCGGTTATGACACTCGGCTTTGGACCGTACGCGCCCGGGTTCGAATCCCACCTCACCAAGAGTGTTTCTTTCTCTTTAGTTTATGCTTGCAACTGCGAATGAGCGCAATGACTAGTATACTACACAAATAAACCTTAACCCTATAAACAGCTGAGCCGCTAAAAAAAGAAAAACGGTACACCGACTTCGCGTACAACCGCCTCCGGGCTCTCTATTCAGTACAGCGCCTGCTCACCGGCCGGGGCCACACTCAGTGCCTTCCTCTTCACCGTCGCCTTCGATTCCTTTACTTCTCTCGATTTCGCGGCACGGCCTGCCCGAACAATAAATAACGTCGTTTTAACAGTTGAACTCTTTTCGCGCATTTGACGAAGTAAAAAACGTGAAATAGAGGCGGCAAACGAGGCGAATGCGTTTGACACCTCGGAAAAAGGGCCGCCGAAAAATGGGAGTTCCGGACAAAGGAGGAGGAAGAACGAGAAGAAAACACCCCCCCCAAAATTCGGCTAAATTCTTCGCCGCCGAGCAACGCCCGCCGCGAGCGTATATAGAAGTAACGGTCCAGCGAAAACCGCGCACAATGCTTGGCTCGCGCGCGGTTGAGGTTGCGGGCGGCGACTCGAGTAAAGAAAGAAAGGCGATATATAGAACCGCTCATACGCTCCGGTGTACTTTAGCGGGAGTTTCTTTTTTGGCGCAATGAATCGCGGCGGCCTAAGAATTCCGTTGCGGTTCAGGTGTAGAGCGGTATTCCTCCGAACTGAGAGCGCGTAAAGACGCGCGGCTCTTTAACGGGAACATCGCCGGCCGTGAAAGGACCGGAGTAGACTTTGTTCTTCTTCTTTTTTTTTTTTTTTTTCACGTTTAAGGCGGGCGCTGCTTTAGAGGCGGGAGCGCTCACCACTCGGACTTCTCACCTCGGTGTCTTTGTCGATTGGTTGTCAAAGAGTGCTTACGTGCTATGCAGGTGGTAACGAACTGCACTTGCACTAAGGTAGAGGGGGGAGGGCTGGGTTCATATAAAGAGATTGTTTCTTTTACGGAGAATATGCGTTTGTGGCACTTCCTTATATTAAATGTGTGCCCTCATTACAACCTTCCTATAATCCACAAGCAAAGGATTCCCAAGTGCGCTTCTCTGCACTGCACATTTGCCATACTAATGGCGACAGCTGTCTTGATTGAAATGCTGTCAAAATTGAAGTTGCACATGCTGAGGCTTGTTTTCTTTTTTTTTTTTTTTGCGTGTTTGTATCAGAAGGGCTGAGTCTACATTTTACACGCCCAATCACTAGCAAAGTGCGCTGGTACACGCTGCTTGCAGGACTGCCATACGCCGCCATTAGTAGGGCAAGTTACATCGCAGGGAAGCTAGCTTTACGTTTATGAAAAGGGTCTATTAAAAATGAAGGTGGGGCAGGGGTGGGGGGGGGGGAATTGAAGTAGGCGCATGATATTGATGACCGAGGCACGTGACATACATAACTGTTGTGATCAAGATAAAAAGTAAGGTTATTTTATTGGCAACCTTCCTCTACACTATGCTACGCGTGTGGAATCAATAAACTGCGCCAGTATAATTAGGGATGGTACGGCTTTCGGCAGGAGAAGAGGGGGAGGAGAAGTGAGCCGAAAGCGCCCTCGAGTCTGTGTAAATGACGCTTCTGTTCATAACGGAACGGTGCACCTATAAGAAACCTATCGCGAAGTAGCAAGAAACAGCTGTCTCAGCAAGATTGCGGACGCGCCGCCCTGACCAGAGAACACCAAGAGCGTGATGCACTGCACTGCAACGCACGGGAGAATAAATACGGATGTGCAATACATTCGTCAACTTAGGCAAATATACGGCGAAATGTCCTGAAATGTTAGTAAACAACTGAAGCTCGTCTCCACATTAGCATAATGTGACGAAGGAGCAATGCCGAATTATATCGCCAATTACAGATCAGTACATGACGTTAGGTGACAATTGCACGTTGCTGCTTTCTCTGGCTCCGAAAAACAAAGCTGCCAATTTCGGCTGCAGGCAATAATACCTGTAAGCATGTACGACCGCGATGACGGCCGTTTATCCGCAACAGTGTAGAGCTCGTTAACAGAAAGGAAAGGGGGAAAATAATGGGGGGGGGGGGGGGGGCGTATAGGTCAAATTAGTCCTGCTCCATCCAGTCTATCGATCAAGAGTCAATCAATCAGTCGGCGAGAAAAGCAAGATGAAATCGCGAAAGGCGAGCGCCAACAGGAGGTTCATTACGGCGCGCCAGAGCTACACGTCGTTGTCGCTGCTAATCGCTGCGTCGTTCGTTGCCTAATCTGTCGTCGGCAGGGCCAGAACCTTTCGCAACAAGCGACAACAGCGAGCGAGTGAGTTCGTGGGTTGCGCCGTGCCTTTGAGAGCGTCAACTATGAGGTGTCAGGCTCTTGCAGCGTAAGGTCGACGCGTTAAAACGAAAAGAAGAAAGTTCGCGAAGAAGGGCCGGAGGGGGGGAGGGTAGTACAGCTAAGAAGAGATATCTAGATGTGGTGGCATTCCTCTCACGCGCGCCTCATGCCAATACACATACGTAGTAAATGTGCCACTGTATAGCAAAGAAAGTCGCCTTCACAGGGCGGCACAGGGGGAGAGGGTCTCCAGAACGACGCGTCAGCACTGCGGGCCAGATCGGTGGCACGCATTTCAAAAACTCGTGGCAGTCACCGCTGCGTGGCGAGCGGCCACAAAGTATGTTCACATAACAGGCAACAAAGTATATATAACGACAAAGAGGGCAAGTATATATAAAGTATAGCAAGAGAGCATATATATAACAGGTTAACGCGACGGGCCGGGGTCGCGACAGTCGTTGGGCCGGTGCAAAAGCGAGCGGTACGAAAGCAAACACAAAGAGATAATCGTGTACAGATAAAGAAATGAGACGGCCGTAACTCGGCGGCGGAAAACGCGAAGATCTCGTACGTGCTCTACCGGTCCCCTCCGGCTCGAACGCATTTAACAACCTGTACTGAGCGTGTGCGTGCGTGTGTGTGTGTGTGTGTGAGAGAGAGAGAGAGAGGGGGGCAGCGAAAGCTACGAGAAAAGGATAGCAGTGGCGCGCGCGAGGAGAGCCTCGCAAAATTCAAACCACGCACCGCGCTCGCTTGGGAGATCTATATACCGACACTCAAGGCATAGCGCATGGGCGACTCTCCGCCAAGCAAGTAAGCAGGCACGCAGAGATCTCGAGCGCGATCTGGAGAGCGAATATCTTCCACGGTCGCCGCCGCGCATGGCGCTCGAATAGAAACAAAAACGTTAAGCGTCCAACGACGACAACTCCCCATAAGACTCCCTTCTTTCCCTCTCACAAGAGAGCCGCGAGAGAGCCGCGACGGCTTCGGCCGTTGCATTGACGAGTTGCAGCGGCTGGGGGGGGCTCCCCGAATATGTAATAATCACATACACACGAAATGGGAAGAGAGGGAGAGTGCAAAAGGAGGGAAGGAAAGGGAAAGAAAAGGTGAGCGAAGTCCTTGTTTCGAGAGAGAACCCCTTTTTCGAGCACCTTATCGGCGACCCTATTTAACGATACACCCGCGACGTCTGCACGGGAGCCGTGTGTTTTCCACGCAGGAAACACACACACCATTACTCCTCGAGCGAGCGATCGAAACAATCCTCCTCGCGCGAAACGTTCCGTGTCCTTTTAAATTTTCCTTTTTTTTTTTTATGAAAGTCCACGAGTAAGGCTCATGTTCTGCCTGTACTTTCCCTCTTACTCCCTCTGCCCATCGCTCCTTATTTCTCCCGCCCGCACCGGCATTGAGAGAAACGGGAAGATGAAATCAGCAGCCGGCCGGTATTACGGCACCGGGCACAAACACACACACGATCACGTGCGCTATTCTTTGAACGAGTTAGAATCTCCCTCTCCCTCCACTCCACCAAAAAGAAAGCAGAGCCTTGAAGTGCCGCTTATGGAAACGATTCGCGAGCGATTTATGTCCTGATCATTTGTTTCAAAGAAAAAAGAGAAAGAGCTAGAGCGCTCGGGATAAAGTGAAGCGCTAGCTGAATCAACGGCTATCTATGCATGGTGGAAGGAATGCTCGTTACAGAAAAAGGAGCGCGCTCGTCGGCTTAATCTTCTTGCCCGCACATATCAACTTTTTTTTTTTTATCGCTACGATAGGAAATGCGTTCGTGGAAGAGATTCGACATAAAGGGCTAATTGGCGAAGGCGGACGGATGGTTTCTGGATGCACAAAAGAAAAGAAAGACAAGGAAAGAGAAGCAGTTACTCGATTCGACAATTTCGGCACCGCTTCCGAGATTTCCCGGCTCGCCAGATTTCTCGAGTAAGTGTGACACGAATGAAGTCACCTCAGAATAGCTTTCCATTGGCTTCACTGTAACAGTGGTTTAAAAAAAAAAAAAAACGTAGACTGACTCGACCAGATCTGCGCCCCGAAAGCGGACACCCCACGGCAATGACCGCACCTTATTACCTTTTTCTTTTTGCTTTTTTTTTTGTTTTTTTTTTGCGACGCATTAGTTTCTTCCACCTTTTGATAGAGGGCGCCAGGGGTTCAAATTTTCTGGTAGCAACTGGCTTTGGCGTGACAACGCCGACACAGGCTACGCAATACAAGCTTCGCTTGAAGAAGAAGCCATAAAGTCGAGCAGTAGCAGCCCTCTTTTATCCGGTGTTCTATTGCTTCGGTGTCATGAAACAGCAATATTGCCGCTTCACAAACAGCTTTCCTAGCTTCTCTTGCGGCGTG
Organism: Hyalomma asiaticum; assembly: GCA_013339685.2. Lineage (NCBI taxonomy): Eukaryota > Metazoa > Arthropoda > Arachnida > Ixodida > Ixodidae > Hyalomma > Hyalomma asiaticum. Next base: position 104,609,062 of record CM023485.1, on the reverse strand, counting down.
AAATTGAAAAAGGCCGGTACGCCACCGTTTTTGTAACCATCTCGGCCACGAACAACCATAGGGCGCAGCTTCAAGGGATAAACGACAAAAGCTGTGTGCTCAAAAGAAACTAAGATAGACAACAATCACTTCGCTGAGGAAGTAATAACATGTACAAAGAGTTCAGCCGGTAAATGTGAAAGCTCCAAGATACACAGTAAACAAGTTTCGGTCTATATAGACCAGAGATGGCAGAGGTGCACGTTGCGGCTATAAAATTTCGGATCAATACCACTCGGTCACCTTATTCACGTCGGAAATAGATTAGGGTACTCGACGCAGGCACTGGGAAAACAGAGCCTCTCTTCGTTTCTGTTTTCACAACAGTACACACAACAAGACCAATTCCTTTTGCAATCGCGAAACACGACTTGTCAAATGTAATGGGACCCAAACTTTTATTGCAGCGCAGGAGAGAAGCAAACACAACGGGCCAGCAACAAACATGCACAGTAGAATTGATTCACTGCACCGGTCGACCACATCCTTTCTTTTCTTTTTACCCCCTTTCATTTTTCTTACGTGACAAGGTTCTTGTCAAGGTTAAGCTTACGTAGCGAGGCCAGTGCGCGCTGCAAGGAAGGTCCGAACCAAGGGTTTTGCGCAGTAACACAACTTGGAAGTTAAGCAAGACTCTATATGAGATAGAGCTAAAACCATGCACTCCCTTTGACAAACATCTTTTTTTTTTTTTCCCCGTGGTTGTCGTCGGTATTCACTGCTACTTCGCGTGCCACGTCAGGGTATAGAGTGATTGCGATCTTTTCGCGAAACCAACAGGGAGGGAACTTGTGGCGCGCATTCTGACGAGGTCATGCGTCGGTGAAGCCGTAAACTACCAAACTGTGTTGCGTAATGCTCGGCTCTTACATAGCCTACGTTCCTGTCCATTGGCTGTAGTATGCACCCGTATTTGTCTACGTTGGGAGGTCCCCGCAACACTTTTGCAAGTAATCTTTGAGCGACATCTGCTAAGGAGCTTACTGCCTCGCCAGTCACCTGCCGCAAAACAGTTTTGGAGTCCGTTAAGTATTAGCGGATTTACAGCGTCAAGTTTGCGTGCAATTCTACCGTCCGAGAGCGCGTTCACCCTTTTTTCGTCGCCACGAGTGTGCTGGCAGCTACAGTGGGGTGGAAAATCGTCAAGGTGCCACGCGCGTCATCACCTTCAACATTTTCTCTTTTTGCCTCGAACGTATTCTCGCGCTCGCTCAGTGACGTTACAAGCCTCTGGCCATAGTTACTGCTAAAGCCCCTTGATAATTACTGCGGCAACGTGGCGCCATCCCACGGCATCCGAGACAACTGCCCTCTGCGGCCAGCATTGTTCACCCAATTACAATTGCTTAGTCCGTGCCAGTTATGACGCATTTTGTTGAAGGAAGAGCTGGCGCTTTCTGGACGTATTCTGAAACCAAACTGCAAATTCCCCGCAGCGCGTAGTGCAATAATATTCGGCTGGCATGTTCCCAGGAGAAAGCCGCGATTAATCAGGGGCGTTCAAAGAGTGTTGCGTGGCCACTTTAAGTGGGCGGGTATACTAGGGGCGTGTAAGCGAGACTAGGGAAAAATCTTGAAAGAAACCTTCGAAATAATAAGGGTCGTATGTTTCTTTCAGCGTACACGCGGCCTTAATGAAGACACCTATACGGAGAAAAACACAATGCAAACAAAAGAGAGCATGGGTGTACACAAGTGCTTAATAAAAGCGCTGGAAAAATAAAAGCTTAAAAAGTGCAGACACACACGCACGCACACAAGGCTATCATTGGCCACGATGGTGTGGTCGCTTGTCGCAATAAGTGAAGAAAGGACAGGCTCATTGGGAGCGCCAACCCTTGACCCTGTACGTAGGACAAGCGCACGCAGGACAAGCGGACATGCGCTTGTCCTGTATCGTACACTTTGTTGTGGTTGCATGCTTCCTCTCAGCTCCAACAAAGCGTTACGCACTAGGCCATCAACGAGTGCTACTAGATGTTGGAACACTCGAAGTGAAAGGAAAGTTGAACTAATGGATAACTTGCAGGCCGCGTAAGGTGGCTCTCCACCCGCGGCCGCTCATTGTTGGATCTATACTTTCATTTGCTTTCATTTCGTTAACACTACAGTTCCACGAATGATGGCACCCTGATGAGACCACTAGCTGATCAACGCTATCGCTATACACGATTCGGCGGCGAAGACGCGCGTGAGAAACACGCCAGCTGCATCGCTGTCGGCGAACGCGTTTATCAATTAAGCTGATCTGCGAGAGCGAACAGGTAGCGTGAAGTGATCTCCGTAACAAAGAGATACATATTTGATTCGCACAAGGCCTGACATAACCCAGTCGTCAACAACGCGCTGACGTAAACTGATGGAAGATGGAAACAGTAGATAAAATACGCATGAACAGAATTCGCAATGAGAGCTCCGATTGCGCGAACTAAAGGGACAAAACAAAGCAAAACAAAAACACGGGGGGGGGGGGGGGGGGATTTATTTATCGCCGAAATTATATTACTGTTGCTGTTACGATCAATAATCATCGAAGAAAAAATAATGGGAGATCTTCCTTTTATTATATCTTAGTCATTCGTTTACCCATATGGAAACATTTATATCACTATTACTATTAATATCATTATCCATAGTCATAGATAAATGAAGTAATATGATATTCTTACCCCTATTTCATTTTTTTTTTTTTTTTTACACTTAGTTCTCTTCCCCCAACTCCGAGTAGCAGGTCAGAACATCGATCCAGGCCGACTTCTAAGCCTTTCTGTCATAATAAATCTCTCTCTCGCTCTGATATTTTCTTTCCTTATATTTTTTTATTTATTCGTTTACTTGGTTCGTGCTAAACCATATTAATCCCGTTGCCGCCGCAATTTGTATGTACTACGAAAAACAGTGCGCAAGACTACTATTCGACGAAAACACGCCTCATTCGTGCAGAAACTTCTTTTTCTTTCTCTCTCTGTCTTTCTCTCTCTCTCCTTTTTTGTTCATATTTTATTGTTCGCTACCTCAAACAGCATGTGCCTTTGCAGCTGGCCCAACCAGTTCCGGGTATCACGTCACGCGAGCTGCACATTCGCCGTCCGACTTGACCCGAACAACCCAATGCCAATCGAAGGCGATTAAGGCAGGTTCGGGTTAAATATGTCGGTGAGCGTGTCTCAGCAGTGACATCACCGTTCTTGCACTAAACTTCGATCGAGTTTGTAAATCGTGATCTGCTAAGATGGTACGCGGCAATGAAGGCTCCCACAGCCATTAGCCGGCAGATGTACTCAGACGCCATCGTAATGTCCGCATATCAGACCTGCGTCCAAGCATGCGATGACTCAACAGCAAAAGCAAAAGGGGGGGTTCGTGAAAGTTCGAACGTTCCACTTCGACGCGACGCGCACACTCGAATCGATGGCAACGCGGTGTACAGTTATTCCTCGCACGATCATTAGTCGCGGTTTTCAAACCGAAGCGCTTTGCCTCTACGCTCGCCTGCTTTGTGGCGTGGTGGTCTACACCGACAGCCTTGAAAGAAATACCCGTTTCTTTCTGTGCCGTTAGCATCACACGCCATGTAACCGTGGCGTGCAGCGGTGACTTTAGCCCCAATTTTATGCTGTCCTTGAGAGAGAGAGAGAGAGAGAGAGAGAGAGAGGGCGGGGGGGGTGGAATTGATGATGAGAGGTGTTTCAACATCACACTAACTGCCGCCAACTTCAAATGCAAACCATTCCTCAAAGGTGTTCGCGCTATTGCCAAGAATCTTCTTCGGGTGCCTGCATCACTGACCAGCGCAAATTTGGGACACTGCAAGCAAGAAAACGGACGTGAAAAATAAAGGGGGACTGCTAGCGTAGTTTTCCCTTTCGACAAATGCGCACTGCGAAGAACGATGACACCGTTTTCAAGACAAGAAAGAAACAGAAGAAAGACAAACACACTGACCAACAATTGCGCGTGAAAGCTGACCCGTTGGTAAGAGCATTGTGTGCCGCCTACAAGAGGCGCTTTAAACGCTCTCTTGAAGTACTAACTGCAAGCGTCTGAGGACGCAAGTGCAGGGTCTTTACGAAGACCGAGTTAGGCACTACATACACAGAAATTAACTGACTGTGTGCTCCGCACTGTCGCGTAGTCTCGTGAGACTAGTGAGACCGATTACACCGCTCTAAAGACAGTAAACGGCGCCCTAATGGGGAGCCCTTTTTGGCGCAGCTATATCACGCAAAATTAGGGGCGCGCTCGAAGCAAACTTTAAGAAGTAACCACGTAGCACTCTGCCAGTGTAGTGTGCGCTTTGCGTCCACCATTTCGCCACTTTTAGCACACAATTTTTTCGCGTTTGAGATGCACGAGCTAGACCTTTCGCGGTTGTGACGCACGAGCTAGACCTGGCACGTTAGCCAATCGGGAGCGCCATGACGCGAACACGTGTGACACCTCATGTCGCATGTTCCTTCGTTTGCTTAACTGCACAAGTAGCATATTGGTTCCGAGCGTTGAGGCAGCGGCTCCTTTAGCTCAGGCTCTAGCGGTGTATTATTCCGCAGCAAAATACACAGCAACGAAAACTATACGTTGCAGTTTTGTAACGACCACTCCGAGTTTCATCTTTCGCGCTCTCTCGCTGTATGTTACAATATCCTTCAGGTGCATTCCTGGGAAATTGCCTCAATGCCGGGATTTTTCACAGGCATCAAAGTGTCGCTTCATAACGAGCAGCAAAACAATGGGCAAGATCGAGTTTGATATTGAATCCGCTTATAACGAACTCGGATACAACGAACTGACCATCGTTCCTTGCTGGTTCACGTAAAGTATATGATCAATACGAGAACAGCTAACAATGGCCCAAAGGTAATTTAGGTTCCGAATACATCAAACCTTCCGACACGTAGGGCACACCTCAACACAGATCGAAAGGAGATCCAGAAACGTAAACGAGGCTTTCAGAACGAAGCTCGATCGAATGGGCGGCTCTGTTACGAACGATGAACAACGGCGATCGTGTAGTGATAGCAAGAACCGCCGTTGTGTATTCCGTTTTCCGTCGCGTCGTGCTCTCTGCTTAAGTACACTTCACTGTCAGTTAGAGAACGGTCACTAAGTTGTAAACAGTGAAAGCGTGTAACCACTTAATCGACGTCACGTCGACATTGTTTTGCTGTATTGGGAAGAAGTGGCTTTCGAAATGAGATGCGTGCAACAGCATGAAGCGGATCAGTTGTGTTACATATTCGGCTTGCGCTTACTTTGTTCCTGTTGCGTCTGCTAAACAAACGCGACACAACCGCACTGTTCCATCTATACTTCCCCCCCCGCCCCCTTCCACCTCCATTTTTGCTTTCGTTATTATTCCGCCTACATTTTTTTTTTTTTTACATGCCGTGAGCAACGTTTCGCATCTAGGAAACAAAAAGTGTTATGTGATCACCTGCGCGGTGTTCCAGCGTCATGCGATGGAGAACAGGAAGATAGATACACAAGGGTGCAGTTCTTGATAGTTCCGCCCCACTTCTTAGAGCCTGCTAGTTTCAAGACTTTTCCGCGATGTGCGTTGAAACAGCTTGTTAACAGAGCCACACTAAAGTACCTGGATATTTTTAAGCGAAAATCTTAGCGACTTTAAGCAACACGGCCCACATTCTCCAGAATGCACTGTCGGGGTCATATGAAACAAGGGCGTTAATCAACATTACAGGCGCATACACCTGGTTTGGTAGCACTGCCTGATTCCCGTAATCTGCAAAATTTTCTCAGCATAACCTTGCTAATGCTTGGGCCACGTGCCCCATTGTTCTCGTTTCACTTGACGCCGATAGTACTGCACGAGTTGCAATGGGTCGTGTGGCTTCTAAAGGCAGAGTGACGTCACGATGGGTTTCCGGCTAGCTGGAAGGCCGCAACTCTATGACCTGGTTATCGCCCGGTGGATGCGTTGAGCAGTTACAGCGAGCAGATAAATCAGTCATTGGCTTAGCAAGTACAGTTAAGGTATCAAATTCGAAAATATGAAAGAGGCCTCAAGTGACATCTCAGTTGTTTCCAGGGCGCAAGGTTCTCGTTTTTGCGCAAAGGCTATCCCTTTTTCTCGCATACCATTTTGTAGCGAAAAAGTTGCAAGAGAAACGCAGTGCAACACATATAACGTGCTAAGAACATTTGAAAGGGCACGACACAAATCCACGACAAACACGCAGGCGGCTGGGGCTGCAACTTATTGAAATCAGAGGGGGAGCATACAACAACAACAACAAACGTACACGTCAACGAAACGCCGAAGGTGCTACAGTACGTGCTCATGCCATGCCCCGCAGGCACAGTTACGAACACACGCACGGACACACTGGTAGCAAAACGTCACGTGCGCTTTCCAAATATAAACACACGCAGTGAAAAAACGACCAGGAGGCCGCAGTCGGGTAAGGGGCAGGCGTCCACAACCATCACGCACTGACAACCGACACTCACCTGTGTCCACCGATCCGGCAACGTTAAAGGTGTCTGGGCAAGCAGCATGCAGCTCAACGTTTTCTCCACAGGCGCACGAGGAGAGAAGTACGCTGTCACACTGTCACCATGATTCTCGAAGAGACCGTTCACCGGCACCACAAAAACTCAAAAAGAAACGAGGGCGACCGAAGCGGCGCACAACCGCACTGTGTACAAGAGGAGCTTCCGCGCTCGGTACCTCAGTCAGGTGGTGCCGGGACGCCTCGGCCGGCACCCGATGATGCCGCGACGAACAACGGGGGACACGTCCTGCACGTCCAACGGGTCGAACCTCCGGAAGTTCACCGGCAGGCAAGAAGAGAAGCGACGGCGCAAGTTTCTCTCCAGGAGCGCGCGCGCGCGCAACGTTGTACTACTACGTGCGCGAACGTGCTTCACCGCACACAAACCAACGGCAGCGGCCGAGCGGTCTTCCTGGCCGTCACTGCGACGCTCCTCCCGTGAGCACGGCGCGCGGCCTTCGGGAGAGGAGGACGGGACGCCGCGCGACCTCCCTCCCTCTCGTCGCCTCGACTCCTGGCGCCCTCGCGCGACAGCAGCCTTGCCGCAAGGCTGCCGCCCGCTCCGTTGCGTGGCTCGCATGCTTGCGCGTTCGGAGGCCCCGCGATTTGGCCCGGGACGACGACGTCGTCGTATCCCCCTCCTTGCGTCGCGTGCACTCGGGACCCCCCCTCTCCTCTCCCCTGGTTCCGGCGATGCCTGTCCGACGTCCCGCCAGCGTCGTCGTTTCACCTCATCCGTGGGCCTCGGCGCGTTTGGGTCACCGTGCACGTTCCCGCGAGAGCGAGGAAATCTGTCGCCGGGAGACGGCATCTGGCGCGATAAAGACATTACCCTTTTCACGGCAAAGAAGAAGAGGCAAGAAAGACGCGGCCTACGCCTGCGTGCCAGCCTGTTCGAGCCTGATGCTCCGTTTCCGTCTTCTCGGAATCGCGTGCGATGCCGCAGGAGAACGGTGATGACGACCCGTCTCGCTTGGTTGGCGCGGCGTGCCTTACGGAAGAGCGTCGTTTGTCTTGACGCGTGCAAACGACGATACGGAACGAAAATGTCAAATTGCCATCTCGAAGCTATCAAAGCTTACGCCGAAAGTCGCATGCTATGGTATTTGCAGTCTCTTTAGCCCACTTGCGAGCTCTTTTTTGTACAAGTGCGGGGTGCTTCAGGAGTACGCTTCCGGGGCATGCGTTGTACTACATCTCCAGGCTCATTTCGATATTTGCGAGTTTTGTACAATTGTCGACGGCCTTTGCAGGGTTCGTCATGAAAAGGGTATGTTCACACAAACACTTCTTTTGCCGTGTTACTGGCTGACTTTCTTTCGTTTTCCCCTCTCACCCCCAGCCTCCTCCATCCGTTCCCATGTCACCATCATCACGCCATTGTCCATTGCAGGACGAAGGCCTCTTCAAATGCTCTTCCTCCTTTCCTCTCCTGTGCGAGCTGATTCCATTTGATGCCTGCGAATTCTTAATTTCGTCACTCCGTCTTGCTATCTGTCGTCCACGGCTACGCTTACCCTCTCTTGGTATCCATTCCGTCGTTCTAACTGTCCATCGATTATCTAGCCTTCTCATCGCGTGGCGTGCCCATGTACACTTTTTCTTAACTTCGATTATTATGTCGGCCACTCCTGACTGCGTAGGGTAGCTAACCGGCCTGAACTGGTTAACCTCCTTGCCTATCTCCCTTCCCTATACTTAGCCTCTCTTTCTTGCCATCTATGATGCATGACTCTGTAAAACAACAACGCCAGTTTTCCTTCTCCTCCTCCTCCTCCTCCTCCTCCCTCCTCCTCCTCCTCCTCTCTTCTTCTTCTTCTTCTTCTTCTCCCTCTTCTTTTTTTTTTCTGATGAATAAATGGCTACGCCGTAATCCAGAACATGATTCAGCAGAATGTCCGAGGTCATGTTCATGCGGTTCTGCGAGTGTCGTTCCCAGCGTTCTCTCGTGCCCCTTTCCACGTTTGTCGCCGTATGAATAGGGAATTTTAGTTCGGCCGTAGACACCTTCACGTTTACGGATACCGGTTCACCGTAAACGTGTACGCGACCAGCAGCGCTGGCAGCGACACCTGATGACGCGAAGCCTAACCAGAGACACAGAAAACTGTTATTACCCTGGCTGCGGCGTTTTGCTGGTCACCTAATCTAAAACATTGCTCATGAGTTCATAATTAACTCACAGTACTCTCAGTGATTTTTTTTTTAACGAGAACGCTCACATGACTGAAAAGATTATGGAATGCATCGTAGTTAAACAAACAGCCGCTAGATGTCTCTAGCAGTTCTGTTCCTGCCGTAAACTTCTCCGGTAGACCGGTATCCGTAAACGCAAAGAAGTCTACGGGCGAACTAGAATTCTCTAATAAAGGACGGCAGAACGCTTTCCACGGAAAGAGTTCATCGACGCAGTAAGTAGTTGCAGTAAGTTTGGGCCCATCATATTGACAGGGTCGTGCGAACAACAGGAAAATTGGAATGTCGAATCGAATAGCGTGCTATTCGATACCGTCTTCTGATCGAAGAGCCGTTATTTGTAAAACACGAACATTTTTCGATCAGCTTTGCCCCGAAATAATCCCGAAGTCGGTGCAGACGTACGATAAATTTCATCCCCGCTAGCGTATAATAGGTGCAGAACTCGAGAGCGTATGTATTGCAACAGATATATGTACTTCGCGTGAACTATACCTACCGGCTGTATAAAATGATCGAATGCGCTTTTTGAACAGTTTGGTGTGGTTTTACGATGGGGCACCTGCTTGAATCCTGGGGATGTCGCGTTTATGCTTTCAAACCTGTAGCAATGATACCGAGGGTGCATGTCAAGGTCGATTTACATCAGTTGCAAGAAATGCCTGTCTAATAATCGATAATTGTTCGAAAAGTTTTCGATGCTCGGTTCGAATCGTCTTAGCCACCCACTACTTGATTTGTATTCGAATCGGCCTCACAAATAACTGTCCGCCCACACCGACATGTTCTGGCGGGTCAAACGGCGGCAAAGACCGCCGCCACTGAAACGGGGAGCATCGGATATGAAGCAATGGAGATGACGAAGTGAAACTATTATGGGGATGGTTTGAGTGTTCGTAAAAAATATATAGCGTTCGTTATCTGCACGGTGTGATTGTGCCGCTGCAATCTTGATATAAGCAGCTCCTAGCCATTCCATATGCGGCAATTTCTTAATCTGGTAGAATCACTCTAATCTAATCATTTTCTGTCTCAATATTCCCTTTTCATAACGGTTCTCCTAACGGTTATCCCTCAATGTATACATATTTTTTTCCCGTATGCTCCACAATGGCTCGGCTACCGTCGCCTAGCGCCAGGTTTCGGGTTCGTTACCATGATGCAGCAAACCGTGAAATGCGAAAATCACTCCCGCGCACTCCTGATTTAGCACCACATTGAAAGGAGCCGAGGTGGTTAAGGATTATTCCGGAGCATCTCCGAGCCTCATGACCGACCGTGGCGCAGTTTTCAGGATTTTAAGCACCACAATTTGTTTATCCTGTCCGCCTTCACCATTACGTACATAACGGTTTTTCTCGTTGCTCCTTGCAAAGTACAAAAAAAAAATAATGATACTAAAATATAAAAAAGGGGGGCTTAAAGCGTCCGTTTCGCGCACCTTTAAGGAACGACGAACGGCGCACGAATGAGGTTTCAGTTAACGGCGCGACGCGTGATGATGCCGCAGAGGAGCACCAAGACGACGTCGAGAGAGAGAGAGAGACAACACACAAATTCCCAGCGTCGCGTCGGGCAAGCCTCTCCTCGTGCATCACCGCTGTGGGCGCAACCAACGCGACGCCGCGCAAGGAAGAAAAAAAAAAAAAACCCGGCGTTCACTCGGTGGGCTTCTCCTGCGCGCTTTCGTGACGTCGGGGATTAAGAGCGGCCAACGCGCGCCCTGGGATTCGGAGCCGTCCCGTCGGAAGCCCCAGAAGAGGAGAGGGAGCTTGCGCGTGCTGGAAGCGTGCGCTCGGCGGTTCGCTTCGTTGCGGCGAGCACCCCCCTTGCACCCCCCGTGGACCAGGCACCAACGTATAACTATACGGTGGGGCGACGCGGGCGTTTGTTTTGCGACGTTGCGCGGCGCAGCAACCGTGAAATGGAACTGTTTGCAGCGCCCCGGTGGAGACCTGCGCTGGCTGCGGCTCTGTATTCGGATTATTTATTATTTTATTTTGTCTTTGTTTTCGTTTTGCGTTGTACGTCTTCGGTGAGCTCCCTTTTTTCGGGTGCGAGAAGCACCGTGGCCGCCGCAGGAAAACTGTCGGGAAAAGGAGCCGCTATTGCTCGCTCTTTTGAAGTGGAGCTACGGCGGGCGAGGGGAGCTGCTGCTGCTAAGAAACCCGTTAGGGAAGGAAAATGAAGAGAAAGGACTCGAGCCACCGTTTTGTGTACCAGCCATCGCCGAGTTCTTGAGGAATGAAAAGAAGAAAAGAGCAAACAAAAACGGAAACAAGAAAAAAAAAATACAGACCGCGCGCAGGAACACGGTTTGAAGAAAACGGCTGCGTCAGTAGCAGAGACAGAAAGGCACTCGGAGATGCCCCTTATAAGAGCACGTAGAGGATGTGCACCCGTAAGAAAAATGTCTTTTCTTTTTTTTGTCATATTTGTTACCTTTTCCAGTTTTGCAATGAGTACAAATAGTCGTCCCCTTCTGCACTGCGCGGCGAAAAAGAAATCTCGCTCTCAGCTAGGGAAAACATCAGAAGCTTCCGCTGTCGTCTGTCAGAAGCCTCAGCTGTCGTCTGCACACAGAGAAGCACAATATTTGACACCAGAAGGTGTATATGGGCGTCCGGCTCTGTTCGTGGCACGTAAACATCCAAATCGCAAACAGCAGGAAGTTTCAAGCATTCAATGGGCTGCTGGCGTGACCCGAAGCATAGATGCCACGATGTGAATAAAGATAAAAAGAAATTACGGCGTCAACGATAAGAAAGACGGTGCATCGTCGTTAAATAAAAAAGAAAAAAAAACAGTTAGATTTGCTTCACGATTGAGAGAGCGCGTGTTCAGCCCGTGATCTTACATCAATCGCCGATTATAAACGACACTCTCGTTAACGCTGACGCGCTCTCGCAAACATGCAAAAGAACTCTGGAAAGCGGCCACTCGCTGGCGCTATATTGTTACGGTGAGATATGTTTATTCGGGGATGACGATCAATGAGAGAGGCCTAGGGACCGAAGGGACCACAGTCCTTGCTAGCGTCTTCTTCCTCTGCTTCCAAGCATCCACCGCGTACCGTAGCATTTCCCCCCTGGCAGACGATGCCCACCGGGCGAGTCACGTCGTGTCCCGATGGTGGAAACGTTTAAGGCGGGCGACATGGACGACGTCGGTTTTGCTTGAGCGACGGCCAGCAGACAGGAGTCGAGATATCACGTAAGTGACATCACTGAGGCGTGCGATGACGACGAAGGGGCCGGTGTAGTGGGCCAGGAACTTTTGGTATAGGCCACGCTTGCGAAGTGGTGTCCATAGCCACACCAAGTCGCCTTTCTCATACGACACGGGCTGATGACGCTTGTCATAGCGGATCTTTGAGCGGTCTTGAGAAGCGAAGGTTCGAAGGCGTGCGATGCGTCGGGCCTCTTCTGCACGGCAAAGCGTTTCGGCCAGTGAAGGCTCGTCGGTTTCAGAATATGGCAGAATCGAATCAAGAGCTGTGCGGGGCTTTCGTACATATAGGAGATAGAAGGGGCTGTATCCGGTGGTTTCATGTCGTGCAGTATTGTAGGCGAATGTTATGAAAGGCAAAACAGTGTCCCAAGTTTTGTGAGCTGAATCGACATACATTGAAAGCATGTTAATGAGAGTTCTGTTGGTGCGTTCAGTTAGACCGTTAGTCTGCGGGTGGTACGGGGTGGCGTGACGAAAACGGGACATAGAAAGGCGCAGCAGTTCTTCAACCACATCAGCAACAAATTGCCGGCCACGATCACTGATAATGACACGAGGAGATCCGTGTCGTAATATAATGGATGACAGCACGAAGCGGGAGACCTCAGCGGCTGTTGCAGCAGGAATCGCCGCACTTTCGGCATAGCGGGTTAGGTGATCGACGCACACTATAATCCAGCGGTTGCCCGACGTTGATCGCGGAAAAGGGCCGAGCAGGTCAATACCGACGACTTCAAACGGTGAAGCAGGGGGTGAGATGGGATGGAGAAGTCCTGAAGGGCCGCTAGTTGGACGCTTGTGGCGCTGGCATAGCTCGCAGCTGGCAACGTACGCGGTTACACTCTGGCGCATTTTCGGCCAGAAGAATCGTTCCTGTGTGCGCTGAAAGGTCCTGGCAAAACCCATATGCCCAGAAGTAGGGTCGTCGTGCATTGCTTGGAGCACGTCACGTCGCAATGTTCTTGGCACAACTAGAAGCAAGCGGGCGCCATTGCTAGAGTAATTCCGCTTGTACAGAATGCCATCCTTTACAAGGAAACGACGTTGACCATGCGCTTCCGATAGAAAGTAATGAGCTAAGCTGCTGTCGCTGCGTTGCTCCCTGCGAAAAGTGGCAAGGTCGGGAAATGGAGGGTCAACAACCGCCAAGTATTCGTCGAAATTGTCTGCGTCGCAGTCGGTCGTCGGTAGAGGAAACCTTGACAGGCAGTCAGCATCGGCATGACGGCGACCACTCTTGTAAGAAATCTCAAAGTCATATTCTTGCAATCGTAGGGCCCAACGAGCAAGACGGCCGGATGGGTCACGTAATCCGGTGAGCCAGCATAAAGAATGATGGTCGGTGACAATTGAGAATCGGCGTCCATACAGATACGGACGAAACTTGTGGACGGCGAACACGACCGCGAGGCATTCTTGCTCCGTTACAGTGTAGTTGCGTTCAGGCTTACTCAGACAGCGACTGGCATAGGCAACCACGTGTTCTAGGTCGTCATGGCGTTGTACCAAAACAGCCCCGAGGCCTATACCACTGGCGTCGGTGTGTACTTCAGTGGGAGCAGCTGGATCATAGTGGCGAAGTACGGGCCCAGAGGTAAGGAGAAACTTTAGCTGTGAAAACGATGTCTCACAATCTGCTGACCACTGGAAAGGCACGTCTTTGTTGAGTAGACACGTCAGGGGGTAAGCTAAGTCGGCAAATTTAGGCACGAAACGGCGGAAATATGAGCACAAGCCCAGAAAACTTCGTAGCTCTCGTAGTGTCCGCGGTTGTTGGAAGCTACTAACTGCAGCAACCTTCTGGGGGTCAGGGCGAATGCCGTCTTTGTCAACAAGATGACCGAGAACCAGAGTCTCACGGTTTCCAAAGTGGCACTTCTTAGAATTCAAGGTGAGTGAAGCTCGCTCAAGCGCTGTAAGTACTATGTCAAGACGGCGATTGTGCTCTTCAAATGTGCGGCCAAAAATGACGATGTCGTCAAGGTAACATAGACAAATTTCCCACTTCAGTCCTCGCAGAATAGTGTCCATAAAGCGCTCAAACGTTGCTGGGGCGTTACATAGACCAAACGGCATTACATTGAATTCAAACAAGCCATCCGGGGTGACAAAGGCTGTCTTCTCCTTGTCATCTGAATGCATGGGAATTTGCCAGTAACCAGACCTTAGATCCACGGAGGAAAAATACGAGGCACAATGCAAGCAGTCAATGACGTCATCAATCCTGGGAAGCGGGTATACGTCTTTTTTGGTGATGGAATTGAGGCGCCGATAATCCACGCAGAATCTCCAGGAACCGTCTTTCTTTTTTACAAGTATCACAGGTGCAGCCCAAGGGCTGCACGACTCTTGAATGACGTTCTTCTTAAGCATGTCTTCGATCTGTTCAGCAATAATTTTGCGCTCTGCAGATGAGACTCTATATGGTTTCTGCCGGATAGGATGCGCGGATCCTGTGTCGATCACGTGACGGGTACGTGACTCTGGTACTCCATGTGGTTCATCGCTCTGTGCAAAATCAAAGATGGTGGCATGCTTGACCAAGATGTGAGCCAAGGCCTGGCGCTTTTCTGACGACAAGGACTTGTTGATCATGTTCAAGAACTTCGCCTCCGTAGGGTGAGTCACAGGAACATGACTCACTGACTGGTCGCCTAAGGCTGCAATACAGCAGTCAGTCGCTTTCCGTTCGAAAAGAGCGAGTCGCATCCCATGGGCCAGCACCACAGGCTCATTAGCACAATTTAGCACCCATAGTGAAGATAGCCCATCGGTGATAGAAAGCACGCAACGGGGCACGAACACATTTTTCTTAGCGCAGTTGAGAGGGACCGGCTCCACGAGGACATCAAACGCGCCAGTGACTGCAGCAGAGCTATCAACTGGCACCCGTTTCATCGACTGGGGCGGCAAGAGGACATCGTCGATGACAGTGAGGGTTCCTTGACAGCTTGGAGACCCCTCACAAAACGTAGATAACAGAATTTCACCAGCGCCGCAATCTACAGTTGCGCCACACTCTTGTAGAAAATCGATCCCCAAAATTACGTCGTGTGTGGAACTGGTCAGAACAGCAAATTCAACTTTGAACACTCTGTGACCTAATGCGACACTCACAACACACACCCCGATAGGACACAATGACTCCCCGCTCACTGCACGAAACGTAGCACAGTTGTCCCAGCAAAACATAACTTTGTGTCCTAACCGTGATTTAAAATTCAAACTCATAACTGACACAGTTGCTCCAGTGTCTATTAAAGCCATCGTAGGACGTCCATCTACGAGCACATGGACCTTATTTTGCATCATAGACACTGGTAGAGGCATGCTTCGGTGTAGTGAAAAATGTTCGGCGACCTCACCTCCATCGGCCGCACCACCTAGTTTCCCGGCGGTGGGGAAAAGGCACGGCGACTAGGGGATGGAGAACGGCGCTGGCGTGCAGTTGGGGGCGTCAGGCTTCGTACGGAGGAGGGCGAGTCACCGCGGGTGGTCTGTCGGAAGCCGTTGCCAATGGACGTGTCGCTACGGGAGTTCTGCTGGAAGCCGCTCCCGAAGTACGTGTCCCGTGTCCAGCGACCACCACCGCGTCGGCTGTTGCGTCGAGGGGACACCGGCGGTTGCTCATAATACCGTGATTGTGCGAGTCGACGCTCAGAACAGAAGCGAGCCACATGCCCACGGACACCGCAATGGTAGCACCGCGGTGCATCACGCACATCACCAAACCTTCCACTTTGCTCCACATATTCGGATTGATCTTCCCACGATGACACCATGGGATGTGGTTGGTTGGAGGCACCCTGCAGACGATCACGACGATGCCAATCGTAGATCGGTCGCTCCGCGGATCTTGAACCGCCCACATGACCGTATCCCCTGGCATCAACGGATGCACACGTCGCGTCGTAGGGAAAAGAGGCTTCGCTCACCCGCGCCCTTGTCGCAGCGGCAGCTTCACATCGACCAAGTTCTTCCCGTACTATTTGTCTGATGGTCGCCGCAAGATCGCAGGATGTTACAGGGCTGACGTCAGCACATTCAACACTGGCGACGGTGGTGACGTTGGCGAGTCTACCGAACTTGGGCGTGATGCGCCTTGCTTTAAGAGTCTCAAACGTGCGACAGTGTTTGATCACGTCTGCGACAGACTCCAAGGTGTCTTTTCCAATCAGGAAGTTGTAGACGTCCTCGGCAATCCCTTTAAGAAGGTGGCCGACCTTGTCTTCTTCTTTCATGCGAGGGTCTACAGATCTGCACAATTTCAAAATTTCCTCGATGTACGTTGTGCATGTCTCGCCTGGCACCTGGGCGCGCTGCATCAAAGTCTGCTCAGCGCGCTTCTTCTTCAGAGACGGGTCTCCAAAACAGCTCTTTATCTCATTTTCGAAGTCTTGCCAGGTGGTTATAGCTTGTTCGTGATTTTCAAACCACACGAGCGCCGTGCCTTCGAGAAACAATGGCACGTTGGCGAGCCGGCTGTCCGAGTCCCAACGGTTGTACCGACTCACCCGACTGTAGTGGTTCAGCCACTCTTCAACGTCTTCTCCGGCTTTTGCGGCGAAGGTCCGCGGCGTCATGTGATGTTGTCACGTACCGACAGGCGAAGACCGCATGTTGTCGCCGTCAGGGATGGCATCCATGGGAAGCGGTGGTAGTCCGGCCAGTCGGCGGCTTCGGCGCAGTTCCAGGTGTTGAGATTCCGTGATCGTTGGTACTGGGTCTTTCGTCGGTACCCGGCACTTCCACCAATGCTGTTACGGTGAGATATGTTTATTCGGGGATGACGATCAATGAGAGAGGCCTAGGGACCGAAGGGACCACAGTCCTTGCTAGCGTCTTCTTCCTCTGCTTCTAAGCATCCACCGCGTACCGTAGCATTTCCCCCCTGGCAGACGATGCCCACCGGGCGAGTCACGTCGTGTCCCGATGGTGGAAACGTTTAAGGCGGGCGACATGGACGACGTCGGTTTTGCTTGAGCGACGGCCAGCAGACAGGAGTCGAGATATCACGTAAGTGACATCACTGAGGCGTGCGATGACGACGAAGGGGCCGGTGTAGTGGGCCAGGAACTTTTGGTATAGGCCACGCTTGCGAAGTGGTGTCCATAGCCACACCAAGTCGCCTTTCTCATACGACACGGGCTGATGACGCTTGTCATAGCGGATCTTTGAGCGGTCTTGAGAAGCGAAGGTTCGAAGGCGTGCGATGCGTCGGGCCTCTTCTGCACGGCAAAGCGTTTCGGCCAGTGAAGGCTCGTCGGTTTCAGAATATGGCAGAATCGAATCAAGAGCTGTGCGGGGCTTTCGTACATATAGGAGATAGAAGGGGCTGTATCCGGTGGTTTCATGTCGTGCAGTATTGTAGGCGAATGTTATGAAAGGCAAAACAGTGTCCCAAGTTTTGTGAGCTGAATCGACATACATTGAAAGCATGTTAATGAGAGTTCTGTTGGTGCGTTCAGTTAGACCGTTAGTCTGCGGGTGGTACGGGGTGGCGTGACGAAAACGGGACATAGAAAGGCGCAGCAGTTCTTCAACCACATCAGCAACAAATTGCCGGCCACGATCACTGATAATGACACGAGGAGATCCGTGTCGTAATATAATGGATGACAGCACGAAGCGGGAGACCTCAGCGGCTGTTGCAGCAGGAATCGCCGCACTTTCGGCATAGCGGGTTAGGTGATCGACGCACACTATAATCCAGCGGTTGCCCGACGTTGATCGCGGAAAAGGGCCGAGCAGGTCAATACCGACGACTTCAAACGGTGAAGCAGGGGGTGAGATGGGATGGAGAAGTCCTGAAGGGCCGCTAGTTGGACGCTTGTGGCGCTGGCATAGCTCGCAGCTGGCAACGTACGCGGTTACACTCTGGCGCATTTTCGGCCAGAAGAATCGTTCCTGTGTGCGCTGAAAGGTCCTGGCAAAACCCATATGCCCAGAAGTAGGGTCGTCGTGCATTGCTTGGAGCACGTCACGTCGCAATGTTCTTGGCACAACTAGAAGCAAGCGGGCGCCATTGCTAGAGTAATTCCGCTTGTACAGAATGCCATCCTTTACAAGGAAACGACGTTGACCATGCGCTTCCGATAGAAAGTAATGAGCTAAGCTGCTGTCGCTGCGTTGCTCCCTGCGAAAAGTGGCAAGGTCGGGAAATGGAGGGTCAACAACCGCCAAGTATTCGTCGAAATTGTCTGCGTCGCAGTCGGTCGTCGGTAGAGGAAACCTTGACAGGCAGTCAGCATCGGCATGACGGCGACCACTCTTGTAAGAAATCTCAAAGTCATATTCTTGCAATCGTAGGGCCCAACGAGCAAGACGGCCGGATGGGTCACGTAATCCGGTGAGCCAGCATAAAGAATGATGGTCGGTGACAATTGAGAATCGGCGTCCATACAGATACGGACGAAACTTGTGGACGGCGAACACGACCGCGAGGCATTCTTGCTCCGTTACAGTGTAGTTGCGTTCAGGCTTACTCAGACAGCGACTGGCATAGGCAACCACGTGTTCTAGGTCGTCATGGCGTTGTACCAAAACAGCCCCGAGGCCTATACCACTGGCGTCGGTGTGTACTTCAGTGGGAGCAGCTGGATCATAGTGGCGAAGTACGGGCCCAGAGGTAAGGAGAAACTTTAGCTGTGAAAACGATGTCTCACAATCTGCTGACCACTGGAAAGGCACGTCTTTGTTGAGTAGACACGTCAGGGGGTAAGCTAAGTCGGCAAATTTAGGCACGAAACGGCGGAAATATGAGCACAAGCCCAGAAAACTTCGTAGCTCTCGTAGTGTCCGCGGTTGTTGGAAGCTACTAACTGCAGCAACCTTCTGGGGGTCAGGGCGAATGCCGTCTTTGTCAACAAGATGACCGAGAACCAGAGTCTCACGGTTTCCAAAGTGGCACTTCTTAGAATTCAAGGTGAGTGAAGCTCGCTCAAGCGCTGTAAGTACTATGTCAAGACGGCGATTGTGCTCTTCAAATGTGCGGCCAAAAATGACGATGTCGTCAAGGTAACATAGACAAATTTCCCACTTCAGTCCTCGCAGAATAGTGTCCATAAAGCGCTCAAACGTTGCTGGGGCGTTACATAGACCAAACGGCATTACATTGAATTCAAACAAGCCATCCGGGGTGACAAAGGCTGTCTTCTCCTTGTCATCTGAATGCATGGGAATTTGCCAGTAACCAGACCTTAGATCCACGGAGGAAAAATACGAGGCACAATGCAAGCAGTCAATGACGTCATCAATCCTGGGAAGCGGGTATACGTCTTTTTTGGTGATGGAATTGAGGCGCCGATAATCCACGCAGAATCTCCAGGAACCGTCTTTCTTTTTTACAAGTATCACAGGTGCAGCCCAAGGGCTGCACGACTCTTGAATGACGTTCTTCTTAAGCATGTCTTCGATCTGTTCAGCAATAATTTTGCGCTCTGCAGATGAGACTCTATATGGTTTCTGCCGGATAGGATGCGCGGATCCTGTGTCGATCACGTGACGGGTACGTGACTCTGGTACTCCATGTGGTTCATCGCTCTGTGCAAAATCAAAGATGGTGGCATGCTTGACCAAGATGTGAGCCAAGGCCTGGCGCTTTTCTGACGACAAGGACTTGTTGATCATGCTCAAGAACTTCGCCTCCGTAGGGTGAGTCACAGGAACATGACTCACTGACTGGTCGCCTAAGGCTGCAATACAGCAGTCAGTCGCTTTCCGTTCGAAAAGAGCGAGTCGCATCCCATGGGCCAGCACCACAGGCTCATTAGCACAATTTAGCACCCATAGTGAAGATAGCCCATCGGTGATAGAAAGCACGCAACGGGGCACGAACACATTTTTCTTAGCGCAGTTGAGAGGGACCGGCTCCACGAGGACATCAAACGCGCCAGTGACTGCAGCAGAGCTATCAACTGGCACCCGTTTCATCGACTGGGGCGGCAAGAGGACATCGTCGATGACAGTGAGGGTTCCTTGACAGCTTGGAGACCCCTCACAAAACGTAGATAACAGAATTTCACCAGCGCCGCAATCTACAGTTGCGCCACACTCTTGTAGAAAATCGATCCCCAAAATTACGTCGTGTGTGGAACTGGTCAGAACAGCAAATTCAACTTTGAACACTCTGTGACCTAATGCGACACTCACAACACACACCCCGATAGGACACAATGACTCCCCGCTCACTGCACGAAACGTAGCACAGTTGTCCCAGCAAAACATAACTTTGTGTCCTAACCGTGATTTAAAATTCAAACTCATAACTGACACAGTTGCTCCAGTGTCTATTAAAGCCATCGTAGGACGTCCATCTACGAGCACATGGACCTTATTTTGCATCATAGACACTGGTAGAGGCATGCTTCGGTGTAGTGAAAAATGTTCGGCGACCTCACCTCCATCGGCCGCACCACCTAGTTTCCCGGCGGTGGGGAAAAGGCACGGCGACTAGGGGATGGAGAACGGCGCTGGCGTGCAGTTGGGGGCGTCAGGCTTCGTACGGAGGAGGGCGAGTCACCGCGGGTGGTCTGTCGGAAGCCGTTGCCAATGGACGTGTCGCTACGGGAGTTCTGCTGGAAGCCGCTCCCGAAGTACGTGTCCCGTGTCCAGCGACCACCACCGCGTCGGCTGTTGCGTCGAGGGGACACCGGCGGTTGCTCATAATACCGTGATTGTGCGAGTCGACGCTCAGAACAGAAGCGAGCCACATGCCCACGGACACCGCAATGGTAGCACCGCGGTGCATCACGCACATCACCAAACCTTCCACTTTGCTCCACATATTCGGATTGATCTTCCCACGATGACACCATGGGATGTGGTTGGTTGGAGGCACCCTGCAGACGATCACGACGATGCCAATCGTAGATCGGTCGCTCCGCGGATCTTGAACCGCCCACATGACCGTATCCCCTGGCATCAACGGATGCACACGTCGCGTCGTAGGGAAAAGAGGCTTCGCTCACCCGCGCCCTTGTCGCAGCGGCAGCTTCACATCGACCAAGTTCTTCCCGTACTATTTGTCTGATGGTCGCCGCAAGATCGCAGGATGTTACAGGGCTGACGTCAGCACATTCAACACTGGCGACGGTGGTGACGTTGGCGAGTCTACCGAACTTGGGCGTGATGCGCCTTGCTTTAAGAGTCTCAAACGTGCGACAGTGTTTGATCACGTCTGCGACAGACTCCAAGGTGTCTTTTCCAATCAGGAAGTTGTAGACGTCCTCGGCAATCCCTTTAAGAAGGTGGCCGACCTTGTCTTCTTCTTTCATGCGAGGGTCTACAGATCTGCACAATTTCAAAATTTCCTCGATGTACGTTGTGCATGTCTCGCCTGGCACCTGGGCGCGCTGCATCAAAGTCTGCTCAGCGCGCTTCTTCTTCAGAGACGGGTCTCCAAAACAGCTCTTTATCTCATTTTCGAAGTCTTGCCAGGTGGTTATAGCTTGTTCGTGATTTTCAAACCACACGAGCGCCGTGCCTTCGAGAAACAATGGCACGTTGGCGAGCCGGCTGTCCGAGTCCCAACGGTTGTACCGACTCACCCGACTGTAGTGGTTCAGCCACTCTTCAACGTCTTCTCCGGCTTTTGCGGCGAAGGTCCGCGGCGTCATGTGATGTTGCCACGTACCGACAGGCGAAGACCGCATGTTGTCGCCGTCAGGGATGGCATCCATGGGAAGCGGTGGTAGTCCGGCCAGTCGGCGGCTTCGGCGCAGTTCCAGGTGTTGAGATTCCGTGATCGTTGGTACTGGGTCTTTCGTCGGTACCCAGCACTTCCACCAATGCTGTTACGGTGAGATATGTTTATTCGGGGATGACGATCAATGAGAGAGGCCTAGGGACCGAAGGGACCACAGTCCTTGCTAGCGTCTTCTTCCTCTGCTTCCAAGCATCCACCGCGTACCGTAGCACCGGAACCGTGACGGACAGCTCGGCTTCGTCGTCTTTTATTTTTCTTTCCTTTTTTTTTCCCGCTGCAGGCTCGCTCTGAGCATTAACTACATGGTGCGGATACGACATGCCAACAGAAGAGGTCAGGCCAAGGCGACGCGCACTGTCTAAGCACTTCCTAGATGGCCGACACAGCAGCCGAACTACCACTATCAGCAGCGAGCGCGGGGCAGCATTTGTTTACGCCGGCACTGACAGCGCTTCCACACGCCATCGTCGTCGAGCCTTCTTGTTTTTGTTTGTTTTTGTCTCGTCTATATAGACTATAGCATCGCATACCCTGAAAGGAGGCCTCTACTGCCGACAGCTTCCGCTGGGAGAAAAAAAAAAAGTAACGATAAGCACAACGTGGAATCAATAAGCCAGTCTGCGGTTGAATACTATTGACCCCGTTTTGTGGATTACACGCCGAGAGCCGTAGCAGTGAAGGGTGAAGGGGCGGTGGTGGAGGGTAGCCACGGCGTATGACACCGACTTGGCTCGTTGACGTTGTAGACGCCGGCTCCGAAGTCGCTGCCGTTTGAGGAGAGCCGGTCGCTATATAACACGCGGCCGCGAGCGATCTAGCTCGTGCGGACGACAGCGCGCCTTCAAGCGGAGCGAGCGCGCTTGCATAATGTGTCACCGCTGAAGCGAACGCTCGCGTACGCCGAGGAAAAGAATCATCCCCTCCCGTTTGAAGGGAGAAGAGATAAACAATAATAACCACGTCGACGATAAGCGGGAGATCCGCTTGGCAGCCTCTGTCTGAGGCTCGCTGGCTTTGCAGGCGACTCCCGGGCCTCCGATGTGTCTTGCGGCGGCATCGTCCGTGCCGTATATAGAGGAAAGTGAGTTGTGCCGAGATGAAATATGAGGCGTCCCTCTGCTGTGGCTTTTGTTGTGCTTCGTGAATTTGATGATGCTTGCCGTAGCGCAGCTCTCATTGGTGCTCGCTATATGGTTCCGCTGCACCCCTCTACACTGCACACACACACACACACACACACACACGCACACACACACACACACACACACACACACACACACACACACACACACACACACACACACCGACGCAAGCGCGTCGCTATACCGAAGATGGTTGTTAAACACTCCCATAGGGAGGTTGTGACCATGTGACCTGAAACTCCGTAGGTAATACGTCATTTTTATACTCCGTCCCTTAGCAACGGTGGTAAATTGATGACATGTGCCGTATTCACTCCGTTATGACGGAGTAAATGGTTGGGGCATGAGAGTGTTTGCGGTTGACATGCTGGTAAAAGCTCCCATCTCGGCTAATTTTCGCTTACAGTGTAGGGGGCGACAGAAAGGTAGGTTGGCTAATGAAATTAAGAGGGATACGGTGACAATGAAGCCACGGCTGGCCAAATAATAGGTTAATTGGCAAATTGTTAGAGAGCGTCTGTCCTGCGATGGGTGGGCGTATTTACGATGATGATCATGATGGTGGGGGTGATGACACTTACGGTGAAAGAACGTAACAGTATAGAACAGATAGAATATAATAGAGCTTTATTTGTCCTGAGTCTTTACAGGAACGGAAGCAGAGCTAAAGGTCGCGGGATCAAATACGGGCCGCGGCGGCTGCATTTCGATGGAGGCGAAATGTTGAGGCCCGTGTGCTGTGCGATGTCAGTGCACGTTAAAGAACCGCAGGTGGTCTAAATTTCCGGAGACCTCCACTAGGACGCCTCTCATAACCAAATCATGGTTTTTGGGACGTAAGACCCCAGAAATTATTACACAGCTGAGATGTTGTTTGGGCACGTTTCACTGTGGTGTCTGTGACGTAGCAACTACTGCACGCGCTTGCGCGAACGCCAGCCGTGCAGGCTGTCATGCTGCGTTGGCATGGTAACAGAGCTGTTTAATCAAATTTACTGAATAAAAAAAAAAGACCTTCGCATATAGACGACACATTGTAAATTTTTAAAACTGAAATTTCCGAAACGGCCTGGTGAAGAAGTTTTCAAATGATTCGGAACATAATTTGACTGTGAGGTTACAAGTTCAGCTGGTGACATATCTGTAAGAAAACAAAGAATAGAGATATTTTTGGTACACTGAGCATTCTGTCCAAAAGGCGATGAGGCAGGATCATTGGTTCGCCAGTCATCGGGGTGATATATCGGTAGACGCACTTCTAGTATATTGCTCACATTTGTCGGCATGATAGCGGCGTCGATAAAGAAAGGCGCAAATAGCGCAACCCCCTCCCCCCCCCCCCCACACACACACACACACACACATTCGCATGGAAGGCGAGATACATTCGTGATACGGCGTGGCCCATAACGCGCGCAATACGGGAACGATGGCGGAGCTATAAAATGACAGAAATATTTTTTTTCCTATGAACCGGAATATACAAACACTAGAATAACAACACAAAAAGAAAAGAGGAAGAGAAAAAACCCGGAAAGAATGCGTGTCTATAAGAAGGAACGATTCCACCCTTGACATTAGATGGGAGGAACACGCCGTATATGTGTATGTACGGCGCCTCACAGTTCACGGGTCTCCCAGGGAAGCCGGTGAGCTGGCGGGGGGCAGAACCTCTCTCGGTACGAAGATTACCGATTAGAAACGCTACCATCGGTTCATGCTCGAGTAAGTCGCAAATTACACCGGCGGGAGCGTCCCCTCCACCTCCTCCGCCTCTCTTTCGTCTCCACCGTTTCAGCTCGAACACTCCTCCTGATCTGGCATCTTCCCTTAAAAAAAGAAAATAAGAAGGAAAGTACCCTTGCCTTGCTCGCGATCATCGAGCGCTTCTGTGTCTACGCGTGGCGCCTGCATATACATGCAACTGCCGCGGAGGTGCTAATTTTATAACAGCGCTCGAGGCTTTTCGCTATGGTTCGTCGAGATGTAAGCTTGCGCCGGCGCGGGACAGGTGACACGGGAGAGGTGCAATACGTCTCAGGTATACCCGTCGTTTCACGTACACGCTTGGAGGAGATACACGTATACTACATCGACAAGTCTCTCTCTCTCTCTCTCTCCATCTCGGCTTTGATACGGAAGGTGTCGGAGGCCGAACCGTGCGAGGGAAACTATTTTAAAGGGCGTGCAGGTTCGCCGACCTGATGGCGAACCTGCGCCTGCATACATGCCCCAGCTTCGCGCGGCCGTAGCCGTAGCCGAAGAAGTGAAAGGCTCGAGACCTCCCGGGCAGGGCTGGACGCGATGCGCCCTCTGGGTCGACACGGCCAGTTACAAGCGTATACCGATCGACGCTGCGCATTCATCTTTCAAGTGTTACATTATATGCGCGGAGACGCGCGCGCCCGATTCGAGATCGTATATGCTATATGGTATGTATACGCGCGTTGGCTGCTGCTGCTGCTGCTTCTGTATTATGCAGAGCGCGCGGGCGAGTTCGATGCGGCGTGAAGCGATGCGACGCCGATAAAAACGGCGGGGCGGCTCGGATTCATAAAGTGCGTGCGAACGAGCCGGGCGTGTTTACGTTGGCGCTCGAGGCGTACTCGGGAGGCGCTAGCAATAAAGTTTTGCTCTCTGCAGTCCTTTTCCTCTCGCACGAGGTCGTTTCCGTTTTTTTCTTTTTTGTACTTATTGTTTGTTTGTTTGTTGTTTGTTTGTTTGTTTGTTTAAAGTGGAGAGAGATGCGAGGGTGGGTGTGAGATGGCTTGTTTCATACAGTAGCGGACGTCTTTAATCAAGCGGCGACTATAATATACAGTGGTACCCGTACGGCGCGTTTATAAACTGGACCACCTGTACGCCGGTGATTTCGGGATCGAACACAGAGTACAACAGCGAGGGAAAAAGGAATGCGCTTGATGGCGAGTACATGACAGCATACAGATTACGCTTTGCGCGAGTTGCCTGAAAATTCTTTTCTTCCTTTTTTTTTTGTTTTTTGTTACAAGGCTTTCCAAAACGTATAGTATAGAGCGACGCAGCTGATATTTTAAGTGGGCACAGCAGAGAAAAACAAGACTATGTTTAAAATACGCGATTATGTGTGGGAACATTACGAATCTTATGGTGCATGCTATCGTACGTTGTTCAGAAACACACACTTGTTAATTGAACAGTGGCAAGGTTTAAACGAGCTTGCTTAAAGTGAGCATTCTTCTCTAGTTGTGTGCGATAGATCAATACCAGGCCACAGGTCGGCACGGTATACTGCACAAGGAAGGAACCATGCTTCAATGGCCCGCAAAATCTCCCCGAATCGGCTCACAACTTGTGCTCACAAGAGACCAGGCAGGAACGACCCCGCCCAACATACCATGAACTTTCGGCTTCGCAGTTTCTACGAGTATTATTTGTAAACTATACCACTTAGAATAATAATAATAATAATAATAATAATAATAATAATAATAATAATAATAATAATAATAATAATAATAATAATAATTGCTGCTGGCGTTTTATGGGTCAGAAACCACGATATGATCATAAGGCACCCTGGTGAGGAGAGCTCTGGTTCCTCTGGTCCCCTTGTGATTGTCCCGCCACGGTGGTCTAGTGGTTATGGCACTCGGCCACTAATCCGAAAGTCGTCGGATCGAATCCCGGCCGCGGCGGCTGCATTTCGATGGAGGCGAAATGTTGAGGCCCGCGCGCTCTGCTATGTCAGAGTGCACGTTAAAGAACCCCAGGTGGTCGAAGTTTCCGGAGACCTCCACTACGGCGTCTCTCATAATCAGAGCCGATTTTGGGACGTTAAACCCCACACATCAATCAATCAGGCCCCTGTGGCTCTTTATAACGTGCACTGGCATCGCACAGAGCGCGGGACTGACATTTTTGCCTCTATAAGAAAAAAAATGCCACCGCCGGGGAAAAGGGAAGGGTTACACGTTCCCACAAGGTATAGCAAAACGTTCTATTTGAACTATTCGCACGGTACTCCTTGTAACAGTAAGCTTGCGCTGCATGGTGAAGCGACGCGGCAGGCGAGGCCAATCCTGGAGTGCAGAAGCACCGACGACCTATAGCAGGCGTAGTAGTACTCGGAGCTCTCACAACACTGGCGCGATCTCAGGCGACGAAGCGACAAGTTCCTCGTTCCATTGCAAAGCTCCTTTAAACGTATAAGCCGGCCGTTGAAACCCGCGCTTATTTCTTTTTTGCTGCAGGCATTCTCGAAGCCCTTGCACTTAACCTCGGTGCCGCGAGTCGCGAGGCCCCACAGAGGCGGCGAAAGTCGCGTAAGCGCTCGGCGCCTTCTTCCCACGGCCGCTGCATGCGCAGCGCGCGCAGTGTTTGCGCATGCCATCTCTGCACCCAGAAATCAAACGCCACGGCTATCTGCAGCGCGCGACTGCGCACTGACCCTACTATGTACTTTGCGCCACCTTCTGGGAATCGAATCTAGCCCTAGTTGAAAGATAAAATTGACTAAAATAGAAAAGAAACAAGAAATAAAAACGAGAAGAAACCAAGAGAACGGGAAAGGATAGTGCACGAAAGAATGGAGGATGAGACGAATAAATACAAAGAGACTTCATAGACGGCGGGAGATTAAGAAAGAACAAGCAAACAGATATAGTTCGGTGCACTAGCGTGCTTCGAGGGCTCGAATGTTGCCGGCACCTGCCCGGTTCGCGCACGTAAAGTGATTGAGAGCACTCGAGTTTGCTCAGAGAGGAGGGACGCCCGAGTGCGGTAACCGGTTCCCGAAGGAGGGGCAGGTGAAAAGTAAACGCGGGCACCAACTCGTGGTGGCGGTAGTGGAAGTAACTCTCCGATGATCAGGTAGTCGAGTGCTGCATTGTTTGATTTATTAGGGCACCAGGCACAACGCTACGGGGGCGCACTGTTTTCCTTTCATTCTATCCACTCGTTCGCTCTCTCGTTCATTTTGTTGCGCGCATCATCGAGCCGCCGCGGTGGAGGGGACCGCATTTCACTTTCCGAATAGAACGTGAGCATCTCGAGTTTGCATCTCCGAAAGAAGCCTCACGGAAAAACGTGCGTGAGCGAAAGATAAAAAAGAAAACAACAAAGAAAGACAAACGAAGACAAATGTTTCAGCTCGCTCAGAGCAGCAGAACAGCGCTACGAAAGGGATAAAAAAAGAGGAGTTCATTCTGCACGCGAAAAATACATAACTAGCAATAATGAACGCGCTTCGAGTATAAGAAGGCGAATACGAAAATGATGACAAATACGGCCGCAGGTGCACGGTATCTCATGATGTGTGTGGTCCACTATATATAGGCACGCGACAGTATATGCACGTCCTCGTTTAGAAAGCGGCACTGGGTGGCATTTATACGGTCGCCCCTCTTGGCACTTATGCACCACGTGAGTCAAGTTTCGGCGTGAATATGAACAACCCCTCCAGGTGCCGGTCACGATTCTTCGGCAATGTTGCGTCCGCGGCCGTTCTGTTTTCACTCATCGCTTGCGTAAACGGCACGCGACGCAGATATCGTTTCACTTTTTCTTACCTGCTGTCCTTTGCAATGGTTCTTGTTTACTCATGAGGAGCGGACACGAAATGTTTCGCATTCGCCTCAGTTGGTCAGCTCGTTACACTCCTGAAATGAGAAAGGGCTCATTGATTCGCCTATTTATAGCGCTGCGGCCTCACAACATGCACGTTAAAGTGTTGCTTCGTCGTACTTATAGGTTTTATGGGGGTGCAAATTGCGCAGCTTAATTATGTAGGCATAAGAATTGTGCTCTTGCTTATTTCACTCAATAAAGCAACTTCAGATTATCACTAAACTTTCACGCATACTCAGAAACATTGTGTGCAAGGTATACGCAATATGTAAGCGGCATCTTGCTCAGCGATTAATGAACAAACTGAAATTATGAGCTTACTCGCGTAAAAACCGCGATGTGTTTATGAGGTGCACTGTATTGGTGGATCCCGAATTGATTTCTAATCACACGTGGCTATTACGCGTAAATCCAGGTACACGGGTATTCTTGCATTTTCGCGGCATCTGAAGCATACTTGCGCAGTAAACGAACCTCTAGAATTCCGCCTCCTACGAAGGAAGGAAGGAAATAGTAGAGAGGGAGAAGCAGGGAGGTTAATCAGTGCAGGACAACCTACCCTGCACAATGGAAAGAGGATGGGGGAGACTGAAAGTTAAAGAAAAGAGAGAGAAAGGAAGCACATGCCGCAGTACGTGTGAGTCAGTGGCTCCTGCATGGTATAGGCGACGTCGCTGTTATAGTCGCTTGTGCAAGTTTGTTGTCTTCAAGAACTTCAGCAGCGCCTTTGTAGCCTTCAGCTGTGATGTTTTGTTTGGTAGACATTCCAAAATGGCATCGACCGACATCCATCGAAGGTCAGGGTGAGCAAGAGCGAACGCCAGTGATTGCCTCTGCGTGTTATATCGAGGACAGTCGCATAAGATGTGCTGCAGCGTCTCTTCGCGACGACAGGTGTCACGAAGGGCGCTGTCAGCCATTCCGATCATAAACTAATGAGAATTCGTAAAAGCCACTCTTAGCCACAAAATATAAAGCATGGTGGCCTCTGCTCGGCGAACTGTAGTTGGCATTTGAAAATGCCGCAAAGACGACATGTGGCGACTTCTCTCAATGGTTTCGCTACTTGAGGCACAGAGAGAGCCTAATCTGCCGTGCAATCGCTTGAAGTTTCCTAACAGCGTCGGAGCTTGAGAATGGTATGGTCTCTATCCTTCTGTACCATCGAGTGCAGACCTAGCTGCATTGTCGGCGTGCTCGTTTCCAAAGTCGCCGCAGTGACTGGACAGCCACGGAAACGTCACGTGGTGACGCGGTCACGTGGTGACGCTCGTATGATGTATGGAGGAGATATTTGAACCTCGTACGCCAGTTGCTCGTATGGTCCGCGCAGTAGGGCTGCTCGGAAAAATTTTACAGCCGCCATTGAATCACTGAAGATCGACCATCGTCGAAGCAGTTCCTCATTGACAAAGTTCAGCACGCAGAGCAGCAAGTTCCGCAGCTGTCGATGTCGTTGAATGGTCTGTCTCAAAACTGATGGTAGAAGCTCTCGCTGGGACAACCACACAGTATACTCCGGATGAACAGTGGAGGTTTGAGGACCCATCAGTATCAATATGCGTTTTGTCGGCATATCTCTTGAGAAAAAAGAAAAGAAAAAAAAGGGGGGGGGGGAGCGCAAATGACTACAGCTCAGCTTTTTTTCTTTATTCCTGGTACACACAGGTGCACCGTAGGTCGAATGAGACACCAAGGGGGAATCGATAGTTTAGCGGCGGCGGTCAAGACTGGGAAAGTTGTCGGAACACTTGGAGACCATTTTGCAGAACGGTGCTTGCCGCTTGTCTGACGGCACTGTTGCAAGGTGGCGACAACAGGCACGGGTAAAATGTCTGATGTGTGTTCTCAAGACTTCCCCCGCAACGTGCGTTTGCATTGCATTGGTTGGTCTCGAGCAATCACTATAGTTGCCACTGTTGACGTACATTGTGGTAAACAAAGGAGAATTCTCAGTGTCTGAGCTTGTGCGGCCTGCAGAGTGCAAGTGATGGACAGCTCGGGCAGGCTATATTAAAAAACATTGGAGGAAAGGTGCCCTGTATAGTACCAGCATGGCACTTACCGACATGCCTCAATTTTTTCCAGCCAAGAATACTTGAAGACTTGGGAAATTAAGGTCAAGCATTTTTTCATGTGCCTCGCCCGCGGGCTTCAGCAGCGAGCTCTATCAATGATCATGCCAAAATAACTTGTGGGTTCTGTAACTTCTGCGCCCTGCCATGGTTGTCTAGTGTCTATGGCACTCGCCTGCTCATCCGAAGGTCGCGGGAACGAATCCCATCCGCGGCGGCTGCATTTCGATGGAGGCGAAAGGTTCAGGCCCGTGTATTGTGCGATGTCAACGCACGTTAAAGAACCACAAGTGGTCGAAATTTCCGGAGCCCTCCACTATAGGGCTCCTCTCATAATCATGTCGTGGTTTTGGGAAGTAAAAGCCCACAAATAAATCATTGTGGGTTCTAACATAAAGAGTGGTGTGCACTTCAAGTGAAGGAAGGAAGGAAATAGTAGAGAAGGAAAGGCAGGGAGGTTAACCAGTGTATGACAACCGGTATGCTACCCTGCACGAGGGGAAGGGGACAGGGGAGATTGAAAGGTGAAAGGAAAGAGGAAGAGAGAGAGAAAGTGGGCGAACATATAGCACATTCTCACAGTCAGTGGCAGCTGCATGGCACACGACATCACACATCGCTGTTACAGTCGCTTGTGCAAGTCTGTCGTCTTTAAGAACTGCAGCAGCGCCTTTGTCACCTTCAATTGTGATGTCTTGTGCGGTCGACATTCCAAAATGGCATCAACCGACATCCGTCGCAGGTCAAGGTGAGCGAGAGCGGACGCCAGTGATTGCCTCTGTAAGTCATAGCGAGGACAATCGCATATGATGTGTTGTAGCGTCTCTTCACGAAGACAGGTGTCACAAAGAGGGCTGTCGGCCATTCCGATCATAAAGGAATAAGAGTTAGTAAAAGCCACTCCTAACCACAAACGATAAAGCAGGGTGGCTTCTGCTCGGCTGAGTTTTGGTGGCAATCGAAAATGCCGCAAAGACAGCAGGTGGTGTTGTCGACTGTTCCGAGTTTGGCTGCTTGAGGCACTCCACAGCGAGAGTGTAATCTCCTGTGCAATCGCTCGGAGTTGCCTGGCAGCGTCGGACCTTGAGAGAGGTGTGGTCTCAATTTTGGTGCCATCAAGTGCAGACTTGGCGGCCTTGTCAGCATATTCGTTTCCAACGACGCCGCAGTGACTGGGGAGCCACTGAAACGTCACGTGGTGTCCCTTCTCATGTGATTTATGGAGAAGAGATCTGATCTCCAACACCAGTTGCTCGTATGGTCCGCGCCGCAGGGCTGCCAGCAAGGACTGTAAGGCCGCCTTTGAATCGCTAAAGATTGACCATTGCCGGTGTGCTTCCTCATTTACTACACAAAGGGCAGCACGCAGAGCAGCAAGTTCCGCAGCTGTCGATGTCGTCGGGTGGTCTGTCTTAAAACTGATGGTGGAAGCTTTCACTGGGACAACCACCGCTCCGGACGAAGACTGGAGGTTCGAGGACCCATCCGTATAAATATGCACTTTATCGGCGTACCTCTCGTGAAGAAGAAGCAGGGATAGTTGTTTCAGAGCACCTGATGACAGCTCAGCTTTCTTTCTGATTCCTGGCACACCAAGGTGTACTGTAGGTCGAATGAGACACCAAGGGGGAATCGACGGTTTGGCGGCGGCGGTGAAGCCTGCCGGAAGTTTGGCAGAATATCTGGAGACCATTTTGCAGAATGACGCGTTCCGCTTGTCTGACGGCAATGTTGCGAGGTGGTGACAGCAGGCACGGGCAAAACGCCTGATGTGGGTTCTCAAGACTTCCACCGCAACGTGCGTTTGTATTGGTTGGTCCCGAGCAATCGCTATAGTTGCCTCTGACAATGTACCCCGCGGCAAACCGAGACAAGTTCTCAGTGCCTGAGCTTGTGCGGCCTGAAGAGTGCGAAGATTTGTCTTGCAAGTGTTGGAAAGTACGGGCAGGCTATATCTCAAGAAACCGAGGAAAAGTGCTCTGTATAATTCCACCATGGCGCCTACCGACATGCCCCAAGTTTTTCCAGCCAAGAATTTGAAGATCTGGGCAATTGCGGTGAGGCGTTTTTTCATGTGCGACACATGAGGGCTCCAGCAGAGATCTCTGTCAATGATGATGCCAAGAAACCGGTGGGTTCTGAGATAGGGAATAGTCCGCCTATTGATTGATATGACGTAAGGCGTCATTGCTTTGCGAGTGAATGCCACAAGTGCGCATTTTTCTGGTGATATGTTGAGACCTTGTTTGTATAAGTAGCTCGATGTCAACGTTGCTGCTCTTTGAAGCCGCGCGCGTATTTGAGGACGCGTGACTGCCGAAGTCCAGACACAGATGTTGTCTGCGTATATTGAAATTTTGGTAGTAGTTGGCAGGTATTCAGCAAGCCCAA
Source organism: Hyalomma asiaticum (assembly GCA_013339685.2). Taxonomy (NCBI): domain Eukaryota; kingdom Metazoa; phylum Arthropoda; class Arachnida; order Ixodida; family Ixodidae; genus Hyalomma; species Hyalomma asiaticum. Next base: position 104,576,160 of record CM023485.1, on the reverse strand, counting down.
TAAGCGCGAGGTTGAATAGCGTCGGACTGAGAACTCCGCCTTGAGGAACGCCCTTGCAAGTAAAGCGTCGCGTAGTCGGGCTATCGTCGGTTAATACAAAGAATGACCTTGCAGCCAGGTAACTTTCAACCCACAGAAATAATCGACCACCTAGGCCAACCGTCTCAAGAGCATCGAGTATGGCCTCATGTAATACGTTGTCGTATGCGCCTTTCACATCTAAGAACAATGCTGCGGACAATCGCTTTCGGGACTTTTCGTGCTGAACGTAAGAAACGAGGTCCACTACATTATCGATGGAAGAGCGGTCACGTCGGAAATCAGCCATGGAGTTCGGATAAATCTTGTAGTGTTCAAGGTACCACTCCAGGCGGCCAAGGATCATCCGTTCCATTAGCTTTCCTATACACAGCTGGCCAGCGCTATTGGGCGGAACGATGCAAGATCAAGTGGAGATATGCCCCAGAGAGCCCTTTGATGTTGATATACGTTGGAATGTGATCGCTTCCACGTGTCTCGACATCTGTAAACCACTTAACACGTCTGGCGAAAGAGCTGGAGACGAAAGCAAGGTCAAGGCAGCTTCCGTATGCACTTCAAGTGAGATGGTGTAAGGTGTCGTTGGCTTACGTGTGAACGCCATTGCGCTCTTTTCTGGGGATATTCGGCGGCCTTGTGAGCGCAGAACCCGGGGTCGAACCCTGATCTTCCAGGTCTGTAGCCGAGGAACGTTACCATTGTGCCACTACGGCCGTGAATTCTTGACCATACATTTTATTTCCTTCTTTCTTTCTTTTTTTCTTACTGAGGCCTCTAAGTTTTCTTACCCTCATTGAAGGCAGCTGTGTCGGTGACCTGAGGTCTCTCTCAACTTCCTTCGCACCCGTGTACCTCTCCACCTCCTAATATCATTATCATCAGCATGTATATGCCCACCGCAGGGAAGAGGCCTCTCCCATAGATCTCCAATTATCCCTGTACTGTGCTAACTGTGCCCAATTTGTCCCCGCAAACTTCTTGATCTAATCTGCCCACCTAACTTCCTGCCGCCGCCTGCCACGCTTGCCTTCTCTGGGGATCCACTTTGTTACCCTTATTGACCAACGGTTGTCTTCGCATTACATGGGCCGCCCATGTCCATTTCTTCTTAATTTCTATTAATATGTCCTTAACACGCGTTTGTTCTCTAACCCACTCCGCTCTCTTCTTGTCCCTTAATGTTTCACCTACCATTTTCCGTTTCTTAGCTCGATGCGTCGTCCTCAATTTAAGCTGAACCCTCTTAGTTAGCCTCCAAGTTTCTGCCCCGTAGGTGAGTACCGGTAAGATGCTGCTGTTATACATTTTCCACTTCCGAGACAAGGGTAAGCTACCATTCATTAACTCACAATGCTTGTCGAAAGCACTCCTCCTAATATACGCAGTACAAAAGGTGATTTCTGTTCCTTTCTCATTTTTTCTCTTTTACGAGTGAGAACGATGATAATATATCACACACACATAAAGTGTTTGTACTATATATATTAGCACCGTGGTAGCCGTCACGAGCCGAAACGGCCTTTTTGCAATTAGCCGATGCAGGTCCCAGGTGGGAGAACGACCACTCCCCTATGCTGTTAATAATGGCCTCTGCGCAGACCCGGGAGCTCTGTATTCCGGCATGTTGATGTCTACAGAGCTTAACACCGATGTTACACGTCACTTTCAATTGCAATCGTACTCGATATAGATCTAACTTCCTTGTTGTGATTTTTCCCCGGTGCTCATCTATTCGCTCTGCTCTAAATGTTCATTCGGGACCGCCTTCCCTGCGGCAAAGAAGCCGTGCTCTCCTATTGGCAGAAATAGATGGCGCAAACATTACGTTCCTATAACCATCCCCCCTACCCACATATATACTTAACAACGACAAGGGAAAACTTTATTCCCCTTGTCTTGCCGACGTTCTTTGTTACTCCAGGAGTTTGTAGAATTGGAGAGCTTATACGTATCTTTAGTTTTGCGTCGGAGTACCCGCTCGGTTCTCCTTTCTCCCTGTGCGTTTCTCACCGCGCTGCGCTCTACGACGTGAACAGAAAGCCAAGGCGTGCCAGCGCTGCCACGTGCCACTCATTCACGCTCGACAATTAAAAGTAGTGCTCGCGTCCACAGCGAGGCGCCACGCTCTCGCACGCAAGAACTTCGCTCTCTGCGCTTTGCCGCCGCTCCACGCCGACGTTATAACGTGCGAAGTGCCGCACATAACGGGGCCGCAGAACGGGAAGCGATCCCCCGCTATACGACCAAAGGCAGTATAGCGTCGAGAGCGTCGCCGGAATAAAAGGACGCGGCCGAATGCATCGGGACACAAAGCACCACCGCCCGTTCCACGCGTCGCAGTCGGCGGCCCAAATAATTAGCGAGCCAGTGCGCACAATCGGCCTGAGTGGCCCCGCGGATTCAAGCGACGCCGATTAGCGTCGATTACGCGGCGGCCGGGGTCTTCTTCGGCGCCCACGCACGCGTGCGGGCCAGCGGGGGGCTGCTGGGGTGAAAGGCTCGCCGCAGAAAAATGCCCTCGAAACAAAAACGTAAACAAAGAAGGAGAGGAAAGACAAGGAGAAAGGTCATGCTTGGCTCTGCGTAGCCGCCTCACGACGTCTCTAGCGCTGTGCGGCGAGAGATATGGAGCAGTGCATTTGTAATAGTCGCACCGCTTGGAATGGGAAAGGTGTTGTTGTGGCATGCCGCGGTCGCCACCAGAGCGAGAGGGGGAGATACTGGGTGAGATGGAAGAAAGAGGCCGAAAGAGCGAAAGTACATAACGAACACACTTATTGATTTGTGGGGTTTTACATCCCAAAACAGGCTCTGATTATGAGAGACGCCGTAGTGGAGGGCTCCGGAAACTTCGACCACCTGGGGTTCTTTAGAGTGCACTCACATCGCACAGTATACACGGGAGTCAACATTTCGCCTCTATCTAAATGCAGCCGCCTCGGGCGGGAATCGATCCCGCTACCTTCGAAGAGCATAGCCACTGGACCACCGTGGCGGTACAACGAACACATTGAAGCGCAGATAAAAAGAAATAATACTGGTAGACATATCGACACACTAATCGAAAATGAGTTTCTGGAGTCGCAATGCACCAAAACCACGATACCACTAAGGCACGTCGTAGTCGAGAGCCCGAAAATGTTTGCCATAGGGTGTTCTTTAACGTGCACGCACACAGCACACGGACCTCCGCAATTTCCGCCTCAATCTAAGACGAGACCGCTGCGGCCGGGATCAGTGCATCGAGATTACATGAAGCCAGTGCAGTCTTACAGCTTTTAGCAATGTAGAATGCTGCGTCGTATAGCATTGTTTTTAAATTTATGTATACTCCATATATGAAAGATATTTATTGACGATCATGTGGATAACCGGCTTTATGATGCAACGGGCGAAGTTCCCTATAGCTTGAGCATGTGCTGCTCGCACAATGCTGCTGCCTCTGTGGGAGGGTTTACCATCCTAATTACAGTTTTAACAGCGAAGCTGCTGTAGCCATTCCTAACCTGTCCATAGTAACTCGCATTGCAGGAAAACAGGTATGGGCCACGGAAAGCGGGTGTGCCAAGCTGCCCATGTCATGTAGCTTAGCCAAGCACATTATATAGTATAGAAAGGAGGATGGCAGAGGGTAAACAAAGGTGTTTGTGCCACAGAAAGCAGATGTGTGTCATCGCTCCCGAGTTATATGACACGGGAGGCAATCTGCGGGAAAAATTCCCAGAACCGACGTATCAGCTCCCCGAAAATGACCCCACGAAAGCTTGGACAATTACGGTTTAGGTCCCTTTGGTGCACCAGCAATACGCCAGGAATGATTCAGTGACAGAGAGGGTGATCCAAACAGATACATTCTAACAGAACAAGCAGTCACACAAACGTGCACAAACACGGCTCTTCATAATACAAACACAGATAGACATATGCGCGCCATTTCGGAAGAGCGAAGTCATGATTGCCGCGTTTACGTTTGTTGCTACCCCAAGAAAGCTTGAACAGACGTGAGCCCCGTACCACAGCTCGTTTTGCTGCATTACTGTAAAATGAGAGTGGAGAGCCTGCGACATGCGACTTGGAAGTAAACTAAAGTAACAGTGGCGCTATTCGCAGGAATAAAACTTTAAGATCCAAGAGGGGTGGGAACTGGTGTTCGGCTGAGACACGCTCTAGCACACGGTATACTTACGTGTTGCCGTTAACTGTGCTGTCCGTCAACGAAAGCCCTTTGTGGGAAGTCGACCAGCGGCGCTGAAGAGAACGATTGACAGTGGGAAAGTGGACAGGCACGTCGATGTACCGGTAGGTGGTCGCCGCTATCGTGCGCGCGGCCATAGTCTGTTTCAGTAGTTCCGTACAGCACTGTGGAAGCTACAGGACTCTTTGACCAATCCGGAAAGGAGGGCGGAGGGAGGGGGGGGGGGTACGTATTGCTAAACGTGTCCTTCCGCGGCTTGTCTTATGCCAATGGCTGGCGCTGCAGTGGTAGCTGCAGCCTTGGAAGGAGGAATAGGAGGAAGAAGATGAAGTGTGGTCCCTATTGGCAGTATCGGCTCGCAGGTTCATGCCGGAACAATGGAATTTCGTCTCGCTCCGGAAGAATTCTGCGCTCGATGGCCTTGCAGCCATGGCTCTGCTGCACGGAACTAGTGAAACCGAGTATACGCACATACCTATGCAGGCGCAGGCAACACGAGCTGCAGTCGCGCCTCGTACCGTTCCCGCGAACGGATATCACCTGCCAGAGAGATGCGGTATTTCCTTTCACAGCCACTGACGCGGGGCTGATGGACGTGCATCCATCCCTCTCGATCTCGACGGGCTTCCAGTATTTCCCGTTTCTAAGCGTTTTCAAAACGCTGACCCGTTTCTAAAACGTTGACCTGCCGAAAATGTGCTTGGTATGCGCAGTCTGTGTAGTGAGCCGCCAGGTGACAGCAGGCCGTTGCCTCGAGTGAGGCAGCATGTTCCCTCGTGCGCTCAGTGATGCATTGACCTGTTTGCATGATACAGGCCGTGACACATGATAAGCGAGTGCGATACCCGAACCCCTTCTTGGCACGGGGCGTATTTTGTTCTCTGCCTCTTCCCAAACATTCCGATTTCATTGCCAGATGTTTAAACGTCGGAAGTGGCTGAAGCCTTGTTAGGAACTGGAAACGCTGTCTTCAGACCTTGTCTATCAGCAATCCCTTCAACATTGTTAATGAGTTCATGAATGTATGGAATCAGGAGGCTCTATCGACTCGCCCTACAATGTGACGTGCTGCGGTTGGTGGCTTTGAACTTTCTGAAACAATCTCACCAATGGCAGCTGTCAATTCTTGGGGGCATCCCGCGTCGCTCAGCTCAGAGACTAGTGTTGCAAAGCTTTATAGCATCTAATAGTACCGCGACCTTCGTTGTGTCGACACTACACTGTAAGCAAAAGCTACCCGATATTTGGGTTTTTGCGGCTCATGAGCCTTAAAAACTCCCTTGTTTTAAAAATTACTACGTCTCGTTGAGGTAAAATGAGCATATGACATAGTTTTACTACCACGTGTTAGAAAGGTAGTAAAAGGACGTTATTGCCCTATTTTACTACGTAGGGGGTTTTGTGTCACGTGATAAAAAAACCCCAGTCTAGAGTTTAAAGCCACGTGATCAAAACTACATACCACGTGACGTGGTAAAAAACTCCAAACTGCCGTGGCGCAGGGGTGGAGGCCGTGAGAGCCCTCGAATGACTATTTAGGCCTAGCCACATGGTGCGCGTTTGCAAGCAACTGTTCGTCAAAAGCGTCGGTCGCGGAAGAGGGGACGCGACGTCTCGGGGCGTGAGTGTGAACGGCGTGAGTGTGAGCAGCGCGCACGCGTATCGGCGCGTGCCGATACGCGTACGGCGGCGTCCGTCAACTAGAACGTGATACCGTGACATCTCCGGCAGCTATGCCTATAGTGACCGTCGTTTCGAAGGCACCGCCGAGTTCTGGGAAAGCACGGGAACTACGGTCGCAAACGTTCCTGACTGACCGCATCGTCAACCAGTACGACAACGACACGGCGAACAACCCCGAGTGTTACCAGTGCGGCGTGGTTTTGTGCTGAGTTCGAGCGATGCTCGCTGTTCTAGCGCCGGTCTTTGTGGACGGCGGCCAAGTGAAAACGCACTTTCGAGTATCTCTGCTCCCGTGCTTGTGCCTGTGCTTGTTGCGCTCTCAACGAGTGAAAACGTGCTTCCAATGTTATAAGTTCGAAGGGTGAGTCCTCGTTTACTGCTCAATAAATTGAGTGATGTCTGCATTTTGCGTAAGCCTAATGTTTACCCAGCCACAGTAAACCTCGAATGAGCTTTAAAAATAACTCTAAGAAAAGCCGAGAAAACATTGTTTAGGCAGTAAAAAATTACTCCGCGTATACTCGCTGAAAACCTCCAGGGGGGTAAATAATTACTGCCGTTTCTACGTTCAAAAACTCGGTTAGCGTGAGAGTAAATTTTTACCTTGACTGTCACGTAGTAAAAAAAACCCAGAAAAGGTTAAGCGCTAGAGGACAAGCTGTTTACTCCCGTTCCTGGTTATTTTTGTTTAGTGTGTAAAACTGTAAACTACCGCTTGTATCACTGTTTTCGCGTAGATGGAGGAACACGGAAGCAAACATATACTTTTCAGCGAGGCTTATGCGACAAGCAATCGTGTCCGAGCTGAAGTTGCGGAACTATATCAAAGAAGGGCATGGTATGGCCTTCCAAAAGCTCTCAAGTGAACGTACCACAATGTATGGCATATATCTTGCTTAGAACGTGCCAAAGCCACGGTATGGTCATGAAGCAAGCCGTGGCGGAAGGCTCCCGCAAATTTCGGCCACCCGCGGTTCTTCAAAGTGCACTGACATCGGCACGGCCTCCAGCTATTTTTTTTTTTTTTTTTCGCCTCCTTCGGAAAATGCGGCCGCGGGGACAAGGATCCAACCTGCGTTTTTCGCGTGACGGAACACCGAACTCTCCCAACCTTGAACACTGCATACGTTCAGAGCTACGCGGCCATTCCGAAACTATCACGGTAAACCAGTCCCGTGCGCGTTATGACCGCGTTAACCCGCCACGTCGTCACCTCCTCTCTATGGCAGCGCAAACAAAGCTTTCCGGGCGCAGGATCGGCAGCTGGCAGCTTCGCCATGCGAGATGGACGGCCAAGCGGGCAGAGCGAAGCAAGCAGCAGCCGGCGACCGCGGCCATTCTGCGCGACCGCATGCCATACTGATGAGGCCGGGCCCGGGAGGGGGGCGCAGGCAATCGGGGACCCGGGGCTCATTTGGGGGTAGGCCCCGGGGCGAAATTATTTCTAATGGCATGTACCGTATGCCGCGGTGACGGCTTCGGGGGAATACTGATGCCGTAACGCGCACCGTACATTGGGCGGCGGCGGGCGTTCGCCCTTCTCCGCTGCGCGTTTCTGCTTCGTAGTGCAGGCCACGCGCGGGCGACCGCTCTGACCCGCGAGCACGTATTTACGGCCAAGGATCCTCGGTCGCTCACAAAAGCGCTGGTCACGATGGTGTGCGCCACGAGCTTTCACCTCGCAACATGCGATGAACCATACAATTTGCCGCAGATATGGCGACGCTCGTGGGCGATCGTTACACATGGAGGGAAAAAGAAAAAGAATACTAGAAGGCGGCGTCACGTGATCCCTCTAGCCTCGGCAAGCAACCTCCTCTGTCGTCGGTGCGCAGTGCCTGTCGGGTAGGATTAGGCTCTTTGTAGTTGCCAGACCGCTAGAGTTTGTTCGGAAGGGGTAACCTTTAGCGGCGCATCATCGTGCATTATTAAAAGTGTTTGTCTACCACGTTAGAGGAGCCCATTTCCCACGATTCCCTCCTTCAAATTTTTATGACGAGGCCTAAAGATTGTCATGTGACAGCCCTCTCCTAGCTTTTCACTTTCCTCCATGCTGTTACACTGCGTTCGTGCGCATACAAAGCGATGAAACCTGAGCGCACGAATGAGCTTGCGCTGCTGGATGTTGTTCCACGCTTGTACAAACAGCTTCAGGGCAATCGAATACAAAATATTGAAACATGTAATTATTTTTATCGCTAAGTGAACAGCGCACCCCTGTATCTACCTCAGATTAGTGCGAAAACGTCCTTTGCCCGGAACGCAGCACACTTAAGTGTACATTTGAAGCATAAAAGTCTGCGCTAGTAGGCATATATTAAACACTCAAATAGCCAAAACATGGAGACGGCCGCAACAACACAAATATAGCGCTAACTTGTAAAAAGACCTGAAAAGAAGGCCATGAAAATCAGGCCACATACGGGGTGCATATTTGCACATGTGCTAACGAACCCTTCTCACGCACTGTTTTGTATGGATAATGTGCATAGTGCACGAACTCTCATAGCTTTTATTGGCTCACGTATTCTTCGGCACATGATCGAATATGTGCGCTATGTGGCGGAGGGCTCCTTTTTGTTTTTAACAGGTCTGCTAGCGTTCGTGCTCTTTCCGCGTTTAAACGGATTTTTCCAGCTATTTTAACTTTCTAATATTGCTCTTACATGAGCGCCCATGCAACGTGCATTCCTGTCGATTGTCCTATACTGAAAAAAATCCGCGCATATCCACGGAGTGATTGATGATGAGTGGGCGAAGCTCCGGAGGTTCATCGTAGATCGTGCCGAGTTCCGGATTAATTTAGTTAACGCGCACGCTACAAATCCTTATGGTTCAACTACGCACAAGTGAAATCTCCCGCCGCCGGCACTTCATTGCAAGTCAAGATCCAGTGCATATATATATATATATATATATATATATATATATATATATATATATATATATATATATGGGTGGCCGGTGAACGGTTCTCCAGAGCGAGCAGTCGGTATTTTTCAATCAAGAAACTCGCTAGAAGACGCTGCCTGCGCCAACGTTGTCTCTCGCGGGTGAGGGCGCGTTCTCCTTCTTGCGAGCTGGTAGAGCGTTCATCGAAGAAAGAGCGTTTCGATAGTCAACGTGCGCCTTTCGCTCTCTCTCTGTCTCTCTCTCTCTCACAAGACAGCAGATGGTAGAGTGAGAGAGCTCGCGCGCCGGGAGGCACGCGCCGAGGTCGAGCGCGAGCGTCCCGGCGGCGCGAGGTGGCTACATACATACTACTACATACATACTACTACAGAGGAGGGAACGACCCGCACCCTACGGAGCTTCGCCCCTAACACCTCTTCTTTAAACAATGGGTGACATTACCGCTTGTTGGTTAGCAATTATTAAACGCACATTCACCGCGAAGTACACGGACAAGAAAGACGACACACACTGGGGACGCGCTGTTCTTTGTCCCTGTGGTACAGTGCACTGTACCGCCGAGCAGCCGAGCAGCCGAGCACCGTGACCATGGTCACGGTGCTCGGCTGCTTACCGTAAAGACGCGGGTTTAAGCCCCGCTGCGGTGGATGCATTTAGATGGAGGCCAAATGCCAAAGGCCCACATACTGTTCGGTAATAGTGCACGCTAAGGAGAACCCCATGTTGTCAAAATTTCCGGAGTTCATCGCTTCACGCCGTGCCTCGTTACAATATACAGAAAACTAAAAGAGCCCCTGTATGACTTCGGAAACAGAAGAAAACCAGGAGGAGCAAGGAAAAACTACAGAAACAGGTCCTCCTGGTTTCCTGTCTCCCAAGTTTTAGTGGCTCTTTTCCTTTCAAAATTATGTACCAACTGGTCCGCAGCAAGCATCTCTCATCATAATAATAACGTGGTGCTGGTGCGTAAAACCCTAGCAAGTATTACTATATGCGCCATTTGTATGCCGGTTTTCCAGCTGCATTCGCGCTCTTGGCGCATATATGTGCATGGTATATCTAGCCATCAAAAGGAAAAGCAGAGAGAACGTTGACGAAGGAAGGGGATCAGACTAACCGTTTTCCCGTCTTTACCTTTTTCCGTGTGCCCGTTTCTGGCTGTGAACTCCCTGGCTATAGGTTGGGGCTAAGATTCACGTCGCGGATTTGTTTCTATCGCGACATTCAGGTCGTGAGAAGGAATCATAGGTGAGACTCGCAACGGAGCGCCAAACTATGCGAGCTGTTTAATGAAAGTCCCAGTTGCAAACCGATAGAACGCATGCGCAACAGAGCCGTGGCGCGGAGCATAATGACATGGTCATGGCACTTGCATACTCCTTGCTCTAGTGAACGGTTGACATAGTCGCGTGTATACTGTAAGTGTTTTTACAATGTGGCGCAAAAAAGGACGGTGGACTATGTGAGCGATAATCTTTCGACTTCTCGAGCACAGTAAATAAAGCGCCGCGCATCACACTTTCAGTAAGGCGACTCGCCGATAAAAGAAGGGCAACTGACGTGTCGGGGATACAGGACGGCTGTTTTCTTACGTGTGCGAACTCTGACTCACATGAGCCCGCAACCTTACTTCTGTGAAGTAAGGTTGCGGAGTAAGTGAGTAAGGTTGCATCTTATGGAGCATAAGCCATATATAGCTCCATCCGTGCTCCTTTACCCTTTAAAACCAGCTCGTGTTCGTGCGCCCGCTCATTTGCTCAGTGCCCCGTCTGACCGACTGAGGGAGGAAAGGCTCAAGTTTGCGAATTCTGTAGGGAGCCTACATGACTGTAGGGAGGAAGCCTACAGACAGTAAGGTAGGCTTCCTAGAAGCTGCGTTGCGCTGCGCCATCCGTCACCCTAGCGGAGAGAGTTCGAACCGGAGGTCGCTCGTAGCAGTCGCGCTCACTTTCATTTCGCGTTTCGCGTACGGGAAACGCGCATGGTTATCGAGGCTTTTATTTCGGGCTTTTATCCCAAACAGCAGCCGTTCCCTGCCTGATAGGGAAGTGGTAGGATACCAAGTACGCGTTGCCGACTGTTGCAACAGTTTATCGAACACGAAAGGTTTAAAGCTGCCCGTCAGGACTTACCGTTTTCCAGGCAACTGGTGCGTCGATTACCTAGGGCAGTTGGTAGAATCAAATGATGCTTTCACGCCATCTTTTCGCATTAATGTAATTGGTTCCATGATCCATTAAGGGTAACAGAGTGGATCACTAGAGAAGGCAGGCGTGGCAGGGTACACTCTAGCAGGGGGTGGCACAAAGTTAGGTGGGCAGATGAGATCAAGAACTTTGTGGAGATTGCGCGGTCGCGGTTAGCACGGGACGGGGACAATTGGAGATCTATGGAAGAGGCCTTTGCCCTGCAGTGGGCGTAGACAGGATGATGATGATGGTGCATGTGTCATCTATTCTTAACGTGGAGAAACGCGATGCCCGGACTCACTTGAACCTAAACTTGATTGCTGCACTGAAAGCGGAGGCAATAGACAGCCGCTTTACATTTCGATGAGTTCACGCTGGCTATCCGAGTCAACGACGTTGTGTAGCCGCCCTTTCAATACGGCAGCAGCCCACTGGCTAAATACACCACGCCTTACATCCGAACCGTAGGTAGTGTCCACGTTTTATTGAACTGACCGAGAGAGATAAGTGAGCCAGTCGGCGCTCAGTGCGAACAGTAGATGCATGTTTGTAATAAGCGTGTTTTCTTGCATGCGCGAGGACTGCGTTCGATATATAACTGCTGTTTTGAGCGGGCCGAACAAGTGATCTGTAATCCGAACCAAATCGGCAATAAAATCAGCCAAGGTCTTGTGAGGTCGGGTACTGTTTTCGTCTCAAACAAATGTCATCGTAACCGAAAACATGGACGTTATATACTGCTCATCAAGTGAGCCCTCAGAAGATGAAGAAGCAATGAAAACGCGACGCCAAGATAAGCATGCACACCACTCGATACGGGATCGATATCTTCCCAAATAAGGCTATGCGCTGCAGGGAAAACATGCGTGGTCACTGTGACTCCTATATATTATTCGGCCTCCATTACAATGGCGACAGAGTGAAGTACAGACACGACCAATGCGGCATATTAAAGAGCGACGGTCAGACGTCGCTGACATTCGATGCAAATCTAAAAAGGCTCAACTTGTACGCAACTGAGCACGGCGCATTTAAATGCCGCCAGCAACTGAGACAGAAGACTGTCCATGATAAGCTCACGGTGAGTGTAATGTCGCATTACAAGTGTGTGTGTGTGTGTTGCCTCAAGAGATCAGGTTGCTGTTCTTCGATGGCTGATCCACACCAGGCATGACAGCCGTAACGATGCGGCGTTTCGTTGGCCACACAAGTAGCAGAAAATGCGCATTAATTATCGAATAAATGTGGTCCTTCACAATGCGAAACTCACTCTTCGATCAGGGCCCCGCCACGGTGGTTTAGTGGTTATAGCACTCGGCTGCAGATCCGAAGGGATCGAATCCCGGCCGCGGCGGCTGCATTTCGATGGAGGCGAAATGTTGAGGCACGTGTGCTTGTGCGATGTCAGTGCACGTTAATGAACCTTAGGTGGTCGAAATTTCCGGAGACCTCCACTACGGCGTCTCTCATAATCAGAGCTGGCTTTGGCACGTTAAACCCCAGAAATCAATCGAAATCGATCAGGCACACAACATCACCTCCGACGACGCGCTACTGAGTTCCCGCAAACGTGGTCGATCAACTGCTCTGCTGTGTTGATACTGGGAGCGCGCTAATGCGCCCTAGTGCCTCAAACGTTACTGAAGTCTCAGTGTAGCCGACACATGATGCTGAGCGTGCGGCGGCGTCCATACAAACACGTGTACGCCGCGCAAGAGCGTCGTGGCGTATATACACTGTAAGCAAAAGTTGCCCGATATTTGGATGTCTGCGGCTCATGAGCCTTAAAAACTCCCTTGTTTTCAAAATTACTACGTCTTGCTGAGGTAAAAGGAGCATATGACATAGTTTTACTACCACCTGTCAGAAAGGTAGTAAAAGGACGTTATTGCCCTACTTTACTACGTAGGGGGTTTTGTGTCACGTGATAAAAAAACCCCAGTCTAGAGTTTAAAGCCACGTGATCAAAACTACGTACCTCGTCACGTGGTAAAAAACTCCAAACTGCCGTGGCGCAGGGGTGGAGGCCGTGATGGCCCTCGAATGACTGTTTAGGCCTAGCCACATGGTGCGCGTTTGCAAGCAACTTTTCTTCAATAGCGTGGGTCGCGGAAGAGGGGACGCGACGTCTCGGGGCGTGAGTGTGAACGGCGTGAGTGTGATCAGCGCGTACGCGTATCGGCGCGTGCCGATACGCCGGCGTCCGTCAACTAGAACGTCATACCACGACATCTCCGGCAGCTATGCCTAGTGACCGTCGTTTCGAAGGCACCGCCGAGTTCTGGGAAAGCACGGAAACTACGGTCGCAAACGTTCCTGACTGACCGCATCGTCAACCAGTACGACAACGACACGGCGAACTACCCCGAGTGTTACCAGTGCGGCGTGGTTTTGTGCTGAGTTCGAGCGATGCTCGCCGTCATAGCGCCGGTCTTGGTGGACGGCGGCCAAGTGAAAACGCACGTGTATCTCTGCTCCCGCGCTTGTGCCTGTGCTTGTTGCGCTCTCAACGAGTGAAAATGTGCTTCCAATGTTATAAGTTCGAAGGGTGAGTCCTCGTTTACTGCTCAATAAATTGAGTGATGTCTGCATTTTGCGTAAGCCTAATGTTTACCCAGCCACAGTAAACCTCGAATGAGCTTTAAAAATAACTCTTAAAAAAGCCGAGAAAACAATGTTTAGGCAGTAAAAAATTACTCCGCGTATACTCGCTGAAAACCTCTAGGGGGGTAAACAATTACTGCCGTTTCTACGTTCAAAAACTCGGTTAGCGTGAGAGTAAATTTTTACCTTGACTGTTACGTAGTAAAAAAAACCCAGAAAAGGTTGTGCGCTAGAGGACAAGCTGTTTACTCCCGTTCCTGGTTATTTTTGTTTAGTGTGTATAGCCAGGGGCCGGACACTTCGACTAGTTTGGGTATTGGAAATAAAGCGTCCGCCATTGTTTTGGTAGGAAGCGAAAATTCAGCAACATTTGCGTGTGTGGCTTTATCTTTGCTACCTACGCATGAATAAAGTAAAGTTATGCAATTATGTGTAGAAATAAAATGGTGTCCTCGGGTATTTTCTTTTTTTAACACCCTATATGTTTATCCAGACGCTGCATTCGTTGCGCCGACGGGCGGCGCTTTCGCTCTTATCTCTTCTGCTGCCATTCCGTCCGTCTGCTTCTGCCGTTTTCACTGTGCACGTGTGGAATTTCTTTAATGTGCCTTGAAGGTGAACATTTCGGTGTTTGTAAGTACGAACGCGCTCAAAATGTCGGCGAAACTAGGAAAAGGACACAAGGCGTGCTGCAGTGCTTTTTGGTGCCACAACTCGGGAAGAAGCAGCGCAGCGAAATTTTCCCGTTTCCCAGCGGACGAACGGTAAGCACACTTTTTGTTCGGTACGAAGAAGCGAAGGCTATCCTTATCAAATCAGCTACAGGACGAACCGAAAGATTTCTGTTGGTGCTTTACAGTGGGTTTTTTGCTTGGCAATGCGCATTTTTCAGTAATGTAGCAAGCATGTAAAGCTACTTGTGGACAGTTTCTCGTGAGCCGATTGATGCCAGCTGACGCGCAGACGGAAATTTCGCTTCCGTATCGGTATCGTTGGCGGTGGCTCTTAATATCTTTTCCTTTAAGAAGAAATCGTGCAAAGTATGTTCGCCGAATGCGCTCCTTCGACGAACTGGTTCGGCTTTAGAGCATTCCGACGACCAGTTCCTTGTAGCGGCACTACCACATTTGAATGCTTAAAAAAATAAGCCCCGAAAATTATTTACGTAGCAGTGACTGCTTACATTCCGTGTAACCTGTGACACATTCTTTTCTCCCTTTTTCGCACTCTCTATATTAGTGTCTCTTTTACGTGTTTATTGATTTCCATGGTGGTGTTTGTTTCATTTTCTAGGTGTGACGTAGGGCGAAATTACGCCAGAAGGGCGGACCTCGAGGGATTCACACAGGAGCAACTGTACGACGGCTACAGCCTCTGTTCGGACCACTTCGCCGAAAGTGCCTTCGCGAACCAAAACACTTTAGCGCATTTCGATGTCTGCGCAAACAGCGTGCAAGGTTTTGTCTTTGTGCAGACATTCATAGCTCACATTGTTGCGCTATAATTAACTGCTGCGAACACGAATTTTGAGAACATGTACTTGACGTGGTGAGGTTGCACAAGTACTAATAGTACTCGGCATTCTTGCCACGCATACTTTCATTTTAATATCAAATGAGGATGAAGAAGCTCCTTCTAGAAAAGTCAGAAATATTTTAGTAAGTCAAGAAAGCACGCTGTGCCACAAGCAAATGTACCAGCAAAGTTATGGCGCTTTCACCGGTTTGTTAAGGCGTCTTCGAAAGTCAAATGACAAATTACCTCCAGCCAAGCGTAGCCGCGGACGACAGAGAATAAGATGGGGGGACGAAATCAAGAAATTCGCAGGCGTCAAATGGAATCAGCTCGCGCAGGACAGGCAAGAATGGCGAGGATTGGGAGAGGCCTTCGTCCTGCAGTGGACATAAGACAGGCTGATAATGATGAATTACAAAACTAATAGTACAGCTCAGATTTGTTCTATGCTTCCAACATTATGCACGAAGCTGAGCTTATGAGCTCTATAAAATAAATGCTTTATGTGATTCAGGCATATTAGAGGAATGTCTTGAAAACCGGTCAGAGTAGGCTTGTTCTGAGCTATCTGCCCAGGCTGATTCATTAAATGCTGTAGATCTGAGTTACTTTTGCGAACATTTTTCCAAGTCCTAAAGATGCGCCTTCCGTAATACCTTTGCACATGACTCTGTCCTAGCCCAGTTTCCAATGATGATTAGCCATCGACACTTACCTACACGGCATTTTTTTTCTCAATGGAAAGCTGTGTCTACAGGGTGTCTTTTGTTGTTTGATGTTGTAGGATTGTGATACTCATGCTTAAACTGTGATAGAATATACGGGCATTACAAATTGCGAGGAATAACTGCTATGTACTGCTGTAAAATTCTGTAATGATGCCCTGTTAGTAGTGCTACAACTCTGAACGATGGTTTACGCGACATATCGAGAAACATAGCCAAGTGTTATAACGTAAATATAATTTGCTCAGTATGTAATGGTACATTAGCACAAGCTGAGTTATATAGAAAGTTAGTTTGCTATAGGAGGTTATTTCAACCAGCAAGCTTCATAGCAAGAGGGGCTGGTAGTGCTGGGCTCAACGTGCAGGTCATCTGCACTGCATGGTCAGTTCATTATTCACAAACGTGTTACTATGAACCGTCGTTTCTGGAGAATTGTATTGTGTACAGCCAATAAACGTGGTGACCCCTGCAGCGATATTCTGTATACGATGCATTGTGTGAAGACTTCTCTTATGCTTGTGTAACCGATACAGAATGCGAACATTTGCATTTATCGTACGAGATACACTGCTCTGTGCTATTGTGGCATCTATTGAGTTTTATCGTTTTCAATGCGTTGCTAATAAAATGAGTGAATAAACCACCATTTTCTGACTACACCGTTATTTTCTTGCTCAAACAAAACTGTCACGCTTCAAGGCTTGCTGGCTCGTGCGCATTGAAACGAGAAATATTTACAAACAAATGTTTTGTGGATGTGCTGAAAGTCCGAGAAAATAGCAAACGAAAGTTGTCGAAAACAAGATATGCAGAAGCAACGCAACCTGAAAAAAAAATAGCGAGCGGTCGTGCGCTCGTCGAGCGCATAGCAGACGACAAGCAGCTCGGCGCTTCCTCCTCTCTCATCAACAAAAGCGCTGCCATAGCAGCATCAGCAATTTCTTTATTGTTTTTTGGTTTCACAGTTTGGCCTACCAAACACCAGGGGACAAATTGGCGCTAGTGGTGCCATTATCGTTTACCTGGGGGGTATACTAGCTGACCTAGCCCTGATATAGCGCACTTAAGGGAGATAACACGATGGAAGTGACGCGTTTTCGACCCTTCTGCCGGAAAGGCGCTTCCGCGTTGGCTTCGTCGGGCGCAGCAGCGCTGCCATCTTCGCTTCTAAGACGACACTAGCACCTTGCCTCTAAACCTTGCGGCCCATATTAATGGTTGCTGAGGTTCTGCGTGCCTAAATCACGATATGATATTGAGGCACGCTGTCATGGAAGGCTGCAGGTTCTACGACGCGCACGGCATCGCACAGCTCACAAGCTTCGATAGCATTTTCGCCTTCATCGAAAGTTCAACCGCCGCGGTCTTGAGATCGAACCCGCATTTTCTGGGTCAGCAGCCGAGCGCCGTGCATCCACCGGGCCGGGCCGCCCGGGCGGCCAGACGTGCTCGGATAGCAAGAGGAAAATATCGCACAAATTGCGTTGGAGTGTGTCACATACAAGACCTTTCTCAGAGTCACTACATCTCCCACTTACACTGCAGCGCGCGTTTCGAAGTCTTTCGTTAAATGAGAGCCATCTACAAAGAGAGCAGATTATTGTTCCACAGAACAAGCGGTTTGTTATCGACACCCGAAAGTTCGAGAAAATCGTATTGAAGCATCATCGCTCCTCGTTTAACGAATCCATCCACCCACCCGCACAGGCTTGAAGCGGCTATATAAGACGTCCGTTGAATGCGTGGTTGAATGCGTGGAATGCGTGGAAGCAAATTAGTGGTTTTGAAAACAAAACGCTCGGTGCTTGAATTGTTGCGTCGCACTGCGACGGAGGCGGAACGTTGAGGCCCGTGTACCCGATGTTACATAACGTGCACTGACATCGCCCAGTACACGAGCCTCAACGTTTCGCCTCCGTCGAAATGCGACGCAACAATTCAAGCACCGAGATTTATACGGCCTTCATGTCGTATCGACCGTTATGAGGCACATTATTCGCCGCAGAATCAACCATCTCATAACGCATGTTAATGCGTTATGAGATGTATACACCCGGCAAAATAAAGCGAGTGGGCGTTGGGGTTGCCGTTTTGAGTTATAATTAGATACAAAAGCGGTGCGTTTAACGACTACGTGCATTGTTCCCGGTGATTTATGTTCGGCCAACGGCCGCAGTCTCTATTTTTAGTTTTATTTTATTGACGCTTATGGACAACTGAGACCTCGTGTTGGTTTTGTCAGGAGTGTTTACACCAGAAACTCACTGTGTATAAACCGAGTGATGATATCGTAAAAGTCACTGAAAGCTATTTATCAAGCCGTATATGTTTGCTTATAGGTGTAAGCGTAATTCACTTAGGCGTTCGTCCTGAATATTGAGGGGCGCGTTTAGTTAGTTGGGTTACCTCCGGGCATCGCCGTCAATGTTGATCTTGAATAACGACTGGTCCTTTTAAAAGGAAAACGTTCGCCTCGAAAGGCTAGGGCTTTATCAGGAGTATAAGGGTCCTCGGAATTGTTGCAAGACTGATGCTCGGTCATGTCAGCTGGAATGCTTGTGGCAGCAGCTTTTTCTCGCAACTAATCTTTACCTAAGGCAACACACACACACACACACACACACACACACACACACACACACACACACACACACACACACACACACACACACACACACACACACACACCAGAAGGTATATCGGGCTACCCCCACTTTATCTTAATTTTTTTTCCATACCAGGGGGACAAATTTAACACACACACACACACGCACACGCACACACACGCACACGCACGCACACACACACACACACACACACAACACAGGCGTGTTGACTGTATTTTGGAAACTATGGCCTCGAGGAAGTAATCACATTTCATGTTGGCGAACGTATGGCGAAAATGCGGACGATGAGAAGCAGTTTCAGTGGTCTCTTCGACTCAGGGATTCTCGCATGTTTGACCTACGTCATTATAGGTTTCATCAAATTATCCTCGAGCTCTTTCTAATCGCAAATAAGGAAATGTATTATTCAAGAACTAATGCTATAAAACTGAGCATATGCGTGCACAGCAGTGCGCTATCTGAGGGGAAAAAAAAAGGAAAGAGTACGACGATCGGGTGATAAAGGGAAAATTTATTTTTTCAGCTAACAGGTTAAGAGAAGCAGTTTCATGGGTTCTAGCCGCAAGCCGCCAAGGGGAAGGAGGCAGTGCAGAAAGACAAGGGCGAGATAGGTTTCCGTACGCACGGTGTCAACCTAATTTAAGAAAGTAAGCGTGCTTAACGAATGGATATAAAAGTTAAGTATATCTCCTCGTGCACACGATGCATTCGCTCGAAATACGTCCCGTTCAGAGAACAGTACAGACACTTGTGCGGCTAAGCGAAACCTCCTAGATTGAATTATTGGCAGGCATTCCCCCACGTCGGGGATTCCACTGCGGCCTCGTCCGAAGCAGCTATACAACTCGGATGTCAGTGAGGCTTCCCAATGGCTACGCATGCTCGGATGCGGCGGATTGGTTGTGTCGTTTCTTCGGCGGGGAGAATAAATGCGCGACGGACCCGGGAGGAAATGTGGCGGCCGGATCAGACTGAACAAAATGCAATAAAGCACTTCCCTGCTCCAAAACATTGTTCATCTTGCACGGCTTCGACTATGTCGAACAGGCTTTCTCAAAGCCAGGCTGCACCAAAACTGACGGCTTTACATGCCACCGCGTCGGCGTGCGACGTGGATCTCCGTGTAATGTCTACAAGTTCCCGCTGTCGACTCCACCTTGGTCGGTCGTCCGTTGAAACCCGTCCTCAATAAATGGCTTCACAATGAACGGCGGCTACAGGGCGGGCCTGCGTCGCAGTCCGGCCGCGGTCTGAGTGCGCAGTGTGTCGCGACCGAGGGTCGCTTTGATATTACCGTTGGACGGGGGCGTTGCTGGGATCGATCAAGGCACTCAATCATCCGAGGATGCCGCGGTATGCGGGTGTCTCGTGAGCTCGCGAGCACGTCGCCGAGCGGCGCATGCCGCTAGCCATGTGTGTGCCGCCCAGTGTTTGCCGCCGCTGTCGGTGGCAGGCTAAAAAGAGAGAGAGAAAACGACGGTAGGAAATGGGGAGCGACAAAAAGGGACCGCGCCGGGTCGGGAGCGAGCCGCGAGTTGCGGTCTTCATGCAGAGCACGGCGACGCTGTACCGCGGACAGCGCGACGTCAACGTGTTTTCGGAAACACGCAGCTTGGCCCCTGTAGTTCAGTGACCACTGTGCTCGCGGTGTGGACGAGAGAGTGGCTGCCGGGAGGGAAAACAAATGACCCGTATTGGAGGCCATTGTTCAGAACTCTTGCGTCACTGCGTCGCACAGCGGAGGAAGGGCAGGAAATGGGGCAAAGGGTAAGCAATAAATATACATGAGATTGGCTTGGTCGGTATAATACGTTGACCAATTAGGCGCCGACCTTTTGCAGACACCGCAAGGACGCTATACTAAGGGACAGTGTGCAAGCACCTAGATCCCACTAGATGGGACATTTTCTGTTACACCAATTGTTTTTGCGCTTCTGCCGCGCTCATTCGGATATCCTCAGGTAGGTGTTCTAATTACATGGTATTGAATGCGTTATGCCACTCATGTTCCGGTTTATTTTGCGTATATCTGCTTCTACTTTGTCTACGCAACGAATGTCCAATAGTGTTGCGTATACCATGCAAACGTTATGGTAAGTACCGTGGGCTCACGGCCGTGGTATTGTAGAATCGGCGATCAGCTGAAAACATCCGCGGCTACGTGGGCCCAGACAAAGACGCTAGGCAACCTTTCTTACTCCATCGAGCACCAGCTACCGACTGCCCGCTTTTCCGGCGCAGATCCCAGGGCTCGCGCCGGCAGCGTGCCCGATGCTCACCTACATAGGGATGATCGCGATATGTCACGTGCCTTACACAGTACTGTCTCCTCAGCAAATAGGGAGGCCTTCCTTATTTCTGCCACTTTCCAACATTCTCCTTTTTTGCCCTGCTTCAACGTGTATCAGCCACTAGAAGTAAGTCGCCAGGCAATGGAGTCACTGTCATAGCATAAGCACCAGGCGGCTAAGCACTAGGTAGAGACCTGCTCGAACAAGGGCGCAATAGTCTGACCTATACGGCTGACAAGAGGAGGGAGCTACCACATGTTATCAGCAGACACATCAAGGTGCGCCCGATACCAATGAATAGACCTATTCCACCGGGCCTACGTCACGAAGATGCGGTGGCGCTGTCGTCGGGAGTTTTGGTTTCGCATGGTAGGCATCCGCTGGCGCGCCTACCATAGCAGCCGCTGTGTTTTCGCTGGTGCGGGTGCTGTTTGCCGCCGTGGAATGAAGAAAAAATTGTGCACCGATGAGCTGCGCCGTGGGTTGTTTGCGCAGCAATGAACAAGAAATGTGCGATAGGTTTTTATCGATTTCCTGCACGCGGGGCGAACCTGTAATGCCTGCTCATCGGTTATGCGCCAAACATTTTCATCACGGCTAAGCTTATGTGTAATTATTGAGCGGTTCGTGTGGCTTGTTTCATTTGAGTGAAATATCCTTGTCGTAAGTTTGTCAAGTGCAGTACTCAACACCAAGTTTTTTGGCATACACAAAGTGTGGACACAGAGCGATCACGCTTACCGCAAAGCGCGCGCATTACATTAGCGTTGCACGATGTGCGCAATTAATCCCGGTCTCCGTGCATTGTTGAGGTGGGGAAGTTATAGATACGTCATACGAATTTCATTCACTCAAGTGAAATAAATATATAAGAGCTTAATTCACGTAGTCGTGAGCGAAAGGCCGATCACTGCGATGCTTTTGCAAATCGATATTGCGGCTGCGATAGCATATGCATAAGGGAAGTGTATTTGGCAGTGCTGTAGTGGTTTTGACGTGCTTTACATTTTTCCGATTGTGAGACTGCTTGAAGAAACTTCACGCCTGGAATTCGCCACGTCGTTTCAAGACTTTACGCATTCACGATCGCAACTGAAGCCGCGAGCCGCGGTTACGCGCGCCTTGCTAGGGTTTATTCGAGAGCCTCGTCCTTGGCACGTAATTGTTTGTGTGTGCGTGTTATCACAGCGGTATTTACACAGATAGCATCACCAATACGCTTGAGTAACTAATCCGATACGTTTGTTTGTGCGCAAGGATTTCGCGTTGCTGGTCGTTTTAATCAGTTTTTCACATTTTGTCATAGCTGAGCGTCGATGTATTCTTTTCTACATTCATTGAATACTTCCTACAGAGCTACTGCAACTTCACCTTTTACGGCTGCCCCTTGCAAACTGTTGTAAACACGCCGTCGGCGCTCAGACGCCTCGTGCTCGGAGGCAGCTTTCGCACACGCTGCGCCGGCGGCGGCGGCGCGACCGTGCGGGGTCGCGGCGAGCGGTGGGCGGGGCCTCCGCGCAGCGACGTCGATACAAGGCCTGGTTATATCGCCGGTGCCTACCACTGTTTACCAACATGGAATAGGTCTATACGCTCCCTTCATACAACGTTTAAAGAAGGAAAGCAAGAAGATCAGCCCTGTAGAAGTCGTGGGACGAGAACGTTTTTACGGGCACGCAACAGGACGAAATAAGGGAGTGATAGCCATCGTGGCATCAATGCCTTGAGGAATTGCGCTAGGTAAAAATACCAGTTTCTTGATGGTAACAGCGCGAACTTTCTTACAGGGCAGACAGAAACACAGACAACGACAGCGCTTGTCTTCGTCTGAGTTCCTGTCTGTCGGGTAAAAAAAAGTTCGTGCTGTTATCATAAAAAAAAAGAGAATAGAATAACAACTAGCACGCATCCGCTCCTTGCTTCAGAAAATGTCAAAACGGCTCAGGCGGAGCAGGCAGCTGTTTCCTTCAGACATAGCTTGTAACCCCAATGCCAGTGTCCTCACGGACTCAGAATGCCTGGAGCAACACCTATAAGGGATTGATCCGCAAGCTACGGTTGTCATTGCTTACTAAGCGTCCACCTATCCATGACTCAGTATGGTTTACCGGTCACCGGGAACCAGCCGGGGACAACGAAGCCGCTCATAGACTTACCCGAGCTCTTCTACACTGGACGTCTCCCGCCTATGACTGTCCAGGATGCCGTGGCTTGATAGTATCAACAACGTACGCAAACTATTGCGCCTTGCACAGGCTAACATACCCGACGACACTTGAATCCTTAATAAAACATAACAGCTCCTTTTCTATTAGAACTCGCGCTTGCTCCATCAAGATTACAAAAGGGAACAGATATCCTGCACGAACTATAGTATACCAGCGGTACCCCATTGCTATACTTCCCGTAGTGCGAGCATTGTGGAGAGGTGGCTAATCTATACCACATGGTGCGGGCATGCCAATCAAATCCCTGCGTGGACCCCATCCCGAATCCCTCGCAGCAGCATTGGGAGGCCAAGTCGAGCTCAGCGATGACCCCGACCGCCAGCATTGTCTGGTGTACAAATCCAACGCGGCAGCGACGACCAGTGGATCCGGACTATAGTCTGTTTCAAGAATTCGGTGCAGCACTGTGGAAGGTACGGGCCCGTCCTGCCAATCAGGAGGGCGGACACGTGTTAAACGTATCCTTCCGCGCCATGGCTTCTACCAGTCGCGAACCGTGCAGTGGAAGGAGAAGCCTTGGAAAGGGGAGGAGAGGACGAAGTGAGGTCCCTACTGGCAGGAGTGGCTCGTGGGTGCGTGTCCGAACAATGACGTTTCGTCTCGCCTCGGAAGAATTCGTCACTCGATGTCCTCGTGGCCTTGGCTCTGCTGCACGAAACTCTTGAAACGGACTATACATGGAGTCCACCCATATGCCCTTAGTTTCTCGGTCCGAATGCTTACAATCCAAAAATCTCTGGAGAACTGTGGTCGCGCAGGTCATTGACTGCTACCTCCAATTCTCTAGCGCGTCCTAGAATTTTGAGGTGGCCTTGACTGTGCCGGTTGTTTGCGGCGAGGGAGCCAGCCGTTGCAGTGCGACTGCAGCCATCTGTGAGTCTCGGAACGGGCCTGCCTGGCCGGTGTCTATCACACTCTGCAGAAGCCGAGAGTGATACAAGTTCTCACGAGCAGGAGTGACAGCGGGGTCAAGTCCTTATGTAAAGCAGCTACAAGACGGTGGCTATCGATTGTTTACTTGATAGATCAAGCGTGTATTTTAATTGACAAGGAACTTCTGTGTGCGAATTCAAGAATGTGGAGTAAGACCACAAGACCACGTACACCAATGGTTTGCAGAATGTGTAGCAAACGCCATCTCCAGATGATTAGCGTCCCACTGTGTGCGACCTGCGGTGGGTGCGATAAGCATGGCCTTCAAATCGCTCTTAACACGCTAGACATCATTTGCCTGAGGGCTTGTACGACGATCCTTTTCTGGTTAATACCAGGAACGACACAAGTCTTCACAAGCGTGCTGCCTCATGAAGCAAGTATAGCATTCTCGGTTACGAACGGTACCGGGAAACCGAATATCAAGAACATATACAAGAGGCCGTTGCAATTAGTTTGTCGCGAGGTTACTGCAAAACACAGGGCACAGTAACTCGACCAACTTTGTGGAGTGATCAGTGGCCACTTTCAGATGTAGGGTTTACGTGCACACTGCGAGAAAGATGTCCCATAACATCACAAGCGGCAATCTGTCAGGAATTGCGTCAAGCCAGATGGTGGTCTATCTCATGTTTTTGGAACGTTACTACATGTCGAACAACTCCTAAGGTATCGGACAAAGCCCTTCCTCATGCCCCACCAGATAGTAGTCTAGTACCAGTTAGCGGTCTTTCTGGGAGAACGGCGTTGTTGCCCGGTGAAGGCTGAGTCGGGGGAGTATTGTATGAAGCGTAATGATTTTAATTCTAGGGTTTTATGTCCCAAATCCACTATTTAACGTAACTTTGTGTAAGTGGTTATTATTATTTACAATAAGTGGGAGATCATATATCTAACAAGGTAGCTTGCCGGGGAGAAAACGTTGTGTAAGCCACTCTCATAAATTGCCAGTATTGACAGAGTCACTGTTGCGCTGTAGAATGGCAGTGACACTGAATTTCTTAAATGCAGACGAGCATATGTAATTTGAACTCTGGTTAGGAAACACATACGTGTCTTGCATTTTAATTATTTTGTGCAATTCTATGCAGAATATGGATGGGATGGAGCGCGTACGGGAAACATTCCCAAATCGAGTTGTAAAATATCCGCTTTCGCTAACGTACCGTGCAGAAGCCTGGAGGATAATGAAAAAGTACGCAGCTTCCGTTAGATCACGCAAGCGCAGATCACAGGGAAGCTGGCCGATATATAGTTTACTGAAACAGGTCTTGACATTCATGCCAACATTTTTGTCATTCATGTCATATTTTGACGGAAACGTGTCACGTGACACTGCGTTACGTGATTTTGGCAGGAACACGTCAAGTGACATGGCGTTAAGTGATTTCGGCGCGAACATCTCACGTGATCCCCCAAAATCACGTAACGCAATGTCACGTGAGATGTTTCCGCCAAAATTATGTAACGAAATGTGACGTGACATGTTCTTGCCTCAAACACGTAACGCAGTGTAGCGTAACATGTTCCCGCCAAAATCACGTAACGCAGAGTCACGTGGTATTGCATAATGCCTGACAAATTACGGCTAACTTAAATAGCTTCGCAGTTAAAACTGGCAAGACCGAATTTTTACGGTTAGCTTAAGAAGCTACGCTGCACGAAAAACTCCAGATAAAACTAAGGAGCACGCAGCGTGAAATGGAAATGGAACGCTAGGAGGTAGAAAGCGATGGGAACTGATCAGGGAACGGAGAGGAGTAGCTGATATCAATGAAAAGTGAGAGGTAGACCTGGCCAGGACATATGATACGGAGGAAAGATAACAGATGAAAATTACGAACGGCAGGATGGATACCAAGAGAGGGAAAGCGCAGCAGAGGCAGGCAAAAGGCAACATGGGGCGATGAAATTAAGAAATTCGCAGGCATAAAGTGTCTAACTATAAGGCGCTCGGGACACGACAGGACAAATTGCAAGTCACTGGGAGAGGTCTTCACATATAATAATAATAATAATAATAATAATAATAATAATAATAATAATAATAATAATAATAATAATAATAATAATAATAATAATAATAATAATTTCGACAATCCCTAAGCATATTCTTATGAGATGAGAACGCGAAAGCGTTTCTTTTGGCTAGATTGTCGTTGCGGAGGGGTGCTGCAAACTGGTGTTGCCGAGTTGTGTTATAAAGAATGAGGCAATGTGGGAGAGTGGATTGCGTTTATATGCATGAGTTGATGCCATCAAAGTGGTGTGGACACCAGGGGCGTAGCCGGGGGGGGGGGGGGAAGGGGAGGAGGCTTATGGGGCTTCAGCGCCACCCCCCCATTCCGAAATTTTTCGTGCTCTCATACACCACCGACCAGGGGCGTCACCCGAGGGGTGGAATTTATTGGGCTTCAGCCTCCTCGCCACCTCCCGCCCCCTTGAAATTTTTGTTCCTTTTTTCGTTCTATTATACACCGCCGTCCGAAATAACCACATTCACCGAAAACCACCCAGGATGTCGTCTAAACTGTTTTTTTTTTCGAGCACGACAATGCCATGGACAGTTGAAAGGTTCTGGAAGGTGGCTTTTCTGCAAGATTATTTTCAACCATGCAGCTTGTGAAACGGGGTATCACTCTTTTTCTTTTTTGAACAATAAAAAGAAAACTGACTCTGGTCAGATTATTCCTATTTTTAGTAGATTCACTGTCAAATGTCTAATAAATGACAAATGTCGCGTCGAGACCAGCTCCCGACTTCATGGGTGCGGCGAAACCTAAAAGCACGCAGCACCCCAAGCTCATCCACGCATACGTGCATATAAGGCGCCACGGCTTCGCTCCTATACACCGTTGAACCAACTGCGAAGCACGGCACCACCGCCAGCACGCCACCGCAAACACAAACTGGGAAGACTGACTTAACTAGTGAGGAGGAACAGCGAGGAGGGAACTTAGTTCCCCTTGGTTCCCTTGACAAGGGTTTCAGCACGGAAGACATTTCTGCACACGGCCTACACCTCCCCGTCGTTGCTGGGTGTGCTGGGTTGCTGCTCTCGCAGGCTAACTTGTTAGCACACGGCACGCATTCCTTTGTCGTTGCTCATTCAACAGTCTAGCCGTTCATCGCGTGCGCTTATTGGGCACCGATACTCTACCGTTGGGTAACTTCGCCTTGGAGTGTGCTTAAACAAAAGTGAGAAATCGAACGTTTTGTTAGTGCGTTTCGGGGCGTACCCTGCTCACTAATGATGGGGGGATTATAACGGGACAAAAGTACGCAGTCAAGTGCACCGACGCGAAGCGATTTGGCGCTTCATTTTTGCGGTCATGTCGCAGAAAATAATATCGTCATTTTTTTCACCTGCGCCAAAGCGTGCAAGCCATAACACCAAAGCCAGCAAAGGTAATGCACATTATATTTTGTACTATAACCCCTATAAACCCCTAGTACTAGCGGCGAGTAAGCAAAGGTCTTTCTATATACTACGTTTCGTCGACACTTCTTTGCCATCTGTGAAAGTTTTGATTGCGTGAGAGTGTCTTTATTTTATCGCTCAGTTGACATTAAAACTGAGTTTATGAGTTAAAGTATGTCACAGGGGCTCTCTGATGAGCACCAGCGCAGAATGGAGTGCGCTTGGCCACGGAAAATACACATAAGAAGACTCAGTCGAGTTGCAGCGTATTGCCTCTTTTTGTTCTGGGATTAATAAAAATAAACCATGGCACTACCGACTTTACTGTGCCATTCCCACTTGTACTAATAGTCATCACCAGCCTGTCTACACCCACTGAAGAGCAAAGGCCTCTCCAATAGATCTTCAATTATCCCTGTCTTTGCATGAGCATGTACTAATAGTATGGCAGAGCAAGTCTGCTACTTCGCCTGTGTCGCTCAGAGCAGTGCATTGAAAGTCATACGTAATTTAACTAGCGCTCCGATTCATTCAACCGGCGACGGCATATACGCAGGTGCCCGTAATTTTTTTTTCGTGAAAGTATTAAGTGTGTGTGTGTGTGTGTGTGTGTGTGTGTGTGTGTGTGTGTGTGTGTGTGTGTGTGTGTGTGTGTGTGTGTGTGTGTGTGTGTGTGTGTGTGTGTGTGTGTGTGTGTGTGTGTGTGTGTGTGTGTGTGTGTGTGTGTGTGTGTGTGTGTGTGTGTGTGTGTGTGTGTGTGTGTGTAGAGGAGTCGGTCCCGCGACCTTCGGATCTGCAGCCGTGTGCCATAACTACTAGACCACCTTGGCTGGGCGTTGAGTAAACGAAGGACTATCGACGACGGCGTGCTACCTGAGAGTATAGCAGATGAATTTATGGGAAAACAGCGGCATCAAAATTTTAAAGCAAGATAAGCGACTGGAGACGCGGGAAGAAGGGGTAGACAGAACAAGGACGATCAGAGTACCTCTGGTTGCGAGAGGTGTATCTCAGTCTTGCATGGCAACCGACAAATAGTGCACGAACCTACAATGCTCGCATATACGGTTGCGTGCGGGAGCGTGAGTTCCCATGCAAGTGTTGGCGCTCAGCTCATCAAGCGCAGTTTTCTTACTCACGCCCGTACCGATGAGAATCAATCATTCCGGCACGTGTTTCCATAATTCATGACGCTGGCCACCGCCGCACGCGTAGCTCGAGAGAACGCACTCAGGAAGCGGCAAACGTTCTATCGCTTGCCAACATGTGTGTATAGTGTGTCGTTTTGTAAACATTCGATTCGAAGGGGGGCAAACGGATGCAGCCGGTGGCACATACTGTAAGTGGGTGAAAAACGATAAACCGCGTGTGTGTGCACCTATGTGAGGAAAATATAGCGTGCAACCTTCTGCATAATGAGGGCCATAAAGCGGGGCTTCAGAAGTAGGAAGTGAGAAAAAAGATCGCCATAAGAAAAAAACAAAAGAAAAACAAAACAAAATGAGGTTCGCATTTACATTCTCTCGATATCAAGCTGGGAGCGTAGGGAAATGACATTTACGTGCTCTGTACGAGCACCCTTTGTGTAAACGAGATTCATATTATGTCCCTGTCTTTATAGACTCCTACTTCGACGGCAACTTAGCAGCGAGAACTTGATTTGCTGTGTATCTCTGCATGCAATTTGTCTTTTTTTTTTCTATAGCGAGAAAATGTGGAGCCTTGCGCAACCAAAACACACATGTGGTTACGTGTGTACTGCGGACTGTGGACCCATAGGACGCGGTTTCAAACCGGCCCGCGGCAGTCGCGCATTTTCGATGGAGGCGAAAATTCTATAGAGACCCGTGTATAGTGTGCGTTGTCAAGGTGGTCAAAATTTCCGGAGCACTTCGCTACGCGGTTCTTCCTGTAGCTATCTCTTGCAGTCCCATTCCCCGACCAACTGACGGTGCAGCCGTACTCCCGCAAAGGCTGCGGAAAATATTGTGCTTTCCTTAACCGAACCACAAATGTTACTGTTGTTATTACTTTGAAACTGGGGTTCTTTTTTTTTCTTTTTAGCGGGCTCCTACAACTAACAGCACGGGCGTTATAACATTTCGCCTCCGTCGAAACGCCGCCACAGTTGTCGTGAAGAACTACACTGGATAATGTCATGTATAACGTAAGGAGCTACACTGCACATCTTTTTTTTTCCATTTATTTGCCTGTATTTGTAATGTTCGTTTCTCTGTATTTATTGATGTGTTTTTTTTTTCTAATATTAACTTTGTACTTGTCTCTTCTGCACGATGCCCTATTGGACATTGAAAGGCATCATAAACAAACAAACAAACAAACAAACAAACAAACAAACAAACAAACAAACAAACAAACAAACAAACAAATAAATAAATAAATAAATAAATAAATAAATAAATAAATAAATAAATAAATAAATAAAGAGCTACATTTGCAGCGCAACACCTTTACCTCTAAGCTGCCATGGCGAGCGCCTTCGCTCTAACTATTAACGCTGTCGTAACCATGCGCGCTTATCAATTCCATTTATCGTATTATCGCTGCTTTCAGGCCAACTGCCCCGATCTTCGGCATAGTCGCCCTCATTCTTTTTCTGGTTTCTTCTTTTTGTTTTGCTGGGGATTATGTCATAAAGCCTTCATTAACGCTCTTAAGCTTTCTCTTCACTAATACTTGCTGCGTCGCTGTGTAGTTGTTTAAGATTTAAGGGTGAAATATTATAGACGCAAACTGCGTATAAGGGACGCTCGACTGGTATTTGATTGATCGATGTCTGAGGTTTTACGTTCCGGAACCAGCTGTGATCATGAGAGACGCCGTTGTGGAGGGTTCCGGAAATTTCGACCACCTGGGGGTTTTTTAAAGTGCACTGACATCGCACAGCACACGGGCCTGAACATTTCGTCTCCGTCGAAAATGCAGCCTCCGCGGCCGGGATTCGTTCCCGCGACCCTCGGATCAGCAGCCGAGTACCATAGCCACTAGACCACCATGGCCGGGCTTCGACTAGTATATAGACCTATGATAATGACATCAAATACGCGCATTTCATCCTCGATCATGCCTCGCGGCGTTTATAATCAAGCACCATCGCCGATGGCCCGGGTCGTATAAGTAATTCAACAATGATCGCTCAGTTCCATGAGTGCCGTCTCGCTGTTTATGCTTGGTCGTTTCTTTAAAAAAAAATGTTATAAGATTACAAGGAACACTGACGAAAGAACGACCAATGTACAAAGGAATGGAGTTCGAGCTGCACGCATTGTGAAATGCTTCAATATTGTTACAGGAAATAAAATATTTTTAAACAGCTCCTTTTAGCATTTAAATCACGCTAACTCTTTTTCTTTCTTTTTTTTTTTTTTGTCATCGGAATTTAGGTCCATGAAACGTGGATGGTCAGATACGGTATCCGCGTGAACGCTGTCAGGGGTGACTGCTTTGCTTTGACAAGCGGGCCATACCGCATTTAAAAAGTTGAGTTTATTTGGGTAATAATATGTGATGACAGCAGCACGAATGGTCTCATCCGAAAGGTAGCTCACTCCTGTTGGTCGTATATGCAGGACCGTTAGTGAATCACGCTAACAGCTGCACTCGCATTTCAGTGCTATATTATTACATTATTAGTGCAGAGTTAGTGCAAGCTAACTCGGCGTACCGAGCCACCAATGAGATATACTATTTAGTGCACGTGCGTAGAAGAAGGCGCGGGCTTTCCCTTTTCCATTTGCTGAAGCAGTATAGTCAGTGAAGATGATGAAATCTGCTTCTTCTGGATTGAGAGATCTATATGCGTATCTAGCGCAAATATACACACGCGTCTACATGCACATGCACTCGTTCCCTTATCGCCGCGTCTTCTCGGTAACATCACCACATCCATCATCGCGTTGGTCTGCTACTTCAAGTAGCAGCCTCAGTTAAGCTGTACAGCGTCAGCTCAGGGCATGTATACCTAACCCACACGCATCCACTGCAGCCTAACACATCATGACCTTCGGCAAACCTGCACAGAGCACTTCCTTCTCTTGCGCTGTCTCTGTAATGTACACCTCGTGATCGAGTCTCCATCGGCGGTGGCGCGCGCAGTGGCCACATCGTCTTGAGAACACGGCAGCTGCTGCATCCTCAGCAGCACATTAGCTCGCCGGCACGCTGCCCGCGAGCACCGCAACATGCCGGATGCGCTATCGCCCCTCCATCGCTATCGCATCAATCACGTACACGGATGCATACTTGAAACATTAGTACTGACCCCTCACACGTGCGTCCTTCTGTGGACCGGTCATTTCGCACCCGACGCCCCTGTGATCGCGGTGCGAACAAAGCTACCGCGCACACGTACTACGCGCGTACAAAACAGCGCACGCCGACGAATGCGCACACCACCCCGAGGCCGGGAAGTTCCGCACGGCAACCGTATCGGCAGCAGCCTCGAACACTTGTTCTCATGCGGGTCGGCAGGGCTCAGCAGTGAAAAGGATGCGCGAGCGGAGATGTACGCCGGCTCATGCGTGACATGCGCCGGCTTGAAGAAAACAACGCCATGTGAAGTGAAGCCCACGGCTGGAGCTTCGGCGACTGGACGATATCGTCGTTGCTTCGAGCCCATAAGTTGATAGAAGGAAATAGAGAGAAATAAATAGAGAGAGGGAGGAAGGGAGAAAGCGGAGCGTGAGGCCATAATTGGTTGTCGTCCGTGCGTGCAAAGTTAATCTGGAGTGCATGTCGCGAGCAGGTGACGCGCGGCAATTACGCGACTAAGTCGGGGACAAAGTGAAAACTATGATCCGTATATGCGCGTTTTAATTAGGACGCTCTTGCGCTGCCAATTAGCAGGTGAGCTGGCCTGTGATGTCCTCGGCGCGGAGAGCGTCGCTCGAGCGTCGTTACATCGAGGGATCATCACCGAAGGCAGGATTTAACGGATGCTGGGAGGCTTTAGCGATAGGTGGGTTTACCGGACTGCACCCAACGACGTCCAGATGAAAGTGCTTCGGTATAAACGCAAATGGCAGAAAGCATTTTCTTCGCGTCGTGCACGGCTTTTGCAAACACTCCCTGAACTGTGTGCGTGTGTGTGTGTGTGTGTGTGTGTGTGTGTGTGTGTGTGTGTGTGTGTGTGTGCGTGTGTGTGCGTGTGTGTGTGTGTGTGTGTGTGTGTGTGCGCGCGCGCGCGCGTGTGTTTGACGAGAACGAGAAGCATCGCATGCCTTTGAGTGCACGCCATTTTCCGAGGGGATTTTTGAAGTGTCGCGACTGTTTTATGGTTAATCCCTGTTACTTAAAGTAACAAGTTTAACTTACGACCTCGGACCTTTGTTTTCGGGACCTGTCGGCGAGGAAACGGTGTGACTTCGCCGTTGCCAGGCAAACAGGGATGCAAAATGTGACGCTTCAGACATGCTGCGTTTAAGTACTTCGGATACCCTCATTCAACGTACCACAAAGCAACGATAACGAACAAGTAAGTGCTGAAAAAAGAAAAAAAAGCTGGAAGAACTTCTTAGTTTGTCCCGGTAACTCAGAGTAGCGCCGCTGGTGCACCAATGGACGCTGAAGAGCAATGACGTCGAAAAACGGTAATGCCACACGTTTCGCACGTAATTCGCAGGAAGTCGCACGATGGCTCTAGGCCTTCGTGCAATATACGCTAAAGTGAAACGCTAAAATGCATTTAGACCAATCAGTTACGTGAAAGCTCTATTGTTGCTAATTTCGTCAGTTTATTGCTAAGTGTGCAGCGAAGAAACTGAAGGTAGAATAATTCTTGAGTTGCGCGCCGAAAGTACGATCAGGTGACATAACAAACTCCTCTTTCTTGTATCGTGGTCACATTATCCAGTCTTCTCCAGAAACACGTTATATTAAATATCCATAGCTTCCTGGGAACATAATTCACATATCAATCTCACCTGTTGGTACTCTAGCGCAGGTACGAAAAGATGCAACCAAGAGCTGGGGTTCGATCCCGGCCACTGCAGTCGCATTTTCAGTGGAGGTGAAAAGTGGCAGAGGCTCGCGTACTGTGCGTTGTCAGTGCACATTAAGGAACCCCAGTTGGTCAAAATTTTCGGAATCCTCCACTACGGCTCTTTCACTCCCTTTCCCCTACCCCCACGGACGCTTAGCCGTGCTCCCTACATGGGCCGCATAAATTGGTGTCCTCTCCTTAAGGAACCACAATAATCACCATCATCATCACCCAAATAAAAACTGATCATATTACTCTTATAGGCTTGCTCGCTTCTCTTCTTGCTTTGGTGTTAATTGAGAGGCTAGTGTCGCATCGTGACTCGCCACAGGCCATCACGTGCTCTGTCCAGGCAGACTTCCACAGCCATTCCTCATGCAGACACACGTCTTCGTAGCCGCACTCTCGCCCCTACCGGTACCAGTTAAATGCAGGGTGTTCTGCAACATCATTTTACTCTGATGAAGGCCGGTCCACCGGCCGCTACGTCAGTAAAGCTGTATTTTTTTGTAAATCGTGTGTGTTAATCTGCATTTCCTATTGTGAATTTGTGATGCATGTCAGCAAAGCGTACCGTTCACGTGTCATGATCATCATCATCCTCATCATCATTATCATCATCGGCCTGTGTACGCCCACTGCAGGGCAAAGGCCTCTCCCATGGATCTCCAATTATCCCTGTCCTGTGCTTATCCCCGCAATTTATCCCCGCAAACTTCCTGATCTCATATGCCCACATAAATTTCTGCCGCCCTCTGCCACGCTTGCCTTCTCGAGGAATCCACTCTGTTATCCTTAATGACCAACAGTTGTCTTCGCATTACATGGCTCGGCCACGCCCAATTATTCTTCTTAATGTCTATTAATATATCCCTAACACGCGTTTGTTCCCTAACCCACTCCGCTCTCTTGTCCCTTAGGGTTACACCTACCATTTTCCGTTCCATAGCTCGCTGCGTCGTCCTCAATTTAAGCTGAACTTTCTTAGTCAGCCTCCAATTGTCTTCCTCGTAGGTGAGTACCGGTAAGATGCAGCTGTTATACAATTTCCTCTTCAGAGACAATGGTAAGCTTCCATTCATTATCTGACAATGCTTGCCGAATGCACTCCACTCTATTCTTTTCCTCCTAATACCCTCAGCCTCATGATTCGGATCAAGGGTTACTACCTGGCCTAAGTAGACATATTCACTTACCACTTCCAATGCCTCGCCGGCTATCTCAAACCGCTGTGCTTGCCCAAGGCTATTGAACATTACTTTAGTTTTCTGCATATTAATTTTAAGGCCCACTGTTCTACTTTGCCTGTTTAGGTCAGTAATCATGCTTTGTAATTCATCTCCGGAGTTACTTAGCAAGGCAATGTTCTCAGCTAATATGAGGTTACTGAGGTGTTCCCCGCTGACCCTAACACCCACCTGTTCCCAATCCAGTGTTCTAAATATTTCTGGTAAACATGCTGTGAATAACATTGGAGAGATTGCGTCTCTTTGTCTTACACCCTTTCTTAAAGGTATTTTGCTGCTCTCCTTATGGAGGACTATGGAGCCGCAGTAGTCTTACGGTGCTCGTCTACTCTCTGATTCTGCAATGTCTGCATGACTGCTGTGGTACTGACCGAGCCAAATGCTTTCTCGTAATGTATGAAGGCTATATATAGGGGTTGGTTATACTCCGCGCATTTCTCTATCACCTAATTGATAGTGCGAATATGGTCTACTGTTGAGTAGCCTTTACGAAACCCTGCTTGTTCGTTTGGTTGACTGAAATCTAGAGTGGCACGTATTCTGTTAGCATTTACCTTGGTACATACCTTGTAGGCGACTTACAAAACATGATTGATGACCTAAACAAGGAAAGCATTAAAATTGGATTAAAAATGAATAGGCAAAATACCAAAGTTATGCTCAATAGCTTAGCTAAGGAACAGGAATTTAAAATCAACAATAAACCGTTCAGGTGTAAACGAATATGTATACCTGGGACAGTTAATAACAGGAACCCTACCCAGGAAAAAGAATTTCTCCGTAGAATAAGGATGGGCTGGAGCGCATTCGGAAGGCAGTACGAAACCATGACTGGAAATTTACCACTCTCACTAAAGGGAAAAGTATTCAATCACTGCATTCTCCCAGTACTAACGTACGGTGCAGAAACATGGAGAATAACGAAAAAACTAGAGATGAAACTAAGGAGCACGCAACGTGCAATGGAAAGAAAAATGATAGGGGTAACGCTAAGAGATAAAAACGAGCAGAATGGATCAGAGAACAGACAGGAGTAGCCGATATTATTATATCAATTAAAAGAAAGAAGTGGACCTGGGCAGGACATGTCATGAGGAGGAAGGATAATAGGTGGACAGTAAGAGCGACGGAATGGATACCACGAGAGGGAAAACGCAACAGAGGTAGGCAAAAGGTTAGATGGAGCGATGAAATTAAAAAGTTTGCGGGCATAAAGTGGAACCAACTCGCTCAGGATAGGGTGGATTGGAAATCGTTGGGAGAGGCCTTCGTCCTGCAGTGGACCTATACAGGCTGATGATGATGATGATGATGATGATGATGATGATGACAGACAAAATGACTATATGTGAAATGCCCGTTATCTGGGCGACCACCTTGTATATATGTGTTGGTCTGAGCTCGCAGAGACATCCTTGTCCCAGTATACGTTTACGTTGTCCTTCTTGTTACTTCGTTTTCACAGCGTAGGTGTTACAACCTCGTTCGGCTTCTCGTGTCATCGACATAGAAAGAAAGAAAGAAAGAGAGAAAGAAAGAAGGAAGGAAGGAAAAGAAAGGAAGAAAGAAAGAAAGAAGAAAGAAAGAAAGAAAGAAAGAAAGAAAGAAAGAAAGAAAGAAAGAAACCACCTAAATTAACTTAGTGTCCTTGCCCCTGTCATGGAGGTAGGAAAAATTGAGGAGAGGCCGTGACGTCACTACTGGATAAGCCAATGCTAGAGCCTCTGAGATCGGCAATGCACCGGCTTTCGGCCACTTTACAACGGCGCGTGGTTCGTCCTAAACCAACGCTGCGCTTGCGGGGAAAGGTTGCGAGCTGCGCGCGTCTCGAATTCATCGTTAGCACGAAGCATAACCGAACAGCACATGACCATACCAAAGCTGCCATTGTTCCCCGTGAAAATGGCCGCTAATATGTCATTTCTCCGCACTTCTCTACAAGTGCGAAGGCTGGGCAGGGCCTTTCTATAATTTCCTTCCACCGTTGCCCCTGTTAACCAAAAGCCCCCCTCCCACCTCCTCCCCTTTCGCTCCGTCAAGCAAAACTTCAGCCATTCAAAAAACATGCGCACTTTCATTCCATTTACGCCGTCGAAAGAACTGGCGCCAGTAAGAACAAAATTTGCAAAATGAACAGCGTCACGAAGTACTTCCTTTTGGGCTTGTTGGTGAATAATCTTGCTAACCATGCTCAGGCGCAACAAGAAACAAGGAAATGAGCAGAAACAGGAACGCGTGCACCGCATTACATTAACGTCGCTTTAGGAGTTTCTTTCCTTTATTTTCGTTATCTTTTTTATTTCACTTTGATAAACTCTTCTGGGTATGGGACATTTCTTTCCTGTTTGCACCAGCATTTACAGTGTCGTGTCACCCATTGGATGAGTGCACGTACACATTGACGAACATCAAGGCTTTGCTGTAAGCAGCTCCCGCTGTTTCCCTGATTGACTAAAAAAAAAAAAAAAAGGCCCGTGCTACTGCTCATATTTCACTAAAACTTCATCGTTCTTTTCCTGAAAATGCGCACGCGATGAACGGCAGCAAGTTATAGCGTTATGAACTCGTCATAATGTGTACCATGTTATGTACAGACGGGTTGTCAAGCAAACCTTTCCCGCACTCACAACGGAAACTCTATACCTTCAATCATTCTGCAATTTGAACTAAACCCAGCAGGAGTGTATAGAAAGAGAAAGAGCGAGAGAAAAAGCGTGGGAGGGGGTATAAGTAAAATAACAGAAAAGCACGGTAGCCAGCAGCGTGATTAGGCCTCGTGAAATCAATGCCAACATGTGCCGAGGTTGCTCTTTAGCGTGCAGCTCGTAACTACATGTTATAGTTAGAGAAATGATTCGCACATTACGTTGCGTGAGATTGTCAACCAGCCTAAAAAAGTGTTGTTGTTATGTGGGGTTTAACGTCCCAAAACCAGTTCTGATTATGAGAGACGCCGTAGTGGAGGGCTCCGGAAATTTTGACCACCTGGGGTTCTTTAACGTGCACTGACATCGCACAGCACACGGGCCTCAACATTTCGCCTCCATCGAAATGCAGCCGCCGCAGCCGGGATTCGATCCCGCGACCCTCGGATCAGCAGCCGAGTACCATAGCCACTAGACCACCGTGGCGGGGCCAGCCTAAAAAAGTGACCGGCAAAAGAAATTTAAAAGGAAGAAGAAAGGACAACTAGGATGCGGTTCTCTTTAATCAAATCGATTCACATTATGCTAGGGCGCTTTTTCCATGCTAATCGTTAAATCACAACGAGTTAACTTAAACAGGATACTGCAGAAGGGCTATAGGGACGCACAGAAAAGCGCAAGATAAAAAAGAAACTGCTCTCCTATCCCGGCCCCTTCAGTCTACAAGTGACTCTGTTAATTTACAGCTTTTCGTACAAAAAGTGTTGACTATGGATGGGCGCTCTTTTGTTTTTCTTCTGAAGCTACGCAACCGACAGTATTCGCGCCGCAGCGAAACTATGGCTGACACTACCGTATACAAATCATTCTACACTTATTTCATGAATTATTTTTTCTACAGCAAAAATAAAGGACACTTATATACTTCGAGTACACAGGAATCCTAGCAGGTGAGACAAGGTCGAGTTCGAGGAAAGGCAGGTGGTAATGCGTTCTCGGAGTTCATGCAAGCTACCAA
Organism: Hyalomma asiaticum; assembly: GCA_013339685.2. Classification (NCBI taxonomy): domain Eukaryota; kingdom Metazoa; phylum Arthropoda; class Arachnida; order Ixodida; family Ixodidae; genus Hyalomma; species Hyalomma asiaticum. The sequence continues at coordinate 104,537,883 of CM023485.1, read as the reverse complement.
TGTTGTCACTCAGGTCATGTGGCATATTCTCGAACCAAGTTCACCTATTGTCAATCACGGTATTAATAATAATTGCGGGATTTTAACGTGCCAAAACCACGAAATGACTATAAGGCAAGCCGTAGTGCGCTGAAGGCGGAGGGGGCGGAAATGTCGAGGATGGGCATTAACTCTGACCACCTTTCATAACCACCTTCCATATATATATATATATATATATATATATATATATATATATATATATATATATATATATATATATATATATATATATATATATATATATATATATGTATATATATATATATATATATATATAGAGAGAGAGAGAGAGAGAGAGAGAGAGAGAGAGAGAGAGCGTCATATCGTACCCGACCGCCGTGTCTAGCAATCGACCCAGCGTCCTTGAGCTTACCAATCCAATGCCTTAGCTGCTAAGTTTGGAGAGAGAGTACCGAATACTACTTTATACTATCGTCCAGGCCGCGGCGGGTGCATTTCGATGGAGGCGAAGTGTTGAGACCCGTGTACGGTGCGATGTCAGTCCACGTTAAATAATCCCAGGTGGTCAAAATTTCTGGAGCCCTCCACTACGACGCCTCTCATAATCATAATGTGGTTTTGGAATGCAAAACTGTAGAAATCAATCAATGGACACTAAATGCGCGATAAATTGGGCCACACTTAGTAGAATGTATCAACTAGTCCCTCGAGACATTTACATTTTAATGGATTACCTTATATTTCGTGGTAAAGAAAGAACTGTACGGCACATGATGGCACTTGGCGAGTTTTCCGAGAACCTTATGAACCACAGCGGCCCTTAATACGAAAACTATATTTGAAAAATTCGAGTCAGCTACGCAACTTGAAACACGTCGGAACAGTGGAGCTGTTCGTTTTCGTGATTAATCGTGGCTTAATCGCAAAAGTGGGTTCGGCGCAAGAAAAATGTCAAACGCAGGAGATGAAAGACGTGAGGGCACAAGCGCCGCATATTCGAGAGTGGCCCCATGTTGTTGTTGTTGTTGTCGTCGTCGTCGTCGTCGTTGTTGTTGTTGTTGTTGTTGTTGTTGTTGTTCATGATGACTCTCTGACATGTGTCCAGACAGGGCGCAAGTTAGAGAGCCGTCATTCATTGATAGGAGCCAGCTCTTTCATGAAAAATCTGCCATTGGCGAAACGCGACGTTTTTTCATAGTGCGCCAGCTTAATTACAGCGTTATTGCTATAGCGCTGGCGTAAGTTCTAGAATGTAATCATGTATTCACGTGCGTGGAACCTGAGTAGACCATTCGCAAACGCTCGAGAAGCTATTTACACAGCAAAATGGTCCGCCCCGGTAGTGCAGTTAACACTGTGTTTAGCTGCTGACCAGAAAGCTGCGGATTCGATCCCAGCCGCGGCGGTCGCGTTTCGATAGATGCGAAATGCTAGCGACCCGTATAATGTGCGTCGTCAGTGCGAGTTAAAGAACATCAGGTGCTTGAAATTTCGGGAGTCCTCCGCTATGGCGTGCCTCACGGGCATATCGCGGTTCTGCTACGTAAAACCCCAGCAATTACTGTTACATTTGGGCGTGCCCTGCGCAATGTCCATATAAGTGATGGAATATGGTTGCTTGAGTGTGGGTGTGCTGTGTCTTTCTCTATAGAACTTTGAACCCTTTCATAGAAAGGTAACATATGCCGCCAGCTGTCCACGGTAGCACTTCAAAACGGGGCGCATATATTATGTCAGACCATGTCTGCTATGCGGGGCATTGTATTAAATCGAAGGAAGAGGTGGGTCACGTGGTACGTGACAAAAGCACTGGGGTGTTCGTGTTTGAATAATGGTGATGTACGGATGCGTTGTTTCTTGGCACATCCCACGGCATGGGTGGGAGCCGTTATTGGAGGACGACGACGACGACAACAAATTGTCTGTGCCATGAAATAAAGGCCTCGTCCGCCCCCGTATACTAGGAAGCTTCCTAATTCTTCATAAAAGACTTTCGTCCTTACACACCGCGCTCTGGCCACTGGTCGCCGTCTTGTACTATAAAGATTTGTGAATTACATTCCAACTTCGACAGCTTATTTTATAGTCGCACGTGTGTGTTATATAGTACTGGGCCTCTTGACATGAAGTCAACGAAAACCTGCTGGTTTGAAGCATATATAATTGACCAGTGCAAACAAACTGCAGCTGGTGTGTTCGTTTAGTATATCCCTGTATATAGCTCAACATTCGAGCCGTGGCGTTGCTTCCGGGCGTCGTGAGAAAATATCGTTGAATATTATTTGTGATTGAACGGATGATATGGTTGCGACGTGTCTTTGGCTCTTCGGGAGAGCGCAGTGCTTGCCTGTTGCATTTTGAGAAAGAGAGAGAGAGAGAGATTCTTTGGAAAGGAAATTTGGTTTGGAGTGCACGGTAACTCTAGGTTGACGACACCTCAACCGAAACACTCGCGGGGGAAGAGGAGCGAAAGAAGAAATTGGAAAGTAGGGGCAACCTTCACGAGACTGGAGACGCTTCCCATTAGAAAAACCGATGGGTGCGCGACGGCGGTGGGAATCGAACCCAGTACCTCAAAGATTAGAGGCGGACGCTCTCACCACTAGGCCACCGATGTGTTCTTGACTTAGGGGACAGAGTGAAAGGCAAGGAAGAGAGAGAGAGAAAAAAAAAGAGAAGGAAGGAAAGGCGGGAGGCTAACCAGACGGGCGTCCCGTTTCCTACCCTGCGCTGAGGGACGGTGCAAAGAGATGCGATAGAATAGAAGAGAGAGACAAGGCAGCAAGCTAATAAAACGTACGGACAGTGAAGCCAAGAAAGGCGTAGCAAACATTATTTGCATTATTTAACTGTACTGTAGTAACGATAACACGAATGGATAGGAGTTAAAGTGTAGGAAAAGACAATTTTCCGTTGGTAGACACCGAACCCACAACCATCTTACAACGCGTCCGATGCCCTGTGCCAATTAGGCTACGACAGCGGTCGTCTACTTAGTTGGGTATTTTCTGTGCGTTCAACCTTGGGGGAGTCACCCAGCGGCGCTCGTAGTTATGGCAACGAGTGTGGTAAGCACGGACGAGAGACACACAACAGCCACGCGTGGTTCTTATGCCTTCTCGTATTTCGCGCTGTCCTCTATTATCAAGATGTTCGAACCAAAGGGAAATTCACATCGTTGCCCGAAGCAGTTCTTTAGAACTTCAAATGTTCTCATCTTTGTTGATAAGGAAGCTATTCAATCAAATAAGTTTATTCCTCATTGCCCGAGCACATGTTGACACTGTGATAATGACACGCATTTGTAGCATGAATAGTAACATATAGGTTACTCACGCGCGACCACATAGCCCAAGGCTTCAAAATCCCAGCGTAGGGGACTGACACTAATAACCTATTCCATTCGAAAGGTTGCCCATGCATCAAAAAAACTATTTGCGCATTCAGTTTCCCGGGCGCTGGATCCTGAATGACCGGATAGTACATAATTCGACGCACTCATATATTATGAACCCTAATGCTTTTAAAAACCTGAGCTGTTTGCTTACTGGCGTAGCACTATGTTGCCAAGTCTGAGCGCATAAACGCAGTCCCCGAGCCTGCAGATACCATCGTCAACCTCCGAGACCTTGTCGATCGCTGCCTACAAATGAACGGGCACGGGGTTGAAAACGCGTTTCGGTTCTCCGAGACGTTGCATCACAACGCACGATGATACACATTCGCGCGCGAGACCGCAACTGCGATTGCCCGCTCAAGACAGAGGCGGTTCGTGACGAAACCACGCGCGCAAAAATATCGCGCCCGGCAACGGGCCCTCTCCGTGTTACAGCCATATAACGTTTCGCAAAGCCGAATCGTGTTCTGCGGCGCGCCTCCTTCGTGTCATCGCCGCATCGACGACCAATATTCGGAGCTGCGAGAAAACAAAGCGACGAACAAAGCACAACCTTATACATGCATCGTTGACATGACGGTAACGAGGTACTAGGAATAGCCCCCCCGGACTCTACATTACGACAGCGCTCCCGGGGAACATCCCGAGGGCGGCCAGCGACGACGGTGTTTCTTCGCATTAGAAGGGGAACCGGCCAACTTCGGGGCTCATGATTAGCCCGAGTGCGCATCAATATTATTGACGTTCGCGGGGTCTCCGGTCATACGCAGGTGCATGCCTAATGGAGGGCCAATGCTTTCGACAGCGGCGCGTACGTGTGTAACCGATTGAGCGAGAACCGTGCGCAAATTAGGCTCACGAGGGCGCACAAAAAATAAAGAAGCGCCGGGTGCACTTCGCAGTGGTTGGGGGGGGGGGGGGGGGGGTACAACAGCGGCGAACCCTGGACGTAGAGGCCCGTGCGACTGATCAATCACCTTCCGTACAACCGACGGCTTATATAGGGACGACCTGCACGGCGCTTGGTGCGCAAATGCGCTGCGAGGAAGGAAGAAAAAAAAAAGAAAGAAATTCTGGAATCGCTCCCGATTTCGGCGGTACCCTGCGACATGCGGCTTCGGGTTCTGCGCTCGGGATTAAGACGGAGCAGAGCAGCTCGCAGCGAAGAAGACGGTTACGTTGTTTCTCCGGGGTTAACGCGACCGTCTTACTTTGCGCGTGATAAAGCAGCCACGCTCTGGGGGCATTATTACCTCGTTCGTCACGGCTTCGGCCGCTCGTGTGTAAGCCCGGTACAGGAGACGCGCAACCGCAGACCCCCGATAAAATTGAGTAAGCGAACCAGCGACGGAGGGGAGGAAGAAAAGAGGCAAGAAAAAGGGAGAAGTGACGTTGCATATGTACGTGTATTCGAGAGACCGCTCGGCTCCGGCAGGGCGCTTCACCGCATGGGCACCAGACCGTCTTCGAGGTCGTCTTCCTCCCTCTCGTAAACGCTACCTGCGCCGAAGTTCGCGACACTTGTGACGTAGTGCCGTCCTCTTGCTCTCTTTACGGTCCCCTTTCCTTCTCTCTCTCACTCTCTTTATCGCTCTCTTCTTCTTCTTCTTCTTCTTCTTCTTATGTTGCAGTCTTACCGTACCACACTCTACGGCGAATGGTGTCACTCTGACAAAAAATATAAAAGAAGGAGATAGAGAGAGAAAGAAGCGGGAAAAGCGAACGGCGCTTCACGCCATCAGGCAGGCGTGGTCGGTCGGTTTGGCGCTAAGGGGGTAGCGAAGAAAGCACAAGAGGCTTACCGGAGGCAGTCGCAAAGCGGCCTGTTGTTGTCAGAGAAAAACGACACCGCTTTCCGTTCCATTCCGCGCTGCGTGGATGTCGGCGCGCGACGCCCACATCCTCCCGCACTTAAAGGTGCAGGAAAAAGCTGGCATCACCTCACCCCCTCTCTCTCATCTACCACTCATCCTTTCGATGCACTTTTATTCCTATACTTCCTTTCCTTTTTTTTTTAAGCAGTTCCACCTTCTCTTACTTCTTTTCTTCGAAAACGACCAACCCGTCTCGGCTTTCGACGTTTTCGTCCCCTCGATTTGAGGAGTGAGCAATTCGCGAGATTCGAAAAAGCCCCTCCTCCCGCCCCCTTTCCGTTCTCAAGTGTCTAACTCACCAAAGCGGCCGTCGGTTTGCGAAATCGTCAAGTTGCGCTCGCGACGGCCGTTTAGGCAACGTAAGACATTCGATGAGGAGAAACAGAGAAATATAGCACAAATACATAAGAATAAAATATTATCTGTGTGGTTTTTGCGCCACGTGGCGACAATCAAAAGCCCGAGGCATTAGCTCAAATCACTGTGCAGGTCTGCGCAGGATATTAAAGTAATGAGGTTGCGCATGCCAGCCAGAAAAAGATAAAAAGGAGAATTTAAAAGCGAATACGAAGCCAACAGACAATCCTGAAATTGCAGAAGAAAAATTAACTTACGCTGATGGGACCGTTATTAACGGCCGTGAAATCTTACCGGCCAAAACGCTGCGCTACAAAGCATGAGAGCTCAGGTTCGATTCACGACCAAGGCGGGCCCCTTTAGGTAGGGGTGAAATGCAAAATGCACTGGTGTACATGGAAGGAACCCAGCTAGGGCAAATTAATTCGAAGCCGACCTCCTGCCTGTCACAAAAGTCACCTGATACCTTTACTTTTGCTACGTATACAATCATTGAATCCCGCAATGAAGTGACTGGTTCCACGGCAAGTGCGTCTACGGCAATTTTCCTCTACGAACTGAGACGAGAGTCCCAGGGCGTCGTCTTGTTGTGTTTGCCCGTGCGTATTCATAAATTGATGGAAATTTTCTGTGTCCCGTAGTTGGCTTGACATAGCGAAGCCGTTACTCTTGCGTGTTGGGTTCTGCAATGCTGTTTGAACAAAGTCAGAAGACGGTGCCGCTCAGTCGTAGAGGCTCCTATGGACATGAGCCAAATATTGTTACACTGCACGCACCAGGGAATTCATATTTTGGTTTCAGAGCAGGTGGCACAGCTGGAAGACGCCCGCTCTTCTTTAAACATATGATGCTGTATACATGTCTCGTTGACAAGGTCGCGCGAGGCAGAAATATTGCATTGAATAATTTCATGATCGCGGGGAGGTCATCCTCTGCGCCTTATTTGTTCGTTTCCAATACAACAAATAAAAAAAGAGAACATATCTCCATTGAAGAGCAACGAAAAAAAGCCAAGCGATTTAGTAGGCGTCACTTGTGACGTCATATGTTGAAAGAAGAGCGGTCGCTTTACAGCTGTGCTTCAAAAGCAAATTACAAGTTACAAGTTTAGTAGTATTTCGCTCACATGTCGTCCACAGAGGCCTTCACGACTGATCGGCACCGTCTTCTGACTGTCGAAAAAGTGTTGCAGGGCTGCTCGCTCTAAAGAACGGGAAGTTTGAACAACATGGGAACATATTGGAACTATACGTGATGCGGGGTGCATGCTTACGTGAGTGGTATTTTGTGTATTATTAAATACGATAGTCTTTCTTGGGCTACGTAAAGGCGAAAGACTTTGTCTGTCTATCTGTCGTTCTGTCTGGTCGCTTGATTCAACTGCGCGGCCAAAACCGAATCAACCGGGCGGGAAAAACCAAACGAGCTACTATAGCAGCGGTGACACGGAGTCATAGACGTCAACTTCATACAGCGCAAAGAAACCTCAGGCCGAGGCAAGATATATGCGAATAATGATTATTTAAGAATACACATCGCACGTGGTGTCGAAGAGACTCCAAAGTAATAAGATGCCCCAACACAGGGCGCCAGAGGAGGGCGAACGCGGGAAATTTGAATTGAATTCGGCAAAACCTTCATTGCATACATCATAGGAGGAGCGAGAGGGAAGGAGAACAGCACAATGGGGGAGAGGAAAGGGTGTTATGTATGAAGGGCGGCCGAAGGCTATCGTCTTTCGATGTCATTTTCCGCGAAGCAAGCAGGTATGCGACAAATTTTTTAATTGCCTGTCGGTGAAGATGGCCGCCAGCGCGCTGTGAGCCCCCATGGCAACCTGTGAGTAGGTGCGACTGGTATGTTTGTAGTCTGGTTTGAATCTTTCACCAGTGAAAGTGACCGCCAACAGCGTTTTAAACACGATAGCAGCAGGGGGTGTACGTGCGAGCTTCGGACAGGCATTGGGACAACAGGAGGTGAACATGAGCAGCCTAGGAAGCTGAATAAAATGGTCCTATACTTCCCTTGAGCAGTCTGCTTCGTAGTCAAGACATGAGAGCTGAGCAACATCGGACAATAGCGGAGCTAACACCGCTTCCCACACTGAGCCTTGCAGGTCACCCGTGGAGCCCGCCACTTACTTCGTCTCTCCAGCTTCGAAAGTGATTCAGGAGAGTCGCCGGTGGGGAGGGACTGTCACTTCGCCCGGTTTATGTATGTCACTTTGAGGTTATAGTGGACCGCAGGCTCTATTTACACTTGTACCATTTTAGGTCATCTCAGTAAGTCGATCCTGGTACGAGAACATGTCTGAATTTCCAGCGTGGTGCATCCTGTTATGTTGCGACATTTTGTCCCTATTTTGCTTAATGCCCACCTACATATCCCAAGAACGTTATGCACTTTGGTTTTATATCGCATTCAATTATTTTTGACCCTCGCTTGGATTGTGTCGTTCTGCTGGCCACTGGCGCAAGCCAGTCACCATAGGCCACACCCCTCGTTCTTGGGAGGTGCTATAGAGCTTCAACCCCGAGTTGCCACGCTGCCCTTCCGCACCCTCTTTTTTGTTCTTGCTCTGCTGACACGCCTAGTCATGATGTTGCCATTAGACAAGCAAGACCGGAAAGTTTCCTTGAATTATTGCTGTGCAATGTCCATGCGCTTAATTGTTTGAAGAAAGACATGGTATTTCCTTGTATCCGCGAAAAAGATCAGCATACTGGCCATGGCTTCGATGACATGATCCCAGCAAACCAGCGCAGTTTAACCGAATGAACGCTGTGATGATTGCATGACTAGTCCCTCCTGAGGGAATGAATAGGTTTGTGACGTAGCAGCGATATTCGTACCAGCACTCACCTAGCGTCATCGCTACAATTCCAGTATAAAAAGGGGACCTAAAAAACAAAAAAAAAAAAAGAGAGAAGAAAACCAGACAAACGAATCAATCAAACAACAATCAAGTTCGGCACGTGGCAGCAGTCAATAAGACAACTGACAAATAAAATCCAATCGAAAGAAATAAAGGCAGCTTGCAGGATCGAAGCCAAAGCCCAAAATTGGCGGAATCGTCCCGCAACTTTAGAAACTGGGTCACGCATTCAGCCGCCTTTCACTGGGCAGCAGGGAGACGCGAATTGCGGGCACACACGCACTGAATAAAGCAGCACCAAACAAAAAAAAAAAGGAAACCTAAGAAAATGGGACGGCTGATGAGAAAAGCGAAATAGAAGTATTCGGGCACGGTAGAGGAGGAAAACGGCAGTGTGCGAACGGCTGCTTTCCTATACACACGCACGAGTAGTTGGTTCAGACTCTTGCCGCGAAATGCTCCTCCCCTCCCCTCCCCCCTCCTCAACTCACCCCTTCCCCTCCAACCCCTTCTTTTCCTTTTGCATTGCAATGGCGTTGTTGGTTACTTTCGGATTGAGTGACACACTGCGCGCCCATCGAACAGGGGCGCACATTTGCGCGTGGTTTGTCGAGCGTTGCAGATAGTCGGCCCGCGGTTCCATTCGCCGCTCCAGTGTAGTACAGAAGTCGGCGCGCATGCGATGAGAGAAAGTTAGGGAGAGAGTGCGATACGAAGGCAGGGCGAGAGTCCGTTGCAGCGCCGGATCTGATGGTCGCCCCGTCGACACGCGAGGAATGCAAATCAGAGGGCGCCGCTTCGCGAACTCGCATTCTTCGCTGCAGCCGGTGCGAAGAGAGCATTACCCCCCCCCCCCTCCCCTCCTGTTTTTCTGTAAGCTATAGGAACAAAATGTGGGCATCAGAAAAGAGAAGGGGGTTGGGTGTGCAGAGCACTCGCAATTCGGCCGACAGATGCAAAAGCAAGCTGCATGGTCTCTGTGGCATCGCCTCTGCACGCCGGTGTAGGTGTCGTCGAGTGCACGTGTGGCTTATGTTGCATAACCGTGTGAACGGAACGGTCTTCCGTGCACGTGGCAAATTGAGTTTGCAATCAGACAAAAAAAGAACAAAAAAGAAAGTAGCAGCAAAGAATGACGTGGCTCGAGAAAGTGTATTATATAGTGCATGGCTGGCTACAGATCTGACTGAAGATGAAGTACTTATTATAGGGCAAGTTGGTGTAACTGATCCGTGAGCTATGATTGGCGCCATGTCCTCACCTTCTAGTCGCTCTTGTTATCGCGATAATACGGGTGATGATGATTCCACTGTTGATGACGCGAGGATGGTAACTGTGTTGTGGGAAGCACAGCTGGTAGCATAATAATGGGAACTGCTTGACCTCTGCTACGGACGCCTTGTAAGGATAAAGAAGGCCAATACTAAATCAGCCTAAAGTAATGCAACATTAATGAAGGCTTCTGCTCGGTTCACCGCAGGAGAAATGAAGCTGTTTACAGAAATGAAATTTACGAGCGCAAAAACTACAATGTCACACACACACAAACAAACACACGGAAAATCTAATAGCGTCACTACATACAACACTCACATTTTTCGTGTGTGCGTGTGCGCCTGGCTTTGTAGTTTTTTCGCACGTATATTTCCGTCCTGCCAGCTAGACCCTTGACCAGCTCAACTACATGGGTGAGTAATTTTCGAACAAAGTGTTCTGGATTGTCTTTCACTTATATGACTGTTTATGTTTTCTGGTGTGTAATGATTGCATTGTTGGCCACTCTGCAAGAACCCCTCTGGAGTCAGCGGAGCAGTATTGTGAACTAAATAAAGTGCCCCCCCCCCCCCTCTCCTCCCAACCCCCTTTGTATAACTTGGGGAGGGCGGTTGGCATCAGAACCACGTCAATTCGCTTACCGCAGCCACACTTTGCAAACGTGCATAGGCAGCAGTTTCAAGGGACGGCAACGTACAAGCTCGTTCGAGCTTGGCCTGGTGTGTGACATAGAAAGCTCACAACGAGCCCGCGTCCAAAGCAATGTCATCAAATAATGTTGACGCTTTCATCCGTAATACCAAAGCCCGAGGTGGTCTTTCAGTTACACCAGAAAGATGATCACGCGCAATGAACAAACAAGGACGTGACAAGTGTAAACAAGAGAAACCAGGAGAAATAAAAAGAAAGACACTCTTCCTTTTCTCCTTTTCCTATACCAGGAGTGTACGTGTTGCAATACCTCGCAAATAGACACATCAAACTTATCCCCGGGGCAAACAGTTTAGCGCCGAGATTACCCTAATGGCCCGCGAAAACGTCTCAACGACTCGAAAGAAAAAAGCGAGAAAAAGAAATAATAAAGGAAGTGAAAAGCGACGCGGAGACATTGCATAACTCCCTTAAATATATACGCGAGTTCATAGCGTATATGCGAAGGAAGCGGCGTGTCGGCGGTAGCCAAGCATGACAGACGCGACGAGGTGGTTCACGCGTCAGGCGATTTTCTCGACTAGCGATGCGTCGCCGCAAAATATGTGACAGCAAAGAACAGGAGAAAGAAAAAAAAGAAAGGAGATAAAGGAAGTAGATGTCTATATACAGTGACGAAGGGGGACGAGCCTCAGCTTTGGGCGTCACTATCTAAAGCGGCGCGAAATCTGCTGTTTGACGAGGAACAATATTTGACAGGGATAAGACCGCGACGATGTTCCCGCATACCCCCACAGCCCGCTTACTCTGCAAAAGTGACACACACACACAAAAAAAATATGTATGAGTCGCCGGAAGATGGGAGGACCCTATCGCGCTCTGTCAATACATTAAGCTTACGTGATGCGGTAAATATTCTCTCCTGATGCGGTTGGTGAGTACATACACACACAGAAAAAGAATATGGAGGGATAAAAAAATGAGGGTTTCGGTTTGGCCACCAGGTATAAGGTTAAGAGAAACCCATCGCCCAGAAGTGTGACGAAACGGAGCTGTCAACGTAGCGTCGCTGTCCGTCGAGCATAACGCCAGGGCACCTGTCTGAAGCAGTATACCTAAACGTAGACGCACCCATCAAGCGGACGAATACGAGGCTGCAAGAAAAAAAAAAGGAGGAAAAAAAGCGCCTTAAATGGTGGGACACGCCGATACCTGGACTTCTCTTTATTGGTTTTTCCGGTCACGCATTTCGCAGGTCTCTTCCGATTATCTTTCTTTCGAGAAGGAAGTAGTTCCTTTCATCCTTTCTTTCTTAGCTGCTAGGCCAGAGTAGGTGCTACTCCAGCAGTAGCGCACTTTCACTGGGACTGCAAAATTCATGCAGCCTTTGAGTTTGTAGCCAAGGGATTGTGAAAGGGGGGGTGAGGTATGAAGGGACTGACGCCGTACTGAGTCATATATGGCTGCCGCCAGCGTCTCCGCCTAGAAAGTGGCCAGCGAGGCTTTGCGAGCAATTTATTTATACCGCCCTCGCTTATCCGCAACTGCGGCGTGGCTGGAATAGTATAGTCGCGGGCAAGACGGGACAACCGTTTCGCTTTGTTTTGTTTTTTTCTTTCAACTTTTGTGTGTGTGTGTGTGCAGCTTATTTTCGAGGCGCGATATTCTAGGACCGTGCTGCGGAATACATTTATGTGCGAGGAAAAATTGTTTCGAGGCTTCCGGATTTTTTTATAAGCGGAAACGAGAGGGACGTTTGGAGCCGTGGACGTTCGCATTTATGCCTGAGCACCGCGATATCGCCCCAGTTTCTAACGGCGGCACTCTAGGCTACGGTGTATAGTGTGAGTCGTGGACTCTGAGTGAGCTCGGAGGGATTCGAAGCAGATTTGATATTTTATTATGTAAGGAGAAAAAAAAAAACAGGAGGGAAAGGAACTACCGTTGATCCTCGCGAAACAGCTTTATGGCTCCCGAGTTCGCAGCAAGCGGCCTCAAATGTGCGTTGGTGAACTTCACGCGCGTCATACACATCCTTTTCACAGTTTCAAGAATTCATCTCGCCTCTTGGCTGGATCGGAGGATGCGTAGCAAATGGCCGCCAGCGAATTTGTCAAGAGTAAAGCACCTCATGGATTGCCGGGCGATTCGTATAAGTGCTCGTTGCATCACCCTCTCGATATCCCCCCTTCTTTCTTTGCCCATCCTTCACCCCCTTCAAAGATTAAGCAATGGCGGCCCTTAAAAGCATTGCTGCCCACATACTTCTCGATAATTCTGTTTCGACACAAGGTCCTATCTAAAAACCAATCACACAGTAGAAAGAAGCACAGTGAGTGCGTCTGTTTGAACTGCCCTGATCGCACTTCCTCCTTTCGTTTCAAAGTTCAGAGGTTTGCAGTGTCTCGAAAACCTAGAGAAAAAATAAATTACGCCATCTCCCCATAAAGGGGACCATGAGGCGATGCGAAGCAGCACGGGGGGTGCACGCCGCGTTTGCATGATGATGATGATGATTGTGGTTCGCTTAGGAAAGCACGCTAATTTCTGCAGCCCATGTAGGGAGCACGGCTAAGCGTCCGTGGGGGTGGGGGAAAGGGAGTGAAAGAGATAGAGAGAAAGGCCGTAGTGGAGGGCGCCGGAAATTTACACCACCTGGGGTTCTTTAACGTGCACTGACAACGCACAGTACACGGGCCTCTGGCATTTTCGCCTCCATCGAAAATGCAACCGCCGCGGCCAGGATCGAACCCACGTATTTTGGGTGGCAGCCGAGTACCGTAACCACTACACCACCGTGGCGGACACGCTAGCAGACGCTGCCTGCGTCAGCGTTGTCTCTCGCGGGCGAGGGCGCGTTCTCGTTCTTTGCGAGCTGGTAAAGCGTTCATCGAAGAAAGAGCGCTTCCATCGTCAACGCGCGCCGTTCGGAGAGGAGAGGCGGAATGCCGATAGGAGAGGATATGAGACAAGGGGAGGAGGGGGAGGAGGGTGCGCATGCGCAGTGCGGGTGTGGACGCCGCACGGCGGATGGATGGAGGGAGGGAGGGAGGGAGAGGGAGAGCGACATAGCCCCCCCCCCCCCCGACCATAAGCTGCTTCGTATCTAAAAGAATTGAGCGAGCTGCAGAGCGCTTGTCGCACATCGCGAGAGCGTTTTCTGATTGGCAGAACGCGCTTACTTGAGCTGCATTTGCCACTTACCTATGCCGCTCCTAACCATATATGAAGCTGCACGAACGAAAACGTGCTCATGCACGCTAATCATCGTGATGGTGTTAAGCCATTAGTGTTATTGTTAATTCAGCGATTTCTTATCTAGTAGCACAAGGAAATCTTGCTCTTCAAACAAGTGCAGTGCACCATTCCGTTCTGCACTCTGTTGAAAGAGACGTGGCAATATTCTTTTCTATGTTTTTTTTTTGGCTGGATTGCTGTATTGTTCTCTTGAAGTTCATCATTGAAAATGGTGCATGGCATGAAGTATAGTCCTAATTTACTCCGTTTTCTTTCTGTCTAGTCGGGGCATGTACTAACTGCTGCTGCTTTCCATTGGTATCCGCACATTTTTCCCCCGCTCCACAAGGCAGTAGACGCCTTTTTGTGCACCTTGTGAACGATGGGCTTTTGCGAATGGCTTCGATAACTGGAGCAAGCTTACCACGTCAGCCAATTGCGCGTTTATTTCCTTCCTTCCATTTTTTATGTGTCTTATCCTTTTTCTGTTCCCCTTTTCCAATACACCAGGGCCCGTATTCACAGAAACAACTTACGAAGAAAATGTACGTAAGAGAAAATTTCAGCCAATCCTGATGCCGGACATTTCGTTAGAGAAGCCAGCCAGCCAATCACAAGCCCTTACGAAAGAGAAGATTTTGTGGATTCGGCCCCAGGTTGACCAACCGGGGGCCCCCTTCAGGTTGACTGCCTTGCCTTCCTTTCTTTTTCATTCCGCTCCTTCCTCCTCATAAATGCTTGTTCAGGAATACTTGTTAGTTTTTCGAACAATCTACTGTCATTCTTTATATATTGGATCGTTTCTGTTTCCTACAGCGCTGGAATCCGGTTTTCTTCGTTGCCGTAGGATACCGGTAACATGAAAGCGGCTACGCCTACGGGATCAAAGTATTTTGTTTTTCTCGAAGGGATGGTGTGACGTTCGAAATTAATAATAATAATAATAATAATAATAATAATAATAATAATAATAATAATAATAATAATAATAATAATAATAATAATAATAATTTATTATTTTACTAATAATAATAATAATTTATTATTTTATTAAGCATTTTACCGTCATGGAAATATGGCCGTCGTGCCCGGGATTCGATCTCGCGACTTTCGGGCCAGCAGTCAAGGGTCATCACCACTCTACCACCCCGGCTGCTGTTCGGCAGATTAGGCCAAAAACAGCGAGAGAGAAAGAAAAAAAGCGCCCGTTCTCTAGACCGACTAGCAAACGGCCGGAAATGCTTAGGCATATCGAGAAGAAAACGTGCTCAGAGTAGATAACGAAGGGTCATAACCAGCGAGCATCAGTTAAACCTATCGGGAACTATAGACACGGTAGATATTGTCTGCCAAACAGAGGGTCACGTGTCAAACAGTATTAAATAACGAAACAATGGATGGGTAAGGGGCTCGTTGTTAGAAGGAACGTAATGAAGCCAAGGAAAATATATAGACAATGTTATTGTACTTTAACTGCAGCACAGTGCTTATGGAACAAACGAAAAGGAATTAAAGTGGACGAAAAAAATAAAGACACATGAGACGGAACCCATGATAGCACGTCCCATGCCCTACCAACTGAGCTACGAAGGCAGTCATTCTACACTTCCACTTTATCGGGAATTTATGTGCGTTTAATCCTCGGAGTGTTAGACAGCGCCACTCGTACCTAGGGCGGTGAGTGCGGAACACACTATTTGCCAGAAGGCGGCAAGTAGCGCGTGATCTTATGACAAGACGGCTGCTCACAAAAGAAAAGGCAAAGGGTGCGGCTTCGCCGAGAGCTACATTGTAAAGTCTGGCGCTGTAACGGCGCGCTGCCTCCTGGTACACTTTCTACCTCCGTACGATTTGCTAGCCTGCACTGGGAATAAGGGAGTGAGGGTTAGGAAGAAGTAGGGAGGGAGAAGAGCACCGCTGCACCCGCATATAGGTGCGGTTGGGCTCCAACACAGACAGCTTGATTTCAGCACTTTGGAGTTCCAGTGGGAATTGATAATCTTACTGACTTCTGTGCGGAAAGAGGGCCGTGAACGATCAGGTGATCACAGAAGTGAGAACATTGCGTTAAGGACTTTCATAACATTTAAGGCTGTTTGCGCTGCCGGCGTCTGTAGCCTATGTTTGAAGGTTCTTTACGGTATCCAGGAGAGATCTGGATACCGTAAAGAACCTTCAAATACCTTCAAAATTGTTGCGGTATCCAGGAGAGATCTGGATACCGCAACGATTTTGAAGGTATTTGGATACCGCAGCGATTTTCTCCTCTTTTTTTCGGGCAATCCTTGGGAGGGCAGTGCTGTGTTTGTCTCGACCAACGTCTTCCATGCCCCTTGTAGTCGTTCTCGATTTGCCTCTGGCTGTGGCTCTGGCTTGCGGCAGCGGTCCCGGCTTGCTCTTACGGTAATGTTGAGGACGAAGAACGTACGCGTGTAGGACAGCGACACGTTTGCGTCGACGGCTGATGTGGCAGGAAGACGCAACACGCGTAGTTGTTACTTTCCGGGTGCATGCGGCCGCAGGAAAAAGTGCCAAACGGCTCTTCCCCTTGCATGCAGCCGTTTGCAGTCTTGCAGTTATGTAAGCGAGAAACATCTTTTTCGTAAAGTTGCGGCAGTTGCCGACTGGTCGGCGAGTCTATGCGAGGGACAGACATTCGGCCCACTATAACAAACAAACAAACAAACAAACAAACAAACAAACAAACAAACAAACAAACAAACAAACAAACAAACAAACAAACAAACAAACAAACAAACAAACAAACAAACAAACAAACAGAGTTACACGCTCTATAACGCGCGCTCGACTGCGCTAGCCACATTCCCAGTTTCTCTGTCTTACGCATACAAGCAAGGGGACGTACCACTAAACTCACATTCTAGCACATTTTTTTCTGACGCTATATTGTCGGGCATAATTTACGGGTACTTTAACACGTGGGGCCCACATTCCTCACCGTTATGCCCGTTCTCCAAAGCGGTGATCCGCAGAACGCGCGCGGAGGGGGCAGCTATAGGGCACGGCCCATTCGCAGAGTCATTTTTCGCGCTCAGTTGAACGGTATTTGACTCGTGGCACGGGTGCACAACCATTCGGCTCTCTCATGGGTCGCCCCAAACGGTCCGCTGGTCGGTCACTCGCCCCCGGAGGCCTAGTTTAAAAAAAAGCACCAACCGACCACCACACTGCGCGTCCACAAACAATCAAATCATCATCCGCCGAATTTCCCACGCAGTGCCATATCTATTCTAAGCCACGCACTGTCCCGCGTAGCAGGTGGCCCTCCTTGTCTTCTGCTCGAGGCATCAGCGCTCGTTTGGTCAGCATCCTTCGGCTCACAGTCGATCCCTCGTGTGTGTGCGTGCTACATACTACTTCAAGCAGGACCGCTGAGCTCCAACGGTCAAATCGCAAAAGCTCGCAGCAGAAGGACTACGCTGGCGACGAAGAAGCACGCCATTGTTGTGCAGTATTGGCTGCGTGCAGCTTAAGAGAGACGCAGACGGACGCATGAATTGACCCGGGAGCGGCATAACGGTTCTGTAGTATGCGGCAGCGCCAAGTATGGGAATAACGGTCGTCCGCTGTGGGCGCCGGCGGCTGCACGTTGGTATCATCTTGTGACCTGGTCGGCGGACGACGATAACGGTACCTTCTCGAGAGCCGTGTGAATGGCTCTGGGTTGAACGGGAACCGTTTCCGCGTGAGACAGAGCTACGCGGTTGTTTTTATTTATTTTTATTTATTTCTTTTTTGTTTTCTCGTCCGCAAGCCTTTCCTCTGCGCGTCTGGACCTCGGACGCTGGACGAGCGGTGGAGCGTACGCGGCACGAAGCGCCTTTTGACTTCGTCAATGACCTTACGGCGTCTTAAACGACCCTGTTCCTGCCCGGGCGGTATGCGGCACGCACAACAAAATTGCGCAGAAGGAAATGAAGTCATTGGATGATTTTTCTCACTTGTATTTATGCGACCGTCTCTTCAATTGAAGGTGCATTTAAGCGGAGGTTTGGTCGAGAAGATGCCGCAAGGTGAAGGGAAATAGTGTGCGGAGCAATAATACAGTATAATAGTGCATAGTTCTTTATAGAATCCAACATTTCCGATCTTTCTTTCTTTCTTTCTTTCTTTCTTTCTTTCTTTCTTTCTTTCTTTCTTTCTTTCTTTCTTTCTTTCTTTCTTTCTTTCTTTCTTTCTTTCTTTCTTTCTTTCTTTCTTTCTTTCTTTCTTTCTTTCTTTGAGTGGATCAATAATTGCCTGCACGGAATACACACATGTCACTTTATCTTGTAAGCGTTTGTTGTAAACAATTCGAGAAATGTAGTGCGTATTGAGAGGCAGGTTACAAGGTACACCCGACGACAATACCATACGCGCGTGCGTCCGTCCGTCCGTGCGACCGTTCGTACTCGAAGTTCTACGCTAAATTAGCCCAAATAGAAAAAAATTTAACCGTCGTTCTGCGCGCTGATATACCGATGCCTCAATAGGTTATCAAGTAAATCAACTGCAAATGCGCCTACGTACACACTAACATCGTCCTCTTTACCGCTCACATCTTTTCGTTTCAATTTATGAATACTCAGTGCAATTTCTCTTCCCTACAAGTATGCATTGCGAATTTCACAGCAGTACTGAGTCTGTGCGAATGTGACTGAGCGTCACGTAGCCTTCACTGGGATCTCGGCCGCTGCCGACGATGAGAACGGTCGAGTAACGCGCAACTCATTTTCACTGTACGCCGCAACTTGAGAGTGCCATCGCTAACGCACACGTACACGATATCGCGTGACGAGATGGTAGTTTGCGATAAACATGCAACTTTCCCGCGAGACCAACGTGTACTACACCGCCATTGTTCGTGTACGGTCACTGCTTGGTCTCAGTGGTCTTGGTGGCCTACTTCACTTAGGAGGCGGCCTTCCCGCCATGGGCTCCTGGTCGTCGAAGCTAGAACTCGAGAAACACAAATGGCGGCCTGTATTGGGGGGCTCCACATTCTCCGACAAACCAACCCTTTCTTTTTCGTGTCTCAATCGTACCAAAAACCCTGCGTCGCCCGCGGCGCATTGCACCATAATTCCCGTGACCAAGTGATGGCGTATTCACATGATGTCATCATGACATCACCAAGCAAGGGTCCTTGATAGCGGCACGTAATGACGTGAACTGTGACGCCACGTTATAATATGGAAGTAGTGTAGACGTCGGTTTAGTCAACCTACCGATTTACGCCGTGCTTGCGCAATTTAACATTCGTGAAGAGACATCAAGAGAACGGTGCTCAAAAGCCTCCCTAACTTTTTGTCGGCGTAAATGTGATAAAATACCATGGCGGCAAAGCTGTGGCTACACGCATTACAATCAATGTAAAGTGAAGTGAGGCACTGACGTAGAGCCGCCCTGCGCTCCAGCATTATAAGTTTTCATGACGATGTATATAGGAACTGTTATGGACGTTAGAGCCACTGTAAATTCCTTTTTTTTTTTTTAGTAACGTGTACGAGTATGGCAGTGACTGAGCTGACTGGCACTTGTCTTCAAGGACACGTCACTGCCGAGTTTCCAGTACGATCAGTCGCGCAGCACAGAAAATGCAGAAACAATCTAGCCACTTATTACACTTGCCGCTCGATGCACTTACAGAGAAACTTCTAGGAGGAAATTATCGGAGCCGAGGAAATAGGGACAGCAGTGGGAGAGACGTCAGAAGGGGACGCGCCTGCCGACAGTTACATAGGCGCGAGAAGTAACCCCGTTAAGTGACGGGCGAGTGGCGTACGGTGGCACGTCTTCGAGTCGGCCAGAGATACGCGAGGCTTGCGGCCCCTCCCTCACTTTCGACTCGCCTGGCGTGTGGCCTGTAATCACTGTCAGCTCCGGCCTTTTCGCCTCGGCGAAAATTAGAAAGCGCTACGGAGACGCCAAGCCCGTAGCACGCGTCAGACATTTCACCTCCTGTCTAGTCGTTTTGTTGCCCTTATAACTCCTCGCCGGATCGACACTTCGCTGTTTGCCGTCGACGACAAACAGCGCTGCTGGACGCGCGTGCGTTAAACAAGCAAACAAACAAACAAACAAACAAACAAACAAACAAACAAACAAACAAACAAACAAGAGAGAGAAGTTGCGGGTGTCGTTAATATCTCTGTAAGTGGCGTTTCGGCATATTTTGTGAAAGGCACTGGGCCACCGGCTATGCCGACGTCCGAAAACTGCTCTGCTGTAAATCGATCAAAGGTGACGGGTTCGACTCCCGTAAGGTCGCGCCTTCGATTTCCATCAGCTTCAAGATCCCACGTTCCAAACGGCGTTCTCGCAGCTTGTGCACAGCCGGGCTTTGCCATTTTTTTACGGACTCAAACAGTCTCTCTCTCTCTCCCCCCTTCCTTCCTTCTTGATTTAGTGCCTAAATCACATACAACCATCAACTAGAATTAAAGTCCACCGTTCCTAGGGATGGTGTCTGTATCATGAACTCTTTTAACTTTTGCGCCGTGTTCCTCAGAGCACAACCTTCGCACGATGCACTTACGCCCAACGTGATGACACTGTATTTTCGCCAGACCGGTGGCTTCAGGGGCTTTGAAAGAAGGCAGAGAAAAATGGCGGGGGGGGGGGTAATAAGAAACAAAGCATTTACGATGCAACGCCAAAAGTTCATCGACACATCTGCGCGGGGCGAGTCATCTTGCCCCAGATGTTGCACGCCATAGCGTGTTTTGAAATCCGGTGGGGAAATGTCGCACCTTCGATTGGGTTTCCCGCTTTCACTTTTGCATTAGCATGGCTGATGGTTTCTGAGGGACAAATAACAGGTCGCGAGCAGAGACCAGAAGAAAAGAAGGAGGAAGAAAAAAATCGATGAAGTGCCGTTTTCCCTTGCGAAATAGCAGGCAGTGCAGGATGCACTTGATGCGAAAGCGTACGAAGGTGCTTCGAGATGCAAATGAACGAGACGGTTCCACGGGATTAGCTTACTGCTAAAACATCGCCTTCGGCGAAATTTAGACGTATTCAAAAGTATCTTGGTTACTAGCGGTGAGGCCAAACGTGACATCTGCTGTTAAGGCCCGCCGTTCTATAAATACGACCATTGACGTTTTTGTACGTTAAGTAATGGTCGAATACATGATCGTAGATTCGTGTTAAGGACAAAAGAACGCATAGAACGTGTACCCCCAAACTTACTTACTATACGGCATTCCTCAGAAAGTTGCGGCAGTTTTCGCATATAAAACCAGTGTCACAATTTATTCGATTTCTGGGCTTTTACGCCTGAAAACCATGATATAATTATGAAAGACGACGTACAGTGCTTCGCAAATTTCGACCGCCTGGGATTCTTTAAGGTGCACTTACATTGCACAGTACACGGGCTTCGACATTTCGCCTCCATCGAAAAGCTGCCGCCGCGGCCGGGATTCGACCCCGCGACCCTTGGATCAGCAGCCGAGTGCCATAACCACTAGACCACCGTGTCGAGGCGCCAGAATTGGTTTGCATGTCGTTTGCAGCGTAGAACGTGGTGGCACCTGCGGCTTTCGATCAGTCAGTGTGAATTCTGGAAACTTCTATGCTTTTGCTTATGTATTGGTGGTCGCCGGTAAGGCCTGAAACGAGCTTTCATTTACTCCAAATTCAGACGTAACGCCAGTCGCGGATGGCATAGCGCGTGCAATTTCTGAGGTCATTCATCTATCCCGGTGTACGTAAACGTGACGCTTCGGCGTAAAACGACAGCACGATTGAGCATGGATCGCTTTGGCTTGAATATACTAAATACCCGATGGCGCCTCATTTTCAATGTCTCTTTGAGTTTACGTTCCGACGTGTTAAATTGGTTGTTTCGAACGAACACGTAGCGTAACCTCTCGCAAAAAGCACTTTCGTTTAAACTAGATGAGATGACGTCATCCTGTTAACCCCACCATACGGGTGACTAAGAAGGCTGTTACACACTCGCAAGGAACGGTCGCCTTCACGACTATAGTGTGAGCCGGAATTGAAATACGTGCATTTTCGAGTGTCTTGACATTGCTTAACTTCATACACTAGCTACTAGACGCCATTAAACTTTTGGGCACTTTGCATTAAAGCGATAAAAGACGGCCGAAAGCAGTGCACGTGGACGGACAAAACGGCGTGCCAAATAGAAACGGAGATAACATACGCTTTTAGTATATCACAAAGAGGTTACGAAGAGAGCGAAATATCTTTCAATAAGGGCCGAGAGGATGTTCATAAATCGAGGGCGGGGGTGGGGGGTGGCGGAGATGAACGAGTAGCAGTGAACTTCGCAATTTAACGGCCAAGCACAGACACTCTCAAGCAACGGCAACAACAAAAAATAAATGTCCTCATAGCTTACGCCTTATGCGTCACTGGCAAAGCAGAGGCCTTCATTTTCATAAATCGTGTCACACCGGCGCACGCACAACAAGTCTCGTTAATTCGGTAAAAGGTAACCTCGTTTTTAACTTCTCGTGTGCCGTGTGCTTCTAAAGAGAGCAGAAAAAGAAAGAAAGTGGAACAAGAAAAAACAAGAAAAGTCGACCCGTGACGAGTTTATCGGTGCAGACAGCCCGACAGGCTTTCAGCCTCAGAGGCGAGCCCATTTACATGAATTTCGTCATTGTACGCGATCAGCTCCTATTTTAGACTCGACGTAAATCACAATGAAACAACTTGGTGCACGTTGTAGCCGCTCCGATATACGTGCGCGCATGGGAACCTCCGAAAAAGCAGATCGCGCTCCCTTTAATACTCGCCGATGCACTTTTGTACAAGGAATATTAACGACTGCTCTCCTCTCGGTGGCCGTTTGCGAGTCCTCGCCGCTTTATTTATGGAATACATTAATCCAGCGGAAAATGGTAATGCACACCATTAGCGACAGGACGACAGCGGAATTACGGAGCGGCGAAGGGGACAGGGATCACCTGCCACGATGGAGACAGCGAGCGAGACAGGATATGAATTTTAATAAGCCAAACCAAGGAGGTCATGCGGGCGCGCAGTTATTCAATCGATGCGAATATGAGCGCCGCATCGGGCTCGGGCTGCTGCTGCCGCCGTCCACGTAATTCGGTGCGCTCGACGGGCCACACGCAGAAACGACGTCTGCGGAAGGTAATTCCGTAACTCCGCACGGGCCATCTCCCACCCGCTAAACCTAATTTCCCGGAAAGGAAGAAGGTTTCTTTTGTTCCCCGCGTGAAGGTTAGGGAAGCATGCTAACATTGACCGCCATTTTAAAGACACGGAGGGAGAAAGAGATAGAGTTCTGTCCCTACCCAACCGTATACGGGCCCGCTCTCACCCGCGTAGAGCGGTGCAGTCCGCCCCTATCTATCTATCTATCTATCTATCTATCTATCTATCTATCTATCTATCTATCTATCTATCTATCTATCTATCTATCTATCTATCTATCTATCTATCTATCTATCTATCTATCTATCTATCTATCTATTTTACGCAATATTACGAATGCGTTTACCTTCTATTCTTCCTACTTCATTTCTATCTTTATTTTACTGTTTTGTGCCCTTGTAAACGACAAAGAAAATAGGCTTCGTAACGGCAGAAACCGCAATAGGAAGATGAGGCACGCAGTATAGAAGGGCTCAGGAAATTTTTACCACGTCGTGTTGTTTGACGTGCACTGATAAGGCACAGCACACGGGTCTCTAGCATATGGGCTTCAATCGCAAATGCGACCGCCGCGGTAGGGGTGGAACCAGCGTCATTAGGGTCAACCGTCAAGCACCATCACCACTTGACCACCGTGGCGGATGAAGTGGGAGAAGGTGACACATTTCTTGCGAACATGCGGTTTGTCAGTTTTCATTTTCGTGCCATAATGGCTAAAAAATTATTTCAAATCCGCGTCAGCACAGCTCTACTCGAACGGAAAGTATGTGAAGATGCAGAGCTAATCTTCATTTTTTTTTCCGGCTCACTTGATTTGACAATTAGGAGCATTAAAATATTAATATGGCGGTACTGTGTGCTTTAGGAACCTAAAACATCAATGTCATATGTTATCCAATCAACTCCAACAAGCCGTTCTGCGCAGGGAGTTCGGCACAATAGATATAAAGCATTTTTTTTTTGTCTTTTACGGAAGCGAAAGACAAACGAAGTATACAGCACTGCCTTTTACTGTGGTAAAGATGAGCACTTCTACAATGTCGTCATCTTCGCAATCTCTCTGCAATGTCGTCGTAAGCAAGAACGATTAGTAGCCTGCTCCTTTAATGACATGAGGACGTAGCTGCCAGTTTTCGTCCCTTTGGTGCATTAGGCACATTATATTCGTGATCTAGAGGAGAAATCGGAAACATGCGGGATTAAAATAAAATGAACATGTTTGATTTAACATGTCGCGCGAGAGTTTCACAATGTCACGAAAGCTGCTTGATCAGTTGTGCATCCGGTATCATCATCATCATCATCATCATCATCATCATCTCTTATTTTCATTGCAGGACGAAGATTTCTCCCAATGCTCTCCATCCTTTCCTGTCATGCGCGACCTGATTCCATTCGATGCCTGCGAATTATTGAATTTCGTCGCCCCTTCTTACTCTCTGTTGTCCACGGCTACGCTTACGCTCTCTTGGTATCCATTC
The DNA here is from genome assembly GCA_013339685.2 of Hyalomma asiaticum. Classification (NCBI taxonomy): domain Eukaryota; kingdom Metazoa; phylum Arthropoda; class Arachnida; order Ixodida; family Ixodidae; genus Hyalomma; species Hyalomma asiaticum. The sequence continues at coordinate 104,513,574 of CM023485.1, read as the reverse complement.
CGTCGCTTTAACTGTTCATCGGTTATCTAGCCTTCTCATCACGTGGACTGCCCATGTACATTTTTTTTTTTTTTTTGCTTAACGTCGATTGTTATGTCGGCTACCCCTGTCTGTTCCCTGGTCCACTCGGATCTCTTCCTCGTTCTTAGTGTAACGCCTATCATTTCTCGTTCCATTGCCCTCTGTGTGGTTCTTAACGTCCTCTCGAGCTTCCTTGTTATTCTCGAAGTTTATGCCCCGTATGTCAGTACTGGCAAAATGTAGTAGATATATTATTTCCGCTTGAGTGATAACGGTAAGTTTGCCTTCATGAGTTGGGAATGTCTCCCATATGCGCGGTGGATTTCTTTTACTTAGTGAGTTCTCCTGTCAGTAGCTGTCCTAGATATGCGCATTCTTGTACGACTTCTAATGTCTGGTTTTCAGTCGCGAAGACTCGTTTTTTCGCCGTGCCACCTGGCATTATCTTTGTTTTCTGCATGTTCACCTTTAATCCTGCTTTAGCGCTTTCTCGGCTTAAATCTTCAATCATCATATGCAATACATCGCCATCATTGCTGAAGAGCACTATGTCGTCGGAAAGCTTAAGTTGCTTAGATATTCGCCGTTAGTCCTTATTCCTATTTCCTTCTAGTCTAGTCTTCTGAACATGTATTTCAAACGTGCAGTAAATGGCACTGGAGAAATCGTATCTCCGTGTCTGACAGCTTATTGTATTGTTATTTTTGTGCTTTTATTAAGGAGGGGTAGGGTGGCTCTAGAATCTTTGCAGATGTTGGCTATAGCAGTTACGTAACTATCACGTATTCCACGACAGCGAAATGCCTCCAGAACTGCTGGTATCTCTACCGAGTCAAAAGCCTTTTCGTAGTCTATGAAAGCCATATACTGCGTTTTTTTTTTATTCAGCGGATTTGTCGATTATTTGAATGATCACACGAAGGCGGTATATGGTGGAGTATCCTTTTTTGAACCCTGCTTGCTCTCTTGGTTGATTAAATTCAAGTGTGACCCTTATTCTGTTTGAGAAAACCCTTGCGAATGTTTGTCAAGTGCTGAGAGTAGATTGATCGGCCTGTACTTCTTCACGTCTTTTAAATCTCCCTTCTTGTGTAATAACAGAACATTTGCATTTTTCCAACTTACTGGCACATTAGGGGTTTTGAGTCATTGCTTACAGTGTCGCAAGTTTCCTACATACAAAATCTCCTCCATCTTTGATCAAGTTGTCGGTTACGCCATCTTCACCAGCTGCTTTCCCTCGTCCAAACTGCCATTTCTTTATGAGTCGCTTACTTCTTCATCTGCGTCAGAGTGCCCTTAAGTGCACGTTTGGTAACATTATTTCTCCTATAGTTTCATAAATAATTTGCTGGGAGCAGAGGAAGAATTCGCACATTGGTAAGGGTATAACCACCCTGCCTTTTCCTTGCTCCCCCTCTCCCCCCCCCCCCCCTTTTCTTTTTCCCCTATAGTTGTGGGGCGCTTGGGCTTGATTGGAGTACAAGAGCGAAAGGGCGGTTGTGTGAGCCCGGCAACAAGGTTTCCCTCTAAGGCAAAAGGTCGTTTGTAAATAAGGTTGACCTTTATGCCTTTTCCCTCCCTCTCACCAAAATCACTTCCAGATTGCGTATTAACGTGCGCCTTTTTATCTAAGCACTTTTCTTGCTATCCGCGCTACTTGTAATCGTTTCAAATTGACCCCGAGCTCAACGTTCGAGGCTCACGATTTGATCAATGAATATCAATCGACTACCAGGGCCTCAGGGTGTAGTGCCCGGCTGCGAATTCCTCGCCACAGCGAACTTGCCTTCAGTTACAATATTTGCTTTCGGCTAGCCGTACACCTGCGGGTGTCGTCTACTGCGCGGCGTTCTCCCCACCGATCGGTTGGGTGACAAATGGTCTTTCCAACGCACGGTTTTCCAGGGAAGGTGGCACTGTCGCATCGCGCGCGGGCGCCGGGGACTATTGGTGCACGAATTAAGAGTTGCGGGAATTTCGTGCGTCTCATTGGTAGGGAGAAGCGGCATCGTGAACATAGCCGAGTCAGCGAGTACATCGGGTACAGCAGCAATATTTTAAGCATTAAACTTAATCGATAGGTTGATTAACCACGTGATTAATCGCGTTACGTTTATCTTTTTTCACCGGATAATAGGTTTGAATACCGAGACCCAAACAAGCTGGTTCGGTTCTATTAAAGTTTTGCATGCGGCACAGGCTTACAAGGAACGATGAACGACGAGGGGAAAGGGGGGGAGGGGGGTATTCAGCGCTGGATTAAGGATGGTCGGTGGAGCACACCATTGCTCCATTGGCTTCACCTCATGGAATATGCAAGAAGGCCCATTTGTCTCAATGCTATCGTACAAGGATTAATAAGCCGTTGCGCAGCGAACTTGTCCACTGGTGATTATACGACCGCGCTTGTTCGAAGTTATTTTATCTAATAAGTTAAATTGTGTGCATACACGCCTGCGGCGCGGCTTTGGTCGTGAATGCGGAGACTGCGTGAGGAGGGAAGGAGAGGAAGCGAATGTTCATTAGCCACGGACACTCAATTTACTTGAAGACTGTTAATTAGGCCTATAATGTTGAGAAGGCTCACCTTTTACTACAGAAAAGGTTGACATTGTCCCAGTTCAACGTTTTGTCATCTTGAGAGAGGGGTGAAACGATAAAAGCAGATAATAATGAGCCGTGCGATTGAAGCTGCTGAACGTCCCTCAGATGCACTTCGCAATTTTGAGAGGAGTCGCACTGACCGGAGAGAAAAAAAAAAAAAGAAAGGGAGGGGGGAAGGAGGGGGTGAGTTCTCACAATGTTTTGTTTTGTTTGACTTTTTTTTCTTTAGTGAGTAAGTAAATGTGAGTCTCATATTCTCAATGCGCGGAATTCGAAGATGACACATTCCTATACACCTGCTCTTCTGATACTGAACATATAGGATGACAAAATGAGCGACAGTGAAGTTCCTGAACAATAATTCATGAGTGTAAACCACTCGGGCGTTTCGGTTCATTGTCCCTATAAAGGTTTCTTTGGATTGCCGAACGCAGTACAAATTGGTGATGCGCAGATATTAATCTACGTGTAGATTACTATTTCAAATCATAATAATACAGTTATTTCTGCCTCAAAAAATACAGCGACAGGGGAGATGCAGAAAAAGCTGTCACAGCTTTTCTTGCACCTCCCCTGTCAATGCAGAAAAAGCTGTCATAGACAGCTTTTCTGCAGCTTAGGCGCTGACGGCTAAGCCACCGCCCCTAAATGCAAATACAAGGCGACAGCGAAAGCCAGTTCAAAGCAAAACTGTGACACACATACGACTTCATGCTAAAGGGGTAGTGAAACATTTCCCGAACATTTTGTACTAAGTGCGTATTCGGGATCCTGACCCTGCAATCAACAATATGCATTGTTCCGTTGCATCGTGCGAGTCGATTTAGAGCGATAAAAAACGCGGTTTCGGTTTCACTGCGCGCGTTCCCCTCAACTATGCAGTCGACGTCACGTTAGTGACTACCAGACCTCCGAGATTGGTGCACCCTCAGAGGCCACGGGGAAACAAACTGTGCTGCCGCTTTTCTTCCGCATGGCGGCACCGCGCGCTGTCTAAGCATTTTATGGGCGAAGCTCCTTAAGCTGTGGGTCGGTTGTCACGCGTACCGTGTAACCTACACCACTCACAATACCATGCAACGCCGGGAGGCTCGCGCACGCCCTCGGTGCGTGCCTCCCTGCGCGCGAGCTCTCTCACTCTTCCATCTGCTGTCTTGTGTGAGAGAGAGAGAGACAGAGAGAGAGAGCGAAAGGCGCGCGTTGACTATGGAAACGCTCTTTCTTCGATGAACGCTACGCGCCCTCACCCGCGAGAGACAACGTTGGCGCAGGCAGCGTCTTCTAGCGAGTTTCTTGATTGAAAAATACCGACTGCTCGCGCTGGAGAACCGTTCACCGGTTCTCCAGCGCGAGCAGATAGAGGCACTGGATCTTGACTTGCAATGAAGTGCCGGTGGGAGATTTCACTTGTGCGTAGTTGAACCATAAGGATTCGTAGCGTGCGCGTTAACTAAATTAATCCGGAACTCGGCACGATCTACGATGAACATCCGGAGCTTCGCCCACTCATCATCATTCACTCCGTGGATACGCTGTGTTTTTTTGTTTGGATCTTAGTTGATTGATTGATTTGCAGGATTTTACGTCCTAAAACAAAGATATCATTACAAGAGACACCGTAGTAGAGGGCTCCGGAAACACAAAGTACATGGGCCTCAACATTTCGCCTCCACCGAAACGAGTGCCACAGCCACAGAACCTTCGTGGCGGGGCTTTCTAATCTTATAGTTGAAGCTTATGTTTATTGATGAAAGGAAGTTGTGCTCTCAATATGGCATTGTTTCGAGTAATAGGTCCGGTAATTATCTGTTTATACACTTCTTTATTCACCATCATCACCCCGACCCCCTTCCACTTTTTTAGCACTAAGTTCTTGAGCTTGGCGAGAGAACTCGATTGCGCAGTAGCCCTCCATCTCGTTATAGTAACTTGCTAATTCATTCCGGTTAGTTTATTCATGGTTTCAAAATATCGGAAACATTTTCCGACTATTAATAAATATAGATTATGAAGCCACGATGTGTAGCTAAAGTTTAGCGTGGCAATTTTGACGACGCGAGTTCGATTCCCTGCAGCAGTGATCGCATTTCGACGGCGGCTGACTGCGAAAACACCGGTGCGCTCACAGATGTACACGTACACGTTGAAAAACCTCAGGTGGTGACAGTTAATGATCGGTTCCCCTCTCGTGGTCATATAGTGATTTCGGCACTTTGAAACCATAGTATTTTTGTAGATAGTGAAGCCCTGTGGGCACGCTGGCAATTCATCAATGCGCAAACTTACCTAAATCGTTAAAAAACATACGTAATACACAATAGTAATACAGTGCTTGGACTTTTCCTCTTCTACAAACGAGTTGCAACCAGGAAATGATAGATAGATAGATAGATAGATAGATAGATAGATAGATAGATAGATAGATAGATAGATAGATAGATAGATAGATAGATAGATAGATAGATTCTTAAAAAAGAGGCAGGCATATTCACTAAGTAATTACTACGCAAATACTAGTCCTAAAAGCCACTCTTAGCATTTGCCGGTGTCCCTCAAGACACGTAAAATGTGATAGGATGATACTTTGACGTTCTATTTCGACACATCAAAACATGTAGGCGACATCTACTCTAACAGCAACCTCAAGGATACATATGACCATAGTTTAGGGTAGAACACGCTGTGCCGGTGAACAACCAACCGTGGATTTAGAGAAGTAATGTACAGTCAACCACAAAAGGTTACGGACCAAGCCAGCGCGTGGCCAACAGCGTCTTCGCGACACTTTCGCGACGTCACCTGTGAATCGACAGCAGCGACACGCACAAGAGGCACCCCTCCTTAAATCTACGGCCCTGTATGTTTTCCAACTGCGCACAAAAATATTTTTCACTTTTCCGTTTTCAACATGACGCGCTTCTTCGGTATCTGACGCCATCGGTTTGTATCTTGATAGCCCTTAGAGAAATTGATACCTCTTCATTGGCACACCAGTCGATACAGGCCGTGACGGCTGTAATACCGCTATCAAGGCATTTATGTGGCTTTCTTACCGCTGACGATTACCGCTGACGAACGCTGTGCGTGGAAACAACTAACTATGCGGTGAGGAGGAGGAGGAGGAGGAGAAAGGAATAAGAAAGGCAGAGAGGTTAACCTGGGCTGACCCCTGTAGGCTACCCGCACTAGGGGAAGGGAGGGAAAGTTCTAGAAGATAGAGATAGCAAAAAAAAAAAAAAAACTAATAAAAATGCTGCAGTGACGCTTACGTTATGGAAGTTGTTTGCCCATTTTCAAAGACGGTTAATTAACCCAGTAGCATTAAGAAAACGCGGCAACGCTTGTGTTGCTTGGCGTAGCTGAGATGCACAGCGCCACGGACTTATGAGATCATCTGAACGGTGCAAATGTTGCTGGTCATCTTTCGCAGTCTTGCATGGAGTTGCATACGTTCATTGTCATATTTTGGGCGGCACTGAAAGACTGACACGCTAACGAGTAGCAAGAAGGCTCATTTCCGGCAGAACTTTCCGGTCGCCGTTAGGAGGCGTACTGCTATAGGTGGTGCGGAAAGACAGTTCGGCGCGCACTCGCGTGGTTCGCAAACTTTTGTCGTTCACTGTAAATTGTGAATCCAGATTCTGAAGGCGTACTCTCTTCATGTGTGCGTTTCATGACGTCGCACAATACTTTTATACCAACATAATGAGGAAATCATAACGGTAACTACAAGTTACAGTGGTTATTATTCGGGTACAGCCACCCACGAAGCACCTGACAACATAGGAGTAGCTTACTAGTTACCTGGTTAAAAACACTGACATCTCTGGTTAGTAAATGGAGCGTTTACTAACTTTCAAAACGTTGTGACTAGTAAAAGCCTACCAAGAAGGTAACGTGCTCCGGAGGTTGGTAAACGCATGCACTCACTAACCTTTTACTAACATTATTTGTAAGAGTGTAGGTGACGTTCCCGCAGGCTGCCTCAAGTAGACGTCTACATTTCGAGACGGATTGCACAGGCCTCTCTACCTCGGTCTCTTCATTCGAGCCCTCAACTGAGAAAGAGGAGACGGCGAAGAAATGCGCAATGAAGCGGTGCCTAACGACTGCAGTGCCGCCACCACCCGGAGCCCACTCTCGTCATTAACGGCTCTGGCCCGAATAGAGCTGCCACGCGGTCGGCCTTTCGTTTGAAGGTGCCGCGCCCGCGTTGCGTATACAACGCCGTGAGAGTCGTCGCTGTCGTGCCTCGGTGGCTTTATCAGGGGGGGGACCCGGCCGAGCGAGTTCCAACCACCATCCTGACAGAGATAGGAGCGTCAAATGACAATCCCACCACCTACCTACCTACCTGCGAGAAAACAGAAACGAAAGAAAGAGATGCGGTAAAAGGGATGAGGAGGAACAGAAAGGAAGGGAGCGGCGGTACGCGTTCGCACAAGCCGCCAACTCTGAAGCGCTCATTGCGGACGACGCGAGCACGGCACGTTTTTCAGGGTTTCCCGCCTCGACGACGGGGGACGACTCTTTGTGCCTCCGGCAGCGGACGGCTGTGCATCACCCACTTCCGACCGCGCGCGCTACGCGCGGGCTCATTATTCAAGCGCGCCAGAGAGACCTCACACTCCGCCGCTTGCCTCGGCGAGAACGAGAAAGAAAAAAAGGTGTCTTTTAGACTCGGGGACCGAGCCTTTGCGCAGCGGCGGCAGCGAGTAATAGCGCCACCGGGAGGAGACAGCGGCGTTAAGGACCGACGGAAAGAGGCGGAGTCAGGTAAAAAGCTGGCAGAAAGAAGTGCGCCTCTGCGAAGGAGATAAAGCAGGACCACTTAATTAAAACTCAACGCTCCCGGCGCATGGCGCGAAGGGTCTAGTGAAAGAACCGGGGGGGAGAGATAGGCCTCGTACCTACTAGCTAGGCACATCTAAATGCACGCTCGTTGCGAACGCGCTGATGTCCAACCCTCGTGCGATATTTAAAAGGTGTTGTACGTACACAGTGTTACATGCAACTCTTCGTGGATGGTATACAGCGCGTTTCTTCAGAACGAGGTCGTTATCCCTGAAGACACGTCGGACGGCCTATCCGCGCGCAACCGTATTATTTGTACAGGCGTGCTTACTTTCCGTTATTCTAGTCACTTCGTAACAGCTTGTGCGTGTTAAATGCGACGCCTGTTCGTCGATGACAGGCAAGTGGTTTCGCGCTAAACTTCAAGCAATGCATTAGAGAGATGGAAGGATTTTAGCTGTATACAAATGGCGTTTGTTTGCTACTCCTAATGAGGCACTGGCACGAAATGCGCTTCGCAGAAAAAATAAGAATAAACGAGGCTCCAGGCTCTGAGATCGTGTGTTCTTTCAGAAGAGAAGGCGCCGCCATCCGTGCGTTCTCTCAGCAGCGTTCATTTTTCTATGGAGCCCGGTTCTTGCTTGCTCGCGCTACGTGAGGCGAAGAAATATGCCGACATGCTCGTTTCGGGATAACACACCAATTTCCACGCGATACAAAGCGCGCGGTATTGAGCAATTCAGCTTCAGCGACCCCGCCCGTATGAGGAGCAATGGAAATAAACGAGACGTCAGCTTGTTTTCCTCGGTCCTCGCACAATGAGAGCTGGGAACGATCGAGTTGCTTGCGAAAGATTTGCGGTGGTTAACACAAACATCCCGAGAGAAGAAAACTGCCTACACTCGCGAATTGGCGCCGTCGCATGGATGACGGATATATGCGACTTTGTTATACAACAGAGCTATATACTGGTGAATACGAAGATGAGAAATCGAGCACACGGCGAAGGCGTGCGCTCTGTGTAGCCGGGTAATGTTGCAATCTGCGTTTGAACAAGCATTTGTTGCGCCGCTCACCCACGCGCCAGCGAATACGTCCTTGAGCACGCCTTCACAAACACTCCGCGGGCTGCAGCCTCAGCCTGGGAATCGGGTGTTTGCAAATTCGCCAAATAAATGGTTACGCCGCTGTTCTCCTTTCGTCTCTGGATTGGAGCCTTATCAGGCCATCCTCTTTCGCAACTGTATTGCGGCAATCAACGTTCTTTGCTCCTCCGAATTCTCTGACAAGGTGGCTCTTTTTTCCTTTTTTCATTTATTAATTCCCCGGTATACCGACTACCGCAGATCGCACTTTTGAGTCTTGGCGCACAGATTTCGACTTGAAATGCGAAGATGCAGACAGAGGAAGCGGCAGATAGGTTGAAAAAGTGTCTGTGCGGAAAGTGGAAGCTGTTAAACGCGTGCTAACAACGTTCGTTTGTAGCTCAAATACTTACTGCACTTGCGTGCCTTCGGTACGGCGTGCATTGTGCACTTCATGCGGTGCGTGGAATAATGCGGCAGTTCCTTGCTTCCTTCCTTAATTGTCTTAATTCCTTAATTGCCTTGCTTCATTTGCCCGATAAGTGCTGTAATCGTAACTGGCGGGTATAATGAACGGCGAATGTAAAAAGACATGAAAGGCTACCGATAGAGCACCCGCTACATCACATGCTTGGTACCGGATACATACATATAACACATTGCAAGTTTTTAAGAAATTTCAAGGACATGCCTGGCTTTAGACAACACGCGTAAACATATTGACATGAAGCGCCGTCAGGGGGAAGTTTCGTACGAATATTTAAGGCTTCTTATTGGCCGGTCCTCATTGTGTTGCGACCGAAAGCTGGAAACGAGGCGGCGCCAGCAAATAATCGTTTCGAGCGCTCGTATCCACTTCACCATTACACCTCAGCAAAGGCGTCGGCGAAGTTGACAATAAAAAGGGTGATGCATCACCTTCTCCCCCTTTGTAACGGACCAGGACCTTCGACATCGGATTGGAAGAGCAGCCTCAAGCGAGTCTTCCCTAGACGACGTCCTTGGGAGAACAGGCCATTTAATTAACTGGAGAACGCCCGATAAGAGGAGTCAGCTACCAATATGCATATTGTAAATAAACGTTGCTCACAAATATGTCCCAACGCTCCTCGTACGCTTCCCCGCTGCCCTAGGACTCCTGGCCAGAAGGCGACATTGGTCCATGACACCTGCGACAAAGGACCGACATCTCAAACACTTCTCGATGCTACCGTGTCTCGATCTATCCCTGGTGTCATCCACAAAGGTCGTCTAAAGAAATATCACTCAGTCCTCCCAGGCACGGCGACGGGGCCTCTTGATGTGGGGATGTGGGTGTAAAAATGCAGCCAGATGCGAGGCCGAAGGAAATGCGGAAAACGACGACGCCTATCATCACGCTGGCCGTTCTCCAAAATTGTATGGCTTGGACTGTTCATTTGTATAGCTGCGCTGTAAATATAATCTCTAACCTCTGTCTAGTTGCTCTGTGTTCCGCAAAATGTTGCTTCGTGACCCCTAACGAAAAAAAAAAAAAGCAAAAAGCGAGGAACTAGAAAATCGACAGATGTTTCAGTTGCAGCAACGCGTGCTGGTTATCTATACTAATACAAGCCTGGAAAGCAAACAAACAGGATGAAAGTAGAAAGGACCCTAGGGGAAAAAAGAGAGAAAACACAGGTCTCAATGCGCAGCGTCATCGGATGATTCACAACTCTATACACTTTGTAGCGCACTCTAATACAGTTCCGTTGTTCTCACAAGCTTCGCACCATTGTTACGTGCTAAAAAAAAAAATAGGTACACGAAACAAAGTGCAAATGTTTTCACGAAGCAAGTACGGAACTACACGGAACGTACGTGGAGCCGGAGGTCCGACGCTATCTGTCTACACGCATCTCTTTCTCTCCACAGCAGCGAGCTGCTGCTGCTGCTGCTCAATCGAGTGTCAAGCTCGGTCGATTCGCGGGGGAAGAAACAACTAACATTCGCTTACGTACACGACAGCGCCGCCCCCCCCCCCCCCCAGCTCCCCCACCTTCCAACAACCGCGGAATATCTTCCCTCCCTTGTTGGCCGGAGAAAACGTGTGCGGGACATAACACGGCACGATAGAGATCACGCCCAAAACGACCTTTACCGTAGGCCGAGCCCGGCGCGATGAGTGCTGTTTCGTCGCCCCCCGACGAACTGGGACAATCGTCCCACCAACGGCGGCCCGAGGCGCACGCACATTCCTACAGATGTGCGGGACGATACGCATTTCGTGACCCGCGCCGTATCAGCGAGCCGGTCGAGATCGCTGGGCGACTGCGACGATGTGTATGTTCGCTAGAAGCCTGGCGAAGCCATCGCGCTCTGAGATGAGCAACGGGAAGGTGCGTGCACTAGAGATGAAGGAAAGGGGGGGGAGACGAAATAGTGAAAAAAGAAAAAAATAATAATGCGAACGTTACATAAACGCGCGCGCACACGCGAGCGCTTGGGACAGCTGGCACGAGGACCGCAAGCTGCGGGTGAGCCCAAACTCACAGACACACACGCGCGCGGCCAGAGAGCCGGCCACAGGAAAGAGACAATGTCGTGATGCCCTCCAGGGAGGGACGGTCCTTCGAGGGCTCCCGAGATGGCTCGGTCTGTGTATTAGCCGGGCGCTCTCTTCCTTCGCCGCGATGTTTGTGCCGTAATAACTCAAGTCGCCGCAAGTACACCGAGGCAATGGAAGATGGCACGGGGCCGGCTTGGCAGATTCGGTCGACATGTTTTCGGAAATGCTGGGCGATATAGAAGAAGCCGGCAGGATGAGAAGGGACGAGAGAGAGCGAGAGAGATCAAAGTAAGAGAGGGGAAAACAAATGACGCGCGCGATTTCTTTGACGAGTGCGGAGCAACGCAGCGACCCTAACCTGTTTCCCTTCCTCCTCCTTGAGACGAAGTTGAGCGCCGCGGCTTGCTTCGGCAAAGGTGTGCGCTCCTCTCCCTCCCTCCTTTCTATCCTTCCACGTCCATGCCTCCAGAGTCGCATCAGACAAATGCCGTCTCCCGGGACCGCGTACGCGCGGCAGCCGGGCACCGCAGGGTAATTGCGACGCTTGCAGGGAGCCGAGCTCGTAAATCATAAGGCTTCTGTGTTTTTTGCTTACCTCGTCCCTCCCCTTCCTTACACACACGCGCGCGCTTTTGTGGTGTTGAGCAACCTGCGAGGAACACGTCGTCGTGACCGCGGAGTTTGCGCCTCGACGATGGCCGGGTGGCTGCCGCGATGAGCCCCGGGATATGGGCTACGCCACCTACGATTGCGAGGATGCGCCGGTTGAAAAGGGGTCTCTCTTTCCCTCCCTCTGTACTTTTGTGTGTTTCCTTTCGCGGCACTTTTGAGAGCGAAAATGGTAGCGAGTTTGCTCATTAATCACGCGATGACCACGGCTCGGTTGCACCTGTGTGCACAAACAAAGCGCGTTCCTGAATTCCTTTCGCGGAGGAGAGAGGACTCGGACTGCACTTATCGGCGAGATCTTCAAATATATACACTTCGCGAAGCTAGCAATTACGAAAAAAAAAAAAAAGTTGTGCCGCGCAGCGTGTCATTGGCGATTATGAGCCGGTACGGTTGTGTTAGTGCGAACTTGTCGTTTGTTAATCGGTGTCACATCAAAATTTAATATTAGATCAGTTGCTGTATCGCATTGTTTCAACTGTTGGCAACGCATATTTGAGACCACTGAACGCTACAGAGCTGAAACGTATATGGCTTATTTTAGCGTAGGTACTGTTGTCGATCCCCAAGAGTAATACTGATCTCGAGCTCTTAGGATAAACAAATTCTTAAGATGAATTCAGCCTAAGCCATCCGGAACAGGGCTTGTATTCACAAAGAGATTACGCAAGAATTTTTGCAAGGGAAAATATCAGCCAATCCTGATGGCGGACATATAATTAACGATGGCAGCCAGCCAATGACAAGGAGGACTTACGAAATAACGTTTTGTGAATTTGGCCTCAGATGCATAATGAGGCTGCCAGACTTAAAAGACTTGGATACGAGATCGCAGCATGGAGCGAAATCGAGGGAGTATGAAATCAGGGGACAAGGTGCAGATAATCAAAGAACGAAATACATACACAGAGTGAAAGAAATAAAACAAAAATTCTCCTTGGCGAGGCGGCATTCGAACACTGGCACCCACTGTCCGAAGGCGAGGATCATAACCCCTAGGCCAGGGGTCCGAAACGCGCGGCCCGTTGACCTATGAGTAGCTGCCCGGCCCCCACATGACTGTTTTCGCCCATATTTTTTTCTTAATAACTATGCATATGGGCTTACAATACGCAGCGGGCAATCCTGACGCCGGATCCAGGACTTGAGACTGAGATGCTGGTAACGAACTATATGTTGGGTGAACCTGTGCCCAGCAAGACGAAACGTTCGCAGTGAAATGGTAGCGGCGAGCACCACTGTGGGACAACGGTGATCGGCGAAACACGTGAACCATTATACATGCGTCATTGACTTATGTAGCCCATTCCAACTTTACGATCTGGAATGTGTTCAACCACAAACGTCGGGCATGCCATGTTAGTGGTACATTCAAAACCATTCCGGAATGTTTCCATATATTAATGTGCGGCTTTCCCTGCGCCATATTCAGGTGCAGGAGTTTTCGACGGTGGAACCTGATCACGACGCAAAAAAAAAAAGAAAGAAAAAAGAACCGACTGCACGTGTAAACATACTGGTTTACTGAATCTTACAAATCTGTTAAGTGCCGAATAATAAAAAAAAATGTGGCCAAATTATATTTTGCTAAACTACTAGAAGCAGCAGGTATACGGCTTAAAAAAGCCGACATAACCTACTACATCATGCACGAAGCACGAACAAGAAACTCGCTAGTACTAATTATTAGTGCCCTGGGATTTTTTAATGCTGCGTTTCGTAGTATCCACAGGCTTGCGTGATTGAAAGGCTCTCAAATACGCCGCCGTCTCCGTAAACAAACTACTCGCGCTCTTTATAGTTCTTTTTTTTTTTTTTGCCGACTGCGTGCGAATGGACACACATCACCTGTTGTGTGCTTGCCATGTAGCCGTCATTACTAGGCATCGCTATGCCATTGAGGCCGGTGTGTTTCCACGAATTAAAAAAGGTTAAACGATCAATGAGGTTGGGCAGGACATGGTAGATTGGAAATAATTGGGAGAGGCTTTTTTCCTGCATACATAGGACTGAATTTGATGATCATGGCAACGACGACGACGACGACGACGACGACGACGATGATGATGATAATGATGATGATATACCATATGACGCACTGCTCTGGCATCTGTGGTGACATAGAACTCTGCGGTCTAACACGAGACAAATGATCTGCCCGCCGATCCACTATTAGACTGCAGATACTGGCCCGCTAAATATTTGCGTTTTCCACAGGAAGATCAGCATGACTGGCCCCTCATTATTACAGCATAAATACGCGAAGAAAAAAAACTGTCGGTGTTCTCATCTCAATTATTTTGCAAGCGAGCAGCCAGCTCACCTTTCTGTTGTCTCGAATGCTGGCACTTCCGAAACAATGCTCGATATTGCAGCATTGCTGTGTAGCTGCGATCCACCCTCCCCCCCTCCACACACACACACACACACACACACACACACACACACACACACACACACACACACACACACACACACACACACACACACAAATGAGAAACGCTTCGACGGGTTCGAATGCAAGAAAACCCAAAAAAAAATAATCAAACGAAATAAAACAAAGTGAACAACCCGTGTACTTAGACTTACGTTCGCATCAAAGAAATCCAGCTGATGATAGTGGACGTGCCTCATAATCATAGTGCAGCTTGAACGCGTTAAACACATGCATTTAATTGGTAAATACCCGAGACCAACGAACATATCTCACCAAGAGCATCTCCCGCACATTAAGCAAAAGCGTGATATGCGGGAAGGAAGTGGTGAAGGGAATCAGTACTTGGTACAGAACATGTCCACGACAAACCAAAATTCGTTACGAGTATCTCGATAAATTAAACTGATAAGCATTAGGAAGAGTTGAGTGAATGTTAACAGAGCAGTGAAATTGTTGCTGACGGGGATGTTCCCGTTAGATTACAGTGCTGTATTACTTAATTATTCTTTTGCAAGTACCTTACGCTTTGCTGTGAAATGTGTTAAAGAATTGTGCTGTGTGTAGTCTAGGTGTGTCCGTCGAACTGAATACATTGAGTCACTAGTGAAACACTGTTATAAGCCGCTGTGTAATCTACTCTATAGCTAGGAAAGCCCTTATTCAGGAGCTTTAAGCCGTCTTTCTGCCTTACCCGCGGGCAAAGCATGCATTTCTCATTCCCAAATAATATGAATAAAAAAAGTAATTAGCGGCGCGAGCATGACAGTCGCAGTGCCTAATTAACGTCACAACGTGGAAGCCCTTACGAAGCAGACGCGAAGCGGCTGCACTTCAAGCTCGCATCCGTCTAGGCCTCGATCGAAGAATGACCCTAAAAGTCCTCATTCGAGCAGTCTGTATGAGGCCGTACAAGGCAGGCCGAGCCGTAGGCAATTCGTGATCACGTGTCAAACTCGTGACAGCTACTTGATTGCTTATGGAGGTGGGGTTACGTACGACCGTGAATGCCCAGACACTGAGTGAAATCTTGCCTTCCTCGAAATCAACGTCTTACTGTTCCGCCTTCATGCTCGGAGTTCCTTTACTGTCCTTTCCTTTTCCTTGCTTTTTTTTTTTCGTGGCGCCCTCGCACCGAGAACAATCGGTCATCCTGATGACTGCGTTATTGCTACCAAATTATGAGTCCAATTATGAGCGCTTGCCACAGCTAACCGTCTGCACGCTTGAAGACTCCGGCGGTAAACCCCGGCATCATCGCTTATGTCCTTCTGCATCACCACGCGTTTATTTCTTTAACTAATCGGCTTTTTGAACTTGGCCGGGAGCTATGTTTGTGCTTATGGGGTGCGACTCTGTCGTTGGCTGCCTTGTCTTTTTTTTTTCCTGCTAAATATTTGATGATTGCGGTTATCGTGAACTCGAATCAAAAGACGCTCAACGCAACGATCGGTAGCCTGTCTTAAACACAGAGCACAAATCACAAAACGAACAGTTTTACAGTCACTTCGCAGGTGTGTGTATAGGAGAGACTCACAGACAGTTCCGACAACTGTAGGAAAGTGTTTTGCATCGCGCTATAAACGAAGACAAACCGACTTAACGCTTCTGAACGCCGAGGTCGTTAAGAGGCAAGTCGATAAACTAGCAGGTGTTGCACCCGAGGACGTTGATTTACGTTGTGCACCCCGAAAGGTGTATTTGTTATAAAATCAAAAATAAAAACAAGCTAGTCCGGTCTGGTTATAATAAAGTCACGCCCAAAGAGAGTTGTTGTTCGCGGCTAAAGAGACAAAAAATAATAAAAAAAGGGGGGGGGGGCACTTTGAAAAAGCCGAATTTGTCAGAACGGTAGCCAAGGTAATAGTTTAAGTTATTCGAAACAAATATGCACCACCACTCACAGTGGCGCCTTCGACAGGGTTAAGGAACGGCAGCGTGACCAAGAAGCAAGCAGTGCAGGCCCGCGGCGGAGCAGGTTTTCAGTGTTGCCTTACAGGTTTTTCTTGTTCATTCTTTCATTTTCATTTATCTCCAGTTCGAGTCTGCTCTCTCTCTCGCCGGACACAGCATGCGCTTAATAAATAAGGATAACTGTCACAAGGCCGCTTCTGCCGCGCACAGCAGCAAGAGTTACTGTGAGACCACACGACACGTTCTGGATTAGGGAGGTTGGTCACGCACCACATCGTATATTCCGCTCCAACTCGTGTACGAAGCGAGCGAATCGATGCGAAGGCAGGTGTTTTCGTTCTGGCTTTTAGCGGGAGAAATCGACGGGGACTTCATTAATTAGACTAAGGAGGTGCGCCCGAGTGCGCCCCGGTAAAGAAGAGAGAGCAGCCCCGTGCTTTTTTTGGCTTGAATTCTACTCATTAGGAAATAGTGGGACACATAGTTTCGGAGTCGGTGAAGCGGAATTGTGGCGGTTTATCGCCTACGCAGGCGGCGCCGTTTTGCGATAACTTAACTAGTATTCAGGTAAGAAACTGCGGATCAAGGAAAATGAAGAAATGTAGACGAACACCGCGCTACCATGTAGTTTTAATTCAGTGCTTCGTGGTGGCATATGTATTAGATTGATTGATTTCTAGGGTTTTACATCCCATAACCAGCTATGATTATGAGGGACGCCGTAGTGGAGGTCTCAGGAAATTTCGATCACCTGGGGTTCCTTAACGTGCACTGACATCGCACAGTACACGGGGGCGTATGTATTATGTAAATTATTATTAATGATTACTCCTGTTTCATGTGCCAAAATCGAGATGTGGTAATGCAATGCGCCGTATAGTGGAGCACTCTGCATTGTTCGACCATGTGTGGTTCTTTAACCGTCCATGGGCCTCTATCATTTTCACTTCCATTGAAAATGCGACCACCGTGGCTGGGGTCGAGCCCGCGTACATTAGGTGAGCAACCCTGTATCACTGTAGAGCGGCGTAGGTCATATGCCAGGTAAATAAGTACGCGCGGTGTACTACATAGCTACAACAAATACATTAAATTCAATAACGCATTCGCACACTAAGCAGTGAAGCTTACAGTTTTATTATGGACATGCTGCTATATAAACGCAAGTTACTTAGAAAACATGAAATTCTGCCGCGAGATTCGTCGATTGAAAGACATTTTCATTTCCGTGTTCGTGAAGGATTCTTCAGCTCTGGTTTTGTGCAAAGCGAGATCAAAAACTTTAGCAGAGCAGCCAGTCTCAGCACTGGCTAACCTCCCTGTCTTTCCTCCCTCCTTTAGCAGAGCGATTGACACACTCGGTTTTATTACTCTCAAGCAGCTTACGTGCCAGGCCCCGACTCACGGTGACGAAGTGGTAATAAGGAGAAATGTACAACTCAGCTCGGGACAGCCTTGAAAGACCACCGCTGGTTATGATTCACTTAACACGTTTCTCAAGGCAAACGGGACCTCCGTTCGACCACAGCACGATAGAGGGAGAGAGATGCCTTCAAACCTGGTGGGGAGGGGGATTGCAAGGAGGAATACGTTGTGCTCTTCAGAGTCGTACAATTTCGCAGGGGTTTATGCAGCAGTTCGTTTTTCCTTCATTTTTCTCCTTTTCCTTTTTCTTTCTTTCCTTTTTTTGTGTATGGTGGTGGTGGGGAGCGCTGATGCGGAGTTATTGGACAGCCGGAAAACTTTGAAGGTGGGGTGAGGGGGAGTCCACCTGCGGAGAGGGGGAGTGTTTGGGGGGTGTTATATAAACCCCTGCAATTTCGTACACCTATACTGCAGGTTAGTGGGTTCTCCGATAGACGCACAGCATACGCCTGTTACCTAGTGACGGCGGAGGAGACACGGCGCAAAGCCGCCTGTGCCGATTTGCCATATAACGTACTTTCCTAAAGCGAGCCATAATGAAGACACTACGTAAGGTATAAAGAAGAGAGAGGAGGAGTATGCTTAATGAGGACGTTGTACGCGCACGTCCACAGATGCGATGATAAAACACCGCATGTGAAGACTGCTATACATACATACGCGTATGCAAGGAGGAACGAGTGTTCAACTCGCTCTAGACAAAGGTGTCCTCGCTCCATTCATTACGACGCGTTGGCGGGGATAGAAAGAAAGGGGTGGGGGCACGCGAATTCGCTTCATAAAGTGAGTGCTACACCTGTTGATAGGGAGAAGGCCCACGCAGTGGAGCTGGCAAGTGTCTCAACCGCGTGATGCGGTAAGGCGGCTATACTTAATCACCGCAGCCTAGACGCAAGGCCCTACCACGGTCTCTGTTGCCGTCACATATACACTTTGTTCGCACGACAGAGCTTGCCGCCTCGAACTACGCTATCCTCGCCTCGAGCGTGCCGGGCGACGAGGAAAATGTGGAAGAAAACAAAGCGGAGACTGTAGTATTGCGGCTTTCCGGTACACAGCGATTCCAGAAAGCGCATATGGCAGGCGTATCGCCGGAGATACTTAGGCATTCCGAAGCCTCGGGGCGTGTAGCACTAGCCGCTGCCGCGAGAGCATCGTCTATATCGCCGATACGGTGGCAATAAAAACCCGGATGACGCAACACCGCGGCGTCCCTCTCAATCGTCGCCGATCGATAGAGCGAAATTCGCTGAATTATAGACTACAGCGCGCATAACTTACCTGCCCTCTCGCGGACATTCTGTATGGTTCACGTGGCGGGGATATACATTTAATTGCTGGCTAGTCGTCAGAAGTCGCACGGATGTCGCCTGTGGACGCGCGCCGACGAGAATTCCCGGTCCGCGACCACACAGTCGAGCCCGTCGGCGAAAAAAATAATAGTAAAAAAAGCACGGATGTCTCGTGAAAAGCACCGAACGGAACGAGGGGATGCTTCGTATGCGTCGGCCACTTAATACGAGGTCATTATACCAGACGTAAGTAAGTGCGCGGAAACAAGGAGATGAATTTATAGACGCAGCACTCCTGCGAGCTTGCCTGATTATCGCTTGCCTGCCTTGAGAAACGACCCTGCATTCGCTGTTCAAAAAACTGTCAGGTTTACCTCGCTAAGAGACGGCGTCTTGGTGTTTCGGACCATAGCAAGGAGGTCTGTTTCTCCCTTTCAAACGCATGAAGTGTCAAAGAAAAAAAAAATATTGCTCGGCCCTTCCACCAGGTGAAGATGGTCTTGGGTTTAGGATGTCTAGAGTTGGACGGTCTTGGGTTCCATGGTCTGTTGTTTATCAGGCTATTTATTTCAAGTGCCACGTATTGGGATTGACATAATCATTATCGTGCAGTAGTGAGCTGAGAGTAGGCTCATCGAGGGCAAGTGTAGGTCAAGCGGCGCAAGAGAAGGAAGATGTGCACGCACAACTGCACTGTGCTTTGCATTATAAGCTCAATGTAGTAGTGGGCCATGGGCAATAGTGGGTCAAGCGAAAAAGCAGAAAGAAGTGCCGCACTTTTTTCACGATGATAGTTTTAGCGCATTCACGGACCGCCATATTTTACCGCTTACTAGCCGTACTCTGTCTGCCGCTAGCTCCCTGACAAGCAGTGCAAAAATTGCGTCGCCCGGCACGTGTTGCTTCGTGGTGCTGCAAACACTGCTGCTGTAAACGTGCTGCTGTAAATGCTGCTTACAAAAAAAAAATGATCAGAGATGTTTCACTCTAAGCTAAAAGGGAGTGAAACTGAAGACCCACCTCAGGCGATTTTCCAAAGTCAATATATTTCAATGGCACATTCCCCTGTACACTCCCGTCCTTTATGCAGAAAAAGACAGGTTTGGGAGTTGCGCAGATTTGTTACAAATGAACTTTATTGGCTACCTACGGCGACACAATTGGTTGGCCACACCACAGGTGACATTTAGCTATATGTATGCGAGGCGCATCGCTCAGTAGGACGTTTCTGTGCTAATGCGCGAGGCCAAACGTTGCTGCTGCTTATATCTGTGGTCTGTGTACATATACTTCAGCATTAACCAGCCTCACACGTTTGTACGCGTTACTAAGCTGCGATAGATGCATTACTTGGTTAACAATTGGTTTTATACATTTTTGCTTATTAAAATTCAAAAGAAATTTGCTGCACGTTTATACTATCAGGCGCGTGACAGGAGGGTCTAAGCAGCATGGAATCGCCCTCACTTTGATATCGCGAAAAAAATCACCGGAGTTTGGCTTTAAACCGATACGAATTCCGGCAATATCTGAGCGCACACTTCATAACAGAGCATGCCGCGGTCAATCAATATTCAACAGAAGATCTCCATTACAGACTGATTCAGAAAACAGAGCCAGGAAAGAAATTAGTACACCATCGTTGCGCAAATTTAACCGTATAAAGCGAAACATACAAACGCGTAGTAAGAGTTACGAAGGAATGTAAGAAGAGAAAGACAAAACGGTTTCACAAGCCAGGCAGGAAAAAGACAAACGGTTTCTTCCTGCCCGGCTGCATCGTGGCTTCTTGAAAGGGCGCATCACCTTTTTTTTTTTTTTTAAGCGGCCGTATTGGAGCCACTGTGCATGTGCTGGAGCGTAAGCTGCGCTCATTGCTCAACCACTATATCACTATTCGCATCGGGATCGACCAAGCCGATCACTAGGTGGTCATAATAGAACGCCACAAAGCAGCAGGCACAGAAGGCAATGCAAAGCGACAAAGGGCCGCACTGAATCCGACGAAAAGAAGGGAGGTCTGAACGCATTTGTACGACGCAGCGTCACAATGCGCTTCACTGCGACACAGAGATTCAATGAATTCGAAAGCGTGGCAGAGGCATCGACAGAACGCCACATAAGACGGGATAGAGAGTGCTTGGGGAGAGAAAGAAGGGCCATTTTCTCCGACTTTTCAGAGAGAACGCGTCAGCGCCTTGACGAAGAGGTAAGGCGTTGAATGCGGTGAGTCTCTGAACGTTTATATGCAAATCTGGAAAAAGGAAGATCCCACAATTTTGTTACGGCTGTATCCAGCTCATATTTAATGCATGATTTTTTTCTGCTGAACACATCTCTTGCTCTTTTTCCCGTTGTCGCAGGCAACTCGAACCTTTGTTCAATGGTCTGAATTGCATGCTCCTTAGGGAGTGACGCTTTGAAGCAAGCTGATCAAGGTGTGGCTGTTGTAAAATGCGGGTTGTAGACGCCGCACATATTTGCACATAAATGTTGATTGATTTCGGGGTTTAACGTTCCAAGACAACTATCTGGTTATGAGAGACGCTGTAGTCGAGGGCTCCGCAAATTTCGACCGTCTGACTTTCTTTAACGTGCGCCGACATCGCACAGCACACGGGCCTCAACATTTCGCCTCCATCGAAATGCAGTTGCCGCGGCCGGGATTCAATCCCAGAACCTTTGAATCAGCAGCCGAGTACCATAGCCACTAAACCACTGTGGCGGGGTATATATAAACGTTCGGCCGAACAAAATTGCAAAGTATTGCGGACTGTGAATGCGTGTCACTTATTTCTTTCTATAACTTGGTCATATTGACCTCGAGTTATGCAATATCAGTCGCTGTTTCGAGATCCCGGTTCTCGTACACCTGCATTAGTTTCCTCTTCATTTAATGCTGTTTGAGGATAACGGCAAGATCATCATTGTCATCTATCAACGCACGGGTAAATAACAGCACTGTTTCGGCGGTGACAATAGAATTAAAGATCTGTAGCAACGTTTGGTTACCTACCTGTCAGCGTAGGCATGCACATAGTAACGTAACAATAACGCATATTGTCTATCTTGCCCTTTCTGTTCGGCAAACGAAAATACATTTGGCATATGAGGCTGCAGTGGACGAGAGCACATGGACATAGCGACAATCATTTTCGACAATTTGCTTTTAGGAAAACAAGATTTGCAACATCCTTTCTCGTCACAGACACGCTTTCGATAGCTGCGAAAAACTAGCCTACACCAATAACCTGACGAAGACAAGTCCGCTTGTCGAAACGTTGGCTCCCGCGACATTCCCTGTTTTAAATCGTACCTTGCGATTTGTTCATTGATTCAAGCATCCATCTTCCCCTGAGCTTCTCTTCTAGTTTGGATAGCCTACACCTAGTCATACAAAGGGTGAAATGGACTTACGGTGTGAACGGATGGTCAGTCGTGTCGCGAGGGTCAGAAATGTCATTGCTGTGTGTACGCACTTCAGTAGCTGGATCCTTCACAAGGTAGTATTGGCCACATTTTAGTTACGAAACTCACTAGAAAGGACTGAAGGCGACAAAAACAAATATCGGAAAAGGAAGACTTGCACAAATGAATAACAATATATTGATAAGAATGAAATGAGAAGGGATGAGCAGATGTTCATTTGTATAAAAAAACCACCATGTGCACAGCTTCCGCTATAGGTCGCACAGTTAGACCAGATCGCAGCGAAGCTAGCCTATCATCATCATAATCATAAGCCCCTCCTCCTTCTTCTTCTTGGTCATCATCCTCATCTTCATTATCATCATCACCCTTTTCTTCCCGTCACATGTCGTTGTGACGTCACACTACGTGCGTGATGTCGAGGCCATACAAGATTATCCTAGTAGATGTAGGGCCGCTTGGTTGCTAGCAAGGTCATTTCAAGGTCACATTTTGTGACAGGACACACGTATTTCGTGGTAGGACAAACTCTGGATACCTTAAGCAGCCACTAAAAAAGGGGGACGAAACATACCACACTGCAGTGAGGCCTCGTAGAAGTTACCAGTCGCCGCCCTGACGAAGACAAGCCGAAACGTTGGATCCTGCGACATTCCCTGTTCCAAATAGCATTTTGTAATCTTTTCATCGACTCGAGCATCTATCTTCACCTGAGCATCTCTTCTAGTTTGGATCTCGTAGAATAAGTTGCTTGTATTAGACCAGTCACACCGGACCCACAGCTTGTATCCAAATGGCGGGTAATACTATCCTGCGCGAGTCGGTTCATGCTCGGAGATGGGCAGCGCAACATAGAAGAACACAGGAGACGCATGTAGGCACAGACGAGCACCGGCTCACAAATGAGTTTAGTTGGCGAAGGTTTCTCATTGTTGGCCCTGTTTCACGTGCTCTTACGAGGTTTTCTGGCATTAAAAAAAAAAAAAGAAAGTCCTGCTGAAGTGAAATTAGGCTCAGCCGTAAGTCGGAGTTTGTGTCTTAATGTGTCTCTTTTTTTTCGGCGAAGTCGCGCTTCACATGTCCGCGTAAATTGCGGGTAGCAAGCGCCAAAAATTTTTTTATCTTGATGCCGAAAATGTTCATTGGGATTACCAGTTATCATTACGAGAAACATTCTATCAGCCAGGCAGCGGCTACTGTCTAGATTTTTTCTTTTCTTTTCTTTAATGTGAAACATTTCAGGCTCACATAACTTGTACGGGATATCACAAAACTATCATCATTATTACTACATATCCGCAAAAGTGCGCGTACATTTCTCCTATGCAATGCCCAATGAGCGGCGCTCGCAAGCGCGCTTCTTTCTTCTCTAGCGCTCACGATTTCAGCCCACTACTACGCTGGCAGAAGTGCCGCTGGCAGGCACGCGTGTTGAAGCAGAAGAAAAAATGACGTAACGGAATGTCACGTGACATGTCCACGTGACTGCCAAGTTACCTGCTTCAGGAGAGTACCACCCAGCTTCGCTTTGAACTGGTTTGCACGACCTTGCTGGGGCTGCATGCTTTTTTTTTTCTTATACTCCGTTTCATACATCAGGTGCAACGCTGTGATAAGTATTCCGTAAAGAAGCAGGAACTGGATGGGGTGGCACGACAGAATTACTTCTAAAGGTTCATGCAACTCTGGTACGATAACCAATTGCATATGCATTACCAGTCATGCAAAGTCTATCTCAGACAAATGAACATAGGCTAAACAACATCAGAGCCCGCAGTCTCCGTATTTATCTGGGTTCACCACTCTGCATCCTGAGTGATCGCTGAAGCAAAAGAGCCACCCATTCAAGTTCTTCGTGTTCAAGAATTGTGTCGTCACTTCCTTCGCTTATCGCACAGACATTATACCCATTCGCTTCGTGAGAAACTTATTAAAAGGAATGGACGAATTGGTGACACGCTGAGAGCTTATGAGGCAGCAATTCAACGAGAACAATACTCCTTGCGTCCAGATATCAATTGTCCTCCCTGACAGCTCGCATCGCCTTCAGTAACACCGGACATCAAAGGGAAAGAAAAAAAAAATCCGCACTACACTACCTCGAAGCCAAGTTGCTTACCCTTCAGCAAATGCAGAGCTATCATGAACAGTACACATTTGGGTTCACCGACAGTTCTACAGCTGAGGAAACCTCGACTACGGCTTCTCATATGCCTCCTTATAAAATAGACAGAAGATTCCGACTCTCTCAAAAGGCTTCGTCTACAGTAGCAGAGCTTGCTGCGATTTCACAAGTCGCAAAATTTATTGCAGAAAGTGAGCGCACTGATCACTGGATAATATATTGCTACTCGAAAGGAGTGCTAGAAACACCAAAGGACTCTTATTTTCATGTGAACGATAGCACGTTAAATGAAATTCCAAAAACAGTCACCATCGCTTCCACGGCTGGTCGCCAAATTTGTTTTCGGTGGATACCGAGTCACATCGGAGTGCTGGCAAATGAGATGGCAGACAAATTAACCACTGCATCGCATACAAATTGTACCATGAGACCCGTGATCGTTTGTTATTCGGAGTGCAAAAATATTTCTTTCTTCATCTCTCTTTCTTTCTTTCTTTGTTTCTCGGGCGGCTTATACCCACACATCCACTGCTGTGCGCACCTGCCTGCGTTTGATTAAGCCTCAGTTTTCATTAATCATCGTGATGGTAAAATGAATCCCTTTCTGTACTAATGCCTTGTGATCACATCTCGCACAACTCTAGACTTGATATTTTTATATGCTTTTAGATTTCCTAATTTTTAAATTCATCTTTGTAACAAACCTCATGCGCAGGTAAATCGCAGTTTCTGAGCAAGAAAGAAAGTCGCCAGGTGCTAGCGTCATGGCAAGAGCGAAAATCAGTAGTAATCTCTCAGAACTTGTTTTGTATGCTAGCCTTCGCGCTATATCGTTTGGTATTCATTCTGTGCATGCGCTGTGCACACAGGTCTCTTTTGCTGCATGATACTGAGCCTCTTCTTTATAGGTTACAGCGGAAGTTCCCAGTGCGGTGCAGTCAGCTTTCGAACCCACGAACTCTTTTGCTTTCTCGATCTGTGTACATGCACCGTCATAAAATATTCTGGGCTGCGAAGACGCAACCATTCTAATGATTTTTTTTTTTTCCTTTTCGCGCCTCGCCAGTTGCCTAAGCGAGACCGCATCACGTTATCCACCGGAATCAGCCGGTCGTATAAGTGGTCGGCGATCGGAATAGCGGAATAGCGTGAGAGGAATTCTAGCATTACAACTGCGTCGCTTCGGAATAATCGAAATAGTGGAACAAAAACGGAAAGTACACTTTATAAATAGACGAGCACCGCTCACGTCTTCACTGCATGAACTCCGTGCTGCTGTGCAAGCTGCGACTTTCTATACTGAAGTCTACGCTGATTGAGACATCTTCGTTTTTTTGAGCTGTCAAAGCGGGCGAGCAAATCTGATGACCTTGGGAGCTTCGCTAGGGGCGATGCAAAACGGCCGCCGCACTGTGGCGCGATAAGGCACGTGCGATGATAAAGATGCACTCCTCCGTTTTACGCCCGGATACTGCTCAGCCTCCTTGGTGTGTGGTATAGGGTCACTGAACACGCCCTATGCATTCATTACACGGCGGTGTATTGTATACCTTCAAGGAGCAACAGAAACACTTTGTTGCAAACTGGCTCCGCTGCTATACGTGGTAGATATGTGATGCCAGCGCGCGCAGCACAATACTGCATCCTCGTCCTCTAAGCTGGACAGAGAGAAAGTACCTATGCTTTACGGCGAAGCTGTCGTTGTCGACATCGTGACAGCGTTGTGCGTTGTGCATGGTGTCCCGCTGCTCATGCGCGCCGAGGTGCGAGAAGCAAAGAGCTTCAGGCGATGCTGGGGATTGTGCATGCGGTGTTTTTCTTGTGTTTAGCTCGTGCTTGCGGGTTGGATGACTGCAGCAACGGTTGGCTTTCTCAGCGCCAAAGGCAAAGAAGTAAACAAACGATTAGAATGCGGTGCAGGTTGATAAACAACCACAGCTTATCAATAATAATAATTCCTGGGTTTCTACGTCCGAACACCAGGATATGATTCTGAGAGACGCCGCATGATGGAGGGCTCCAGAAATTTCTACCAGCTGGGATTCTTTAACGTACACTGACATCGAAGAGTACACGTGCCTCAACATACCGCTTCCATCAAAATGCAGCCGTCGCGGCCGGGACTCCCTTCCGCGACCTTCGGATCGGCCGCCGAGTGTCATAGCCATTAAGAATGCCGTGGCGGGGCATAAACTCAGCAGCATTAATCTGAAGTGTTCCATTAAGGTAGCATAGTAGGTCGGCCATCTCAAGACAAGGAAAGGAAGAAATAAAAACAGAAATAAAGGAAAGAAAAAGGTACGCAGCTTCCGATACGTCGCACAGGGCCAAATCACAGCAAAGCTGGCCGCTAGTTTACTGAATCACGTGACTTGATAGCTGATATGATGTTTTGGCGGGAACATGTTTACCTGACATTGCCTTACGTGATTTCGGCGGAAACATGTCACGTGACATTTCGTTACGCGATTTCGGCGGGAACATGCCACGTGGTCACTCAAACTCATGTCACGTATGTCACCCTGACATGTTCCCCCACAATTCCAGACCTTGACACGTCTGTCTGTCCGTGACGAAACGTCAGGTAACACGTTCTCGCCCAAACACGTAACGCAATGTCACGTGACATGCTTACGCCAAAATCACATAACTACAGGTCATGTGGCGTGTTCACGTAACGTAGTGTTGCGTGACAGGGTAGCTTTTAGCTCGGACAGGTTCGCTTTTAAAACTGGCACGAAAGAGGTTAGCTAAAGCTGCTTCGCTGCTGGAAGAAAAAAAGAATAAAGGAAGACCTGTTCGAGACCAGAGTCTCTGCGTAACTGACAAGGCTTCGCTTTTGGACCGTCTTGAGGGACCGGAGAAGGCGTTAATCTTATGTTTAGATAAAAAATAGATGGGGGAGCTGTCGTCGTCGTGGGCTAACGATGGCTGCACATTTCGCTTGGTCAATAACATACATTACAATTTCAAAAAGAACAGAAAAGTATAAATTTACGCACTGAGTGAGCGAAATTCGTGTTTGGATCATTCTCTTTGCAGAAAAGTCCGCGTATCTCCGAGGTTTTCGTTGATGGGCCTTCGGAAGCATTCAAACGTGAAAATTTTGAACAACAGCAACAACAACAACAACAACAACAACAACAACGACGACGACGACGACGACGACAACAGGTCCATTAGTTACTAAAGCAGCTTGCACTAATACATCTGGAGAAGTCGGCAAGCCAAACTGAAATGGCAGCAACAGCCATTGAATGATGGTGAAATCGACCTATATTTCTCACAATAAGGGTCGCATCCCTGCAAATGACGCGAACCTGATCCAGGACAACGAGAAAGGAGAACAATAATGAAGATCCAGCGATGGCATTATGGAATATATGTGAGTGACAGCGATATGTGCAACTGTGTTTGATTTCACTCCATGTACGACATCCAATAGATCAGAGTGTGATCAAGGAACCCGTACGGGTCCCGAAACGTCTCTGTGTTTCACCTGAACTTGTTCAGTGACCGCACCTTCTTCTTTAACATCCATTTTAGTGACATCGTCAATAACACCACCGCAATGAACGACAGAATGTTCGTGAATGACACAACGCATACGCACACAGCCAAAGAAGGCAAAGTTACCGCTCGCTTGCAGATAGCAGTTTCGTTGGCACATTTACATTACGTGCACCTCGTCGTCGTCGTCGTCGTTGTCGTTGTTGTTGTTTTTGTTGTTGTGCTCAAGTTAAACGCAACCCCGTCCATGGACGCCTGGTTCAGGTTCGCATTCTTACAACTTACAACTTCGGGCACAGTAAATGATTCATTACATATCGACTTGCGCGCTACAAAGAAGCTATACATAATACATAATGCTTAGTGAATATGGCACTGGGAGCAAGGCCACGGGCCGGTCAAATTTACAAACATTTGATGCCATTATAGGGGCTTACGCACTCTGCATTAATATTCGCTATTGCACTTCCTGCAATGCACTGTCCCCCCCTTTCATTATACATGTCAAGGTCCGGTATTTTTAACGGCACCGGCTTGTCCGCCGCGACCCACGGACTTCGGCTTGCTCGAAACAACAACGACGACCTTCCGACGGGAGACAGCTCCAAGGACTAAAGGAACATCCACAAATCAAGAGTAATTGGCGTTCGCTTCTCGTACGAACTTGCGAAGCTGGTGCGATCGCGAGCTTGCCCTAGCTGCGCGAGAGCGGGCGCTCGCCTTGCGCGCGGCGAGCGCTCTAGAGACAAAGGGCGGTGCTTGTTGGCAAGCCGACTACGAGGAAAAAAAGCGTAGGTGTTGGGATGCGCCGCGGCCGCCTGCCCGCCGCTAACGCAACAAGGAGCGAGCCGTGGAGCAGATGCGCCGAAGGTTTCCTTTTCCCACGGTTGTGCATCTAGGCCAGTGGACTTAACGATTCTCGGCGCGAGCGGCATCGCATCTTTCTCTGCGCCGCATTTGCAAGTTGGCCGAATGTCAAGAGGTTGACCGTAAGAAACTCGACGGACGCAGGGAAGTCCCGGTTCTCGCTTGGTCCTTGTTGTTCCCCTCGCGCACGCGCGTCACGCGGTTCGTGTGCTTTCAGTTTCGACGTGCACGTGAACGTAATGAGTGGTTTACGCTAGCGATTAGTCAAAGAGGGAGCGTTTACATAGGCTGAGACTACTAAGTTAACAGTTAACCTGCTCAGCTTCTGTAATTCTGACCTGTTCGCAAACCTACCGGTATACTAACAGTAGAGAGTTTTAGTGTTGGGTCCCCCACGCACTAGGGAGCCCGCGTATTTGCGTTCGTTTGTTGTATCCCTAACCACAAGGGGACTACAAAAGAACCTAAGGCCTTGCTTTACGCAAAAACCGTTCGGGTACACACCAATAAAACACTTAATAACAGCTCTGTGAAGCTGTAGATACTGGTTCGCCCGTTTCGTTTGAATATTTGCATATTCGAGCTCCGTATGGAAATTCAATAAACTGTGCATGACATATCTTGATTGCAAAGCGTTCTATGCCCAGGCCTTCTAAAGCAATTATGTTCGGCCTGCAGTTTGAAGGGAGAACGAGTCCTTCGTTCGAAGCATATTTGATTAGAGAAATCCTTCGGTGAACAATTTAACAGTACACTAGCACTTTCCAGGGAAAGATTCATCGCGGTGAATGGGTGCCACTTTGATGAGGTATGGCTTTCTTGGTTCATTCAAATTAAAAGCGCTGTGTCAAAATATTTGTCACGTCATGAAAAGTATGGGACGTTGAGGGATTCGATAAAGGTACTTAGTGTTTTGTGTGGGCATGCTTAACCAACGTTGGATGTATGGATGGATATTAGGAGCGTCCCCTTTATAACGGGGCGGTGGCCGGGCCACCAAGCTCTAGCTTTATTTCTTTTTCGTTTACAACCATTTCTTTTCCCGAATCACACATATTTTCACAACAAATTTTTTTCCCTCGTCTATTTATTTTATCTATTATCGTTCTGCTGTGATGTAACAATCTTACCCGAACTACCTTGCGCTTTTGTTTGCTCCATACTTTTGCGCCACCAATGCTCTAAGCGCCTTTTACTTATATCTATCGCCGGCATGTTCAGCTTTCCCCTGTTACTCCTGAAACCCATGGCCTCCTGTAGGGTAGTGTCCACAGCTACACCTGGGTGGACATCTGTACATTCAATCAAAATATGGTCTGTCGTTTCCCTAGCTTTTCCACAGCACGTACATGTATCCCCTTCTTTATTGAATTTCGCTCTGTAACTTCTGGTTCTCAGGCAACCGGACCTTGCCTCAAAGAGTAAAGCGCTTCCCTTTGAATTATCGTAAAATTTTTCTCTCTTGATTTCGTCTTTCGCTTTTCGGACGTTGATGCCGACTGAGGCCGCCACCTGGTGTTTCGGACGTGTATAAAATAAGCTGATTCGCCTGAAGAGCACTTTCTTTAAACGACGAGCTACCGCTATAATTTCTACACTAACTCGCTGTAAAATAGTCCAGTAAAAACAACGCCAAACTACTGCGGTCATAACGGTTATGCTAGTACAAAGCGTTGACAATTAAGTGTGGCAGTACTGTGAATGGCAGTAAATGAATTTAGGTGTGCGCAAGTGCGAAAGTGAATGAGGCTTGGGGAACGTGAAAGGCATGCATCACCCGCAAAAAACATAAATCAGTAAATGCTAGTGCGTGGGTGCACCTAATCGGTAGTGATGTAGTGATGTAGCAAATTATCGACCGGTGTCCTTGACGTGTGTTTGCTGTAAGGTTTTAGAGCACATTTTGTATACCTCTGTTGTGGCACACATTAACGAACATTGTCTTTTTAACCCAGCGCAGCACGGATTTCGGAAAGGTCTGTCTTGTGTTACACAGCTAACAGAATTTACACATGATATAGTAAAAGCTCTAGACCGTCGACTTTCTGTAGACTGCGCATTGCTGGATTTTCAGAAGGCATTCGACACTGTACCCCACGCTTCATTAATCGGAAAACTTGCAGTTTATAATATACATCCGCAGATTATTTCTTGGATAAGCTCGTACCTAACATCACGAAAGCAGTTCGTCACTGTTAACGGAGCCGAATCTCGAATTGCAAATGTCACATCGGGTGTACCTCAGGGATCTGTGTTGGGGCCACTCTTATTTCTTTTATACATAAATGATATAACTGACGGCATTCAATCTCAAATGCGTTTATTTGCCGATAATTGTGTGTTGTATAGGGAAATAAAAGGCATGGACGATGTAGTTGTGCTTCAAAAAGACTTGGAAAGTATTAGCAAATGGTGTGCAAAATGGCATATGAAGTTAAATTTAAATAAAACAGTTTTTATGACATTTACTAGGAAGAAGAATCCACATGTGAGTAGTTATCATATGAACAGTGTAAACTTAAGACAAGTATTTGAATACAAATATCTCGGTATTTATTTCACGTCTCAGCTAAGGTGGCAGAGACAGGTTGATTACGTTGCAGCAAAATCCGGGAAAGCGCTGGGATTTTTGCGACGAAATGTGAAATCTTTTCCTATCCCTACTAAAGAATTATTGTTCAAGACTAACGTTAGATCCATTCTTGAATACGCCTGCACAGTTTGGGACCCTCTAGCTAAGCGAGACATTGCTAAATTAGAAAGGATCCAGAGTTTAGCTGCCCGATTTGTTTCGGGGATTTACAACAGAGAAATTGGGGCGGCAGGTCTGAAAGAAAGATTACATTGGGATTGCTTACGCAACCGTCGACGTAAACTGCGACTGAAGTTCTTTCATGCCATCTATCACAATCATACTAGAATAGATAAGACAAAATATTTACTTTCACCGCACTATGTCTCAGACCGCGTAGACCATACGTTCAAGGTACGAGAAATCGCATGCAAGACTGACGTATTTCAAAATGCTTTTTTTCCCAAAACAATCCGAGAATGGAACCAATTACCTTCAAACATTGCCTCTACTGTGTCAAATGATTTCTTCTGCTCTCTGTTAAATTAACCGTGTTTTTATTTCTATTTTTCTCATTGTTATATGCAATGTTGTAAGTTATATGTTATTGCTGTATGTATTTGTGTTGCTGATTGTGATTAATTGGTGATCTTGATTATTTTTTTGCGGCATTGTATTCTATTGTATTCTATTCTTTTTGCGAACCCTCCCCACTGTAATGCCAATTGGCGCTGTGGGTAATGAAATAAATAAAATAAAAATAAATAAGAAAGCCTACCCAAATGAAGCCCATGCGAAATTACACGCAGGTCCGGCGCCTGTGGGGCGGGAGGCCCACCATTTAGGTGTTGTCGACATGGAGAAGTATAAAAAAAAGAAGGGCCAGAAAAGGGCATGATGTGACAATCTTGAAGCCTAGTAATAAAGGTTGGTTAATTAAATAATTATAATGTTTAGGATCTCATTATAAACATAACAGAGAAAGGGAATGCGACAGTAGGCAATAATAAGATGGTTGCATTCTCGCAAAGTGCACGTGGATTTCCTTATTATTAGGCCTGGTGCAAGTTAATCGAAACACCCGGTAAACTTTTTATTTTGACCGCAGACGCGCTCAGAGCAAGTGTCTGCGCTTGAATCAGAGGCGTGGCTGGATTCCCGAAGCTCGTCAAGAAGCTCTCGCACACATTCGTTGAAGGAGAAGACTACGAAGCCAATGACGCAGAGCCAGAGCAGAAACGTGCATTGTCGAACATTCCATACTCAAGGGATATCTGCGTTGCAACAGCATTTCGACGAAATCTACTCATTACTGGAGACAGCTGAAATTCCTCGCCCAGCTACTCGTGTCCGAGCAGTCTTCGCCGTATCTACACTGCCTACGTTCGCCGGAGTCACCTCCGGGAACATGCAACATCATGGATCCGGAGGTGCGGGCGCACGTCAACGAGTCGGTAATGCCGAACCACACGGTCCTGCACGTGATCATTGCCGTGCTGGGCGCCTCCATCCTGGGATATGCCTGCGTCCTTACGTACTCCTTCAGAGACGACGCCATGATGGACCTCAACGACGACGAGATGCGCCAATACAACGCGTCACCCTCGGGCGGCGCCAGTGGCTAGCCTGCTGTCGCTGGTGGCTTCACTGTGGGCGATGCCCACTCGACAGCATTAACGTGGCGGCTGGCCTCGTTAAAGAGTCACGTGTGGCCGTTGTGACGCGGCGTGGAGTGGCCTGGAGCAGGAGCGCGACGTATCTCTGTTGGGACAGGACGTCCGTGAGGCGTTTCCGTTGTTCGCCAGGCAAAAGGCGTCTGTCACAGAGGCTGGGGTGCAGCGCCGCGGGATGATCCAAGATGGCAGTTCCATCAGGTCCCTTCAACTGCTGTGGCTTTTTCGAAGACTGTGGAACAGCTGCGGTCTTTTCCTCATAACGGGCAGCCCGTCCTGGATCGCCATGGTGAACCGCTTCGACGAAGCCCGGTGAAATGCTGCGAGCCGAAGTTTCGCCATTGCCTCGACTAAATGCCCAAGCAACTGTGCGGTTGTTCCTTTGACTGTTGGTGCTGCGTTTTATGTCAGATGTATAAATCGCTGAACGGGAACATCCTTTTGTAGATTAATTGATTATAACCATTTGATTATTGTTGTTCTTTTGATTGTTCCTTTATTTTGAAGGAATGACACTATGTGGATAATGAACATGGGCCCTCGAGGCGCCAAGCGAGCACGCCACCACCAGGCTACGGCGGCTCCTCCCTCATTGTATATACGTATTCGCATTCGCAAGAGGCATTGCTCCCTGTGTCGACTTAGTTGCCAAAACGTCTGTTTTAAGATGCCAGAGTGACACTTATATAGTTCATTAGTATTGGCTTAGAAGACGAGTGAGAACTTGTGCGTTGCCAATGTGTCCTATTTCCGGAACGATGAAGTAACACTCTTGTTTGGGATAGTTGGTACATTCTTGACACAAACTCGGTAGCGCAAAAAAACACGGACGAAGAAAAGAAGGAAACACAGACAGGCGCCTGTCTGTGTTTCCTTCTTTTCTTCGTCCGTGTTTTTTTTTTTTTTTTTTTTTGCGCTACCGAGTTTGTGTCGGAACGATGAACGTTTTCATCTCACGAGATTTTGAGAGTGCAACGCTCCTTAAAGCCATACTGTCACCTGAGTTTTTCGGGCTTGAAGGGCGCTACTTCTTCGTTTCTTGAAATCACGGATATGT